>KZ452037.1:2731748-2845648 GCA_002786265.1 Apostasia shenzhenica
AGTAATATGTGTAGGATGTGAAATAAATTTAATTTTTAATATTAAATTTTATGTGTGATGTGATATGCCTGGTTAAAATTAAACCAAGTTAATTTTAAACTCCTAGTCAAACAGGGCAGTGCTATATTTTTAAATGATTTAAATTATTGAAATAATTTAAACATAAGATTTAAACCCTATTCAGCAATAAGATTAATTTGGTAAAAAGGACTGATTGATCTATTGCAGGAAATTTGTTGTTATTATTTTTTCGTACTAAATTAGTTTAATATTTACAAATTTTTAATTAATTAATTAATTAATAAAAATCGAGCAGAACCTGAGAACATTAAAATTCAGCCAGCACTGCGCCGGCGTCCGCAGGGTGTGATCATGGGTGAGGTGAAATCGTCGGTCCCATTAAGAAGCGTTATAATTGGCTGCTTGGTGGGACCCGCCATCGGCATCCCGCTGGCAAGAACAGCGTCGGGCCTCCGGGCCGAGGAACGAGGGGCTCAGATTTCTCGTACACCCTAAAAACCGAAAAGAATAAAAAGGAAAAGATCAAAAAAGAATCAATCAAAACGACCCACCGATCGACCCCGAGCGCGATCGAGATCGAAGATCGGCTGCCCTCCACCGATTTTGATGCACCCAGCTCGCTCGCGCGCGCGCTCTCTCTCTCTATCTAAATTCTTCCTTCGGATTTGAGGGAAAGAATTATTTTTTTAGGAGAAGCAAAAAAGCAAAATTATCGAGACCATAACATCAAGGAAACGTTTTTCCCCCCCTTGGAAAAGATGGAAGCGATCCACTGCTCTCTCCTGTTGGATTGTTTCTCTTTAATCAAACCCAATACGGAATCGAACCCAAAAATCCAATTTTTTTCAATTCTGATAGTTATTATTGCCACCCTCATCTCTTCATCCATTCCGTTCCTCTCTGTCTGTCTCTCTCTCTCTAGCCGATCAAAGATCGGCGTAGATCTTGTTCTTGTTGTTCTTCATCGCCAAATCTCACCGCACATCGCGTCCTTCGCTTGCGGTTTTCTCTTTCTCTTTTTTTGGGTTATTTCATTATTGTTCGTTTCTTTTCCACGCAAATCACTGGGATCCCAAATTCCTCTTTTCCGCATCCGTGCGCGGTATAAATAAATGCCTGAAGGATTTCGTTTACTCTAAATTAGTGTTAGGCCCAACGGAAATTGCGAGGTCGTGTGCCAGATCTAGGGTTTCATCTGCAGATGGAAATCGCAGACAGCGCAGACGGTAAGCCCCCGCCACCGCCCGAGGGGTGGAAGAAGCCTCCAGAGGGCGGGGATAAGCCGCCTAAGCGTAAGATGAAGAGCCCCTATCAGTTGGAGATCCTTGAGAAGACTTACGCCAGTTAGGGTTCCTTCGATTTTCGCTTCTCCCCTTTTTTTTTTATTGGTTGATGATAGTTTGACTTTCGATGATTTGCTTTGGGTTTTCGAGCAGTGGAGACGTACCCGTCAGAGGCGCTGCGGGCAGAGCTGTCGGCGAAGACGGGGCTGTCCGATCGGCAGTTACAGATGTGGTTCTGCCATCGGAGGCTCAAGGACCGGAAATATACGCCGGCAAAGAGGGCGAAGAAGGAGGAGGAGCCTCTTACGCTGCCGCAGTCGGGCAGCGAGATGATGGCGGCGGTAGCCGGGAGCTCGTCGGCCGCACCTAGCTCCATACCCTTTGCTGCTGGTGGAGGTGAACCGAGGAAGGCCGTTGCGAGGGTGTCACCTGCTGCATCTAGATTTGGGGCTGAATTCTCCGTTGGGAAGAGGTACTATGAACCGCCTATCCTGCCTCCGCAACCTCCGCAGCTTTCGGTTTTGGAGCTTCGGGTAATTGCTTCTGTGGAAGCTCAGCTTGGGGAGCCACTTAGGGAAGATGGGCCCATTCTTGGTGTGGAGTTTGATCCCCTGCCTCCTGGAGCATTTGGTGCGCCGATAGGTATTGGCATTGAGCGTAGCAGCAGACATGAATTTTCAGAGTGTACTTTGCATGTTTACTAGCATGGAATGTGCTGTTTCTTTATATCCTATAATACTGACAAAGCTGATGTTAGTATACTGCTTTTTGCAGATTATGTTATTTAGAAATATTACATTCTGACTATCAATATTAGTTACTAAATTTTTATCTGAGTATAAGTAACTAAGATCATTCTTTATAATTTCTTGTTATGTCTTCTTTGGTCTCCCTCTTCCTTTTTGTACATGGGTAAAATCTAATAACTCAATTTTTCTAATTGGAACTTCAATCGGCCTACGATTTATATGTCCAAACCATTTAAGTCGATTTTCTCTAAATTTATCCTCAATTGGTGTAACACTAATTTTCTTTCGGACATACTCATTTCTCGTTCTATCCTTTCGTGTATATCCAAACATCCCTTAGCATCCTCATTTCTGTAATATTTATTTTATTTGTATATTTTTTTTTTGTAGGCCAGCATTCAGCACCATATATTATCGCTAGTCTTACTACAGTTTTATAAAATTTACTCTTAATTCTGGATGAGATTTTTCTATTGCACAACACACCAGAAGCATTTCTCCATTTTCCCATATTGCTTGAATCCTGCTAATAACGTCATTATCTTTTTTACTATTATTTTGTATGATTGATCAACGTATCTAAAGCGCTCACTCTTCTTGACAATTTGATCACCAATTGTCACATCTCCAATATAAGTATTTCTTTTTTTGACTAAATGTGCATTCCATATATTCAGTTTTTGAACTGCTATGATTCAACCTTTAGATTCTAGTGCATTCCTCCAAAGCTCGAGTTTCGCTTTGGCTCCCTCTTTAGTTTTCTCAACAAGAATAATATCATCTGCGAAGAGTATACACCAAGGTACCTCATCTTAGATATGTTCAGTCATGACTTTCATAATCAAAGCAAAAAAATACGAACTTAAAGCCGAGCCTTGGTGTAATCCAACTGTAATAGGAAAATCTTTAGTTAAACTTCCTTGTGTCCGAACACAGGTAACAACTTCTTTATGTTTTTAATAACTTAAATATAAGTAGTGCAAATCCCTTTCTCTTCTAAAACTCTTCAAAGTACTTCTTTTGAGATTTTATCATAAGCTTTTTTCAAATCAATAAAAATCAAATGTTGGTTTTTCTTTCTCTTCTTAAGCTTCTCCATTGAACTTCTTAATAAATGAATGACTCCTATAGTAGACATGCAAATAAAATCATTTAACAGTTGAGTTTGATGTAGCAGTGTCAATGGTAGAAGTCTTGAAGAGTTGTGATTGGTGTTGATGATTAGACATGTGAGATGTAGTATGGGGAGAGCTACTATATTGTCTTAATTGATGTGAACTTTTTGTTAGTGTGTTGATTGACTAGCATGGCTAACGAGCAGATGTTCGTATTCTTTAGTGATAGATAACAAACCACTTTGGAATAATGGTATTAGTGAGAGGGTGTGCACAGCTTATATAAAAAATAATGGTGGAAGGGCGTTATAGATGGTTTAACGATGTTTATTGTCTTGGGATATGGTGAGGGTTGAAGTCACAACTCAAGGAGGAAGAGGGAAGATCAAAATGACTTTGGATATGGTTATTAGACATGACTTAGATTACTTGCATTTGCAGAAGGTTGCTTTAAATATCCCCGAATGGAGGAGAGAAACCATGGAGTTCATCCCATGTAGTTTGGGACTAAGGTGTTCGGGTGTTATTATTGTTGTTTACATATATATGGAGATTAAATTTATTTTGCTCATTTCATTTTTATAGCACAAGGAAGCAGCATATAGTTGTGATTATTTGCTGCATTTTACTTTCAAATGCGTGTAATAATTATAAGAGCGCTCATAATTATATGCCTTTTTCAATTGGTTTGTTTTCACAATTTGTCAATGACCTGACAATGCATATTCTTTCATTCTTTGCATTATGGATTACCAAGAACCTGACTTGCCGAGTCATTCAACTCATGGACACGCTTCGAGCCATCAGTTTTTGGAAAGGATGGAGAGTTCAGGTAAATTCAGTTATACATTAATTGTAAATCTATATCTCATTTATTATGTTTTTTTTGGGGTGATTCTGAAAGTTCTGTTCAAGAAGAGCAATGTTGTGTACTCTCAGCCACACCACTCTTTTCCTAATATTTATAATGCGGTTTCTTGTATCTTTATAATTGTTTTAGCTGTTGTTTTGTATCTTTTAAAACAAGTGTGATGTGTTGGCAACCACTTAGCTAATACTGCTGTTGTTAATTCTTTTTTCTTAATTAAAAGAAAATGATATGCTAATCAAGTCCATCTTTTATATGCCTTTTTTAGCACATCATGTAATGCCGACGCATATATCATTAAGGTTTTAAACTTTTTAGGTGCTGTTTTATATTCTAATTGGAGATATTTTTTTGTATCACTATTTCTGTAGCAGTCATAATGTCAATATTCATAAATGTGCTTTTGAGTTTGTTGTAGAAATGGTTTATTTAATGTGCAATACACTACAGGAAGTCTGTGCATTCTATTTGAATATTTTGTATTTCTTCATTTTTACTGTTGAAGCTTCAAATTCATCTAGTTCTCTTTTTGGTTCAGGTGTTTCAGCACATACGAAGCATCTTGTCCGCTCTTATGATGGGAAGATGAAGGTTTGTTATATTCCTTTTGTGCCTCTCTCTTTGAGTGCTTTTATGTGTCAGTGTCTTTGGTTTTCTTAAATTTTTGTGTTTTTTTATCCAATAACGCTGTCTAAATCTTCTATTAAAAAAAAAACTGTCTAAATCTAAATTCTCTAAAGGATCAGCTATTTGCACATTTAAGGGTATTACTATCAGCCCCTCTAAGTTTTGTGCGGCTTTCTACATGGTTTTGCGTTCTGTAATTCATTTGAATTATTTTGCTTTACAATTGGGTCCAGAAGTCTATGGAAAAACATTATCTATTTATTGATAATCCCCTGTGTCTTATTCCCATCCAACTCACCGGGAGATTGAAGAGCGGTTTGCACTTCGCGCCTCCAACCCCCAACACTAATAGATGCTTAGATACCAACAACTGAATATGTAAGCGGCGGGATGGACGAGAAAAGTGACAAGAAGAAGACAAACAAAGGGAGGAAGGTTGACTAACCTATCTTTTGCCTTCCCTTTCTACTTCTAGGCTGGTTCGTCAACGGGACAGCGAGCCAAGATTTGATTTGTCAATCAATGACCATGTAATTTGGCAAAGGAGAAAGAGACGATGGCAACGCGCTTCATACAAGAGGGAGGGGGGGTCCAAACAACCTTGTACGTAGGTCGCCCATGAGAAGAAGTTCTTTTCTTCTTTAATTCAAAAAAGTCAAGCGAGCTCTAGCGAACAAATCTTATGTGTTTTTCCAAGAGAAAAATGGCTTTCCACTAGACCAAGTTCGCTGCGAGCTGAGTGAACTACATTACTTAACCAAGCCAAGGCACTATTCACCAAGTGGAACTTATTTTTTATCATCTTTTCTAGGCCAAACACCCCTACTCCTAGGGACGAATAGCTCGGCTCCTTCTTTCTTCCTTCATGAAAGAGTGGCCAGAGCCGATTAAAAGAAAATAGAAATTACATTAAGTAATGTCTCTCACGCGGAGGTTGCAAAAATCACTTGATAATGGCATACCCCAGTTCCAAACAAAATTCCCGAAGAATGCTTTTTTAGCTAAGAAATCAACGGGCAGTTTTGAGTTCGTTGTACATATGTAAGCCTATAGCTGCCAAAATAGCAGAGAGAAGAAATGATGTTGTCCACCATGGAGCGCCAACCAGAGCTCTGTTGCCTGCCGAAACTGTTGAGTCCTTCAAATAACTGACTTCACTTATAGATTTATAATCTTAAAGATTTTGAAACTACCTTTCCTATGTTGCTGCCATCTATCTTTAACCCTTGTCATCCATTTCTCGCTCTCTGTTGTCTCCTCTCCACCTTCATCTTCTCGTGCTACTCTTACTGCACTCTTCTGTCTCCCTCCTCTCATCACTCTTGCAGACCCCTCTACACATTCCCACTCCCTCCTCTTACTGCCATCTGTCTTTAACCTTTGTTATCCATTTCTCTCTCTCTCTCTCTCTTGTCTTCTCTCCACCTCTATCTTCTCTCCCTACTCTTACTGCACTCTTCTGTCTCCCTCCTCTCATCACTCTTGCAGACCCCTCTACACATTCCCACTCCCCTCCCACCCCCCATCCTTGCTACCTCCTTTCTCGTCTATCTTTGTACTTGTTGAAACTGCATAGAAGGGTAAATGTTAATAGAGAAACTCACTTCAGAGGATTGACTAATGAATTTAACAAAATGTTCCTGTGTGAAAAACTCTAGACCTCAGAGATCTGTGAGAAATTTTCATTAAGTTTAATGTCTCTGGTGGATATGCTACTACATTTTGCTTTTCAATATAAAATTACAGACATCAGCATTCTTGCCAAGCATGGAGCATACATTTCTGCCTAGTTCATCGGGCAATAAAAGAAAGGTAGCAATCACTGGGGCTCATGCAATCCATCCTCAAGTGGCTCCAAGAGCACTTCAGGAGTATCAGTTTCTTCCGGAGCAGCCAAGTATCCGCTCTGACTCATATGAAAGGGTGCCTCAGTCTCATTTTTATGACTCTCCAATTGCTGCTTCAAGTTCAAGATTGTCATCTGTACCTTCGGGAAGCCCTTACATGCACGGGAATGAACAATTGGCACCAACTTACACTTTCCAAGGTCAAATTTCAGGTGCGGGACTTTTTTCACAACAGGGTCGGCAGCAGCTTTATTCAAGCGAGTATGACAGTGCTCCCCATGGGAGTCCTTTTGGAAACAGTACACCTGATCCTCAGTTTGGTATTCATCAAGCCATGGATCCGGAAAATCCGTTTTCATCATCTGAGAGGAGGAATTTTCGAGATGAAGATCCTTATAGAACTGAGAGAAAACGCAAGGTAACACATAATTATTGTTTAGACAGCTATTCCAATATTGTTATTTTATGTTTTATGCTTCCACTTTACTGCAGAGTGAGGAAGCAAGAATCGCTAAGGAAGTTGAAGCACATGAGAAAAGGATTAGGAAGGAGCTGGAAAAACAGGATATCCTTAGAAGAAAGGTTTTTTTGTTTGTTCATTAGATTGGCAATAACTAACTTTACTTATCAAGCCAGACAATCATATCTTTTATTTCTTCAGAGAGAAGAACAAATGCGAAGAGAGGTGGAGAGACTTGATCGTGAAAGAAGAAAGGAAGAAGAGAGAATGTTACGTGAAAAGCAGCGCGAGGAGGAGAGGTTCCTCAGAGAACAAAGGCGTGAGAATGAGCGCAGAGAGAAGATCTTACTAAAAGAAAGTCGAAGGGTAGATACTATAATATGAGTTTAATAAATAGGTCATTTACTTTATTCTTTCTCATTCTTCTGTTCTATGACATGTTCAGGCTGAGAAGTTGAGGCAGAAAGAAGAATTACGGAGGGAAAAGGAAGCAGCTAGACTTAAAGCTGCTAATGAGAGAGCTACTGCTCGTAGAATAGCAAAGGAATCTATGGAGTTAATTGAAGATGAGCGCTTAGAACTTATGGAGCTAGTAGCATCTCGGAAAGGTTTACAGTCAATAGTTTCTTTGGATAGTGATACTCTGGAGCATCTTGATAATTTTAGAGGTTTCCCCTTGTCCATCCTCTCTCTATAGTTGTACTTGAACCTTTCTTTTTCTTGCATTCTCTTTCATGTCATGCTATGTTTTTGGATATAACACTTGTATTTTTTATTTTTTTTACATACCGTATGCTCTTTTGACTGGAGCTTTTTTTTGTGCCCAGAAGTTATCTTACACGTAATCTTGTTGAGATTTCTATATTTGTTAATTGTTTGCCTTTTTTGTGGTTCAGATCTGTTGGCTCCATTTCCTCCCAAGTCAGTGAAATTGAAAAAGCCTTTTGCAGTTCGACCTTGGATCGATTCTGAAGAGAATGTTGGGAATTTTCTTATGGTATGCTTGCCTTTTCCCTTTTCCTGTCTAGCAAACCTTTCTTTGTATTCTCTTAAGTCTTTTGGAGAGAATGTTCTTTAATTATTTTCTGTTGCTGAACTTAATTGAGAGGATTTGTTACTCATTTCTGTGGATGACAGCTCTATGCACTCTTTGTCTTGTGACTATAGCCTGATCATAGTTTGTAATAATGAAATTGAAAATATAGCTTACTTTTCTGGTAAAAGCATGTCTTGAATACTGCTATTTCTAATGGCATTCTTAATTTCTTTATTATGGTTTTAGTGTTTGATGAAATATCTACTCACAGATCCTTGGCACATAGTATAGTATAGTATTGACTACTTTTGTTTGATCTAATTTCAGGTTTGGAAGTTTTTAATTACCTTCGCTGATGTCCTTGGATTATGGCCGTTCACCCTCGATGAATTTCTTCAATCACTTCATGATTATGTGAGTTACTAACATTGCTTGAATTTCTAATATTCTTCTGTAGTATGATTTATTTTCACAGGAAGGTTTAACTATTAGGATAATATTACGCTTTCATTATTGTCTATGCCGGTCCATGATCAAGGGTGAGGAACGTCGGAAGTGCTAAGTAGCATGTTCTGAATTTGTTAGAAGTTATATTATTACTGATATGATCTTGTTGGAAGCAATTTTATCATAAATATTATTTGGATTGCCAATCTGTGTTTTTATCTACAGTATGTGAATCTGTGATAAGCAATAATTACTTCACTTTGATGATAAATTTTCTTGGAATCCAAATTAGCCTGGCCAGCATAGGTACAACAACATATCTTTCAATTTTTCTGAAAGTTTATGTTGGTTCGTTGTTCTTGATGATGAAAATGTTGAGTTTGTCTTTCCATCCATTTCTCATCGGTGATTCTAATTGTTGCCTAAGATTTTTTTTTGAACTTACCAATCTTTTGCCAAACATGGCCACAGCTCAAAGTCATCATTGTCACAAAAACATTATGTATGCGTGTATGGAATCATGACAGTGGTCTCTTCCTTTTATAGCTTCTTGATGGTGACTCTTCGTATTTCCTTTCTGTGCATGTGTGCTCTCCAAGGATTCACGGTTACTGGGGGAAATACATGTTGCATTGCTCAAATCTATTATCAAAGATATTGAGGATGTTGCAAGGGCTCCAGTTGTTGCTGTGGGGATAAATCAAAGCAGTGCTGCTAATCCTGGTGGAGGCCATCCTCAGATAGTTGAGGGGGTAGGTTATATTCTACATATTATGTTACTTTTTACTGTTCTTCCATGCTTTCTTAGTGCGCTGCTTTTGTGTACCAGGCATATGCATGGGGTTTCAACATCTGCAGTTGGCAGCGACACTTGAATTTCTTGACATGGCCCGAGATATTGCGGCAGTTTGCTCTTTCAGCTGGCTTTGGACCTCAATTGAAGAAAAAGAACATTGAACGAGCATATTTTCGTGATGATAATGAGGTATATTTTAGGAGTAATTCTTGTGAATATTTGTTGTGGGATTATACATTTAGAAGGTCTACAACTTATGAGGATATAAGCTTCTAGCTAGTCTCTCTTTGTTGTAGATGATGACCATGAAAATAGAAAAAGCAGAGGCCCTTTGGGCGTAAACTATGCACTGTCTTTCTCAGTTTGAGGTTCAGCTGATTCATGCTCCCCTGACATTCAGGAATGGATGGTGTTATTTATAGCATTTCTCTGTCGATTAGTATTTCACGAGAGATCTGAAGTTTGACTGGATGTATCAGAAGATGGTTTCTCATGGGTGCTTGGGATCATGTTTCTATTATAGGCGGCTGCCTCATGAGAAAGCTAGTAATTCGATGACATGTTTTTGTTGGGTTAAGGCCATATTGGGCTTCTTTGTTCTGTTATGATTCAGAGTGGGATCATTGCAAGCGAAAGTGATGTGGCAGTTTGTTTTCTTGTTGAAGTTATTGACGCTTGTTGATGTTGTAGTTGATTTAAGTCCGAGTAAGTTTAGTGTCGACGTCATCATCAATGTTGGTTGGCTTCGACATTGACATCATCATGTAGCCATGAACTTAGTTTGTTCTCATCTATGATAAGGGACCACTATTGCCACATGGGAGATTTGATGAGAGTCTTGATCAGTGATCAACCAGTTATAAAAGACCATTGTCGAGCTATAAACAACTTTTATGTTAATAACTTTTGCTTAGCCGAGAAAGCACTCTTAAAAGATGCATTTTGATTTGCATTCTAGGACCTTCCTGGTGGAAACAATTCTTTATATAGTTGTTCCATTCTGCTATACTGTAAACTGTAAGTACACTGTGGGAGGTAATTTGATGTATATAAAACTGTGATACACAAGCTTAAACTGATATTCTTCTCACAAGTAAGGCCTGGAACAGATGTTATAGATATTAACAATTTCATCTGTAAGATTTCTAGTAGTGCTGTATTTTATGCTATTTTCACACTTACGCAATTCATTTGGTTTGATTATATTAATATTTCTCTTTATGCATCTATTGTAATTTCTTATGTTGTAGGTTAATGATGGACAGGATGTTGTTACTATATTGCGAAATGGTGCAGCTGCCGAAAATGCCGTTGCTTTGATGCAAGAGAGAGGCTATAATCACAGGCGGAGACGTCGCCACCGCTTGACACCTGGGACAGTCAAGTTTGCTGCATTTCATGTTCTTTCCCTTGAAGGCAGCAGGGGTCTAACAATATTAGAAGTTGCAGACAAGATTCAGGTATATACTTTTGTTTTTCCCCTCTTTTCCTATTTGATTTATGAATGCTTTCCTGATTTTTTGCTCCTAATGTTTAGAGATCTGGATTGAGAGACCTTACAACTAGCAAAACTCCTGAGGCATCTATAGCTGCTGCATTATCGAGGGATACAAAACTCTTTGAAAGAACAGCACCGTCCACATATTGTGTTCGTGCTGCATTTAGGAAAAATCCTGCTGATGCTGATATAATACTTGCAGCAGCGAGGGAAAAAATACAGGTCTTTCACAGTGGTCTTTCAGACTCTGAAGAAGTTGAGAAGGATACGGAAGATGTTGATGATGGTGATAGGGATGAAGATTCTGATTGTGAGGGTGCTGATGATCCTGAAGTTGATGATTGTAGTGCAGAGGTCAGGTCGAGCAAGCATTTATCTTATACGAACAAATTAAAAGAAGTTATAGGAGCTAATTTGACGAATAAAGGTAAGGAGGAATTACTTTCTGAGGGTCTTTTGCTAACTTCACAAAGCAGCTTACGGGATTCAGGTAATGATGTTCCTGTGATAAGTGCAGAACACTCAAAAAGAGCATGCATATCAGGTGCATCTCAGCTGACTATTATCAGTTCAGAATGCAATGGAGTAGGGGATACAAATATACAAGATTCTGATATTGATGAAAGTAACTATGGTGAGCACTGGGTTCAGGGTCTAACAGAAGGGAATTATACTGATCTGAGCGTCGAGGAGCGTCTAAATGCACTTGTTGCTTTAGTTGGTGTGGCTATTGAGGGGAACTCTATGCGTGTTATTCTTGAGGTAATTGTTTGGAATGGGATATCGTCCTTTTCAGTGTCAATCTATTATTTAGCAACGTCTTCCACTAAATTTGTGATCTACATCAATATTCTGCAGGAACGTTTAGAAGCAGCAAATGCTCTCAAGAAGCAGATGTGGGCAGAAGCCCAACTTGACAAAAGGCGGTACAAGGAAGAATATTTAAACAAGTCACATTATTCTTCTTTTTCAATTTGCAGGCCTGAGGTTTCGCAAGCAATTATGGGCTCTGACGGAAGTCAGACTCCTATGCAGCAATCTGATACCAAGGAAAATGATGGCAATCTAGAACTTCTCAGCAACAATCAGTATCCTGAAGTGTACGGTCAGAATAATTTTGGTAATTTGGCATCTGAGAGGAATGCACTAGGCCAAGAATTCTCTACATATCCCGATTCTTTTCCAGTTCAGCAATATGGGCATGTTGCAGAGAAGTCACGATTCCAAATAAAATCATTCATTGGTCACAAGGCCGAACAACTTTATGTGTATAGGTCTTTACCCTTGGGGCAAGATCGCAGACGTAATAGATACTGGCTATTTTCGACTTCTGCATCTCCAAATGATCCGGGCTCTGGGAGGATCTTTTGTGAGTCTAGAGATGGTTTGTGGTGGCTGATTGATTCAGAGGAGGTATTGTAATTTAAGAGTGTTAATGAAAAGAAGATACTTATGAACACTGATTTCAACATAACCAATTTTCTGCTTTTCTTAGATGGATTACATATGTGGTTTAACTTGTAGGTACTTCCGTCTTATGTCATTTCTTTTGTACTAAATTGATATTTTTAATCCTGCTTAAACTTGAAAAGACATAGTAACATGCACTAGCTCAGTGTGTTTACCTACTTAGGGGCCGGATTTTGGCCTCTGGCTTGATTCCTTTAACCCTGAATCATCTTCTCATGAACTTCTTTTTTCAGCTTTTCAATATATATGTCAGCCCTTTCCTCACAAGGCTTATTCTTGCATTTCTGCTTTTGTTTTTTCACTGTGTTATTTGCAATGGCATGTATACACATCTGTTTTATTTACTTGTTCAGGCTTTTGATGCTCTTCAGTCTGCTTTTGATACTCGTGGAGTACGGGAATCACATCTTCACTCCATGTTGCAAAGAATTGAGACAAGTTTTAAAGAAGCTGTTAGAAGGAATAAGAAGGGCAACATTTCAGCCAACACAATGGAATCTCGTGTCAGAGGAGGATCTACACAGCTAACTTGTAGTCCAGATTTCCATAAGGAATTCAACAGTTCTAGTAGCACACTATCTGGTCTCAGTGTTGATGTGGAGTCCTCCTTTAAAGTTGATTTGGGTAGGAATAAGTTGGAGAGAATTGAAGCTCTAAAGAGATACCAGGGTTTCCTGAAATGGATGTGTAAAGAATGTTATAATCCTCTTGTTTTAAGTGCCATGAGATATGGGAAGAAGAGATGTTCTGAGCTGCTGCAAACCTGCTATATTTGTTACCATTCGTACTTCACTGAAGAAAAACACTGTACTTCTTGTCACAGGACATTCAAATTAATTCATAACGGTGATCTAATGTATTCAGAGCATGTTGCTGTCTGTCAAGCGAAAAGGAAAGTAGATAGAGATTCTGGTAACCAAATGCTTGATTCCTCACTGCCTATAGGTGTATGTTTGCTCAAGGCACAGTTGTCCCTGGTCGAGGTGAGGACTAAGAATATAAACAGCTTACTATACATTTTAGTATTTTGTTTGGTTTTATTTTTCCCTTAATGCATATTCAACTGCCTTGTGCTTCCAGGTTTCAGTTCCTGCTGAAGCTCTTCAGCATTTCTGGACTGAGGGTTATCGAAAATCTTGGGGTGTGAAGTTGAATTCTGCAGCATCTGCTGAGGATCTTCTTCAGGTATTGAAATGATCGTTAAGTTGCTTCATGCATTGCTTTATAACCCATCTTTCACTGTTGAGATTTGTTTAATATAGAAATAATGGAAATTTTTAAATTTTCTTATCTTCTGCCTGTTGTTCCATTCTCCATCGCATCTACTTGTAGCTTCTCACGCTATTAGAGGTTGCAATTAAGCGGGACTGCCTCTCTTCGAACTTCGAAACTACAAATGAACTGTTAAGTTTGGCTTCAGCTTTTGGTGGTGATAATAGTGCTCTGGTTTCTGGATCTGTTCCTGTACTTCCATGGATACCGGACTCTACATCAGCAGTTGCACTAAGACTCTTGGAGCTTGATGCGGCAATTTCTTATATGCCACAACAAAATTTGGAATCTCAGACAGGGAGAGAGACTGATGATTTCATTGTGAGTATACTTCTGTTCTTAAAGTGTGATTGTTTCACCAATTTAATTTTAATCTTATTAAAGTTAACTTTGACAGACACATCCTATACAAATCCCTCGATTAAAAGTTTAAAGCTATCCATATTTTGTATCCTGTTAGATGTTCAGTCACTACTTAAAGAATACACTAATGGCATGTTTTGTGTTTGGAAAAAAGGGTGAAGGTGGAAAAAAATTGTTGCTAATTTTGAAAATATGTATGATGAGAAATAAAGGTATTTAAAAAGTTGTGTTGGATATGAAATAAAGTTCATTGATATATAGAAAAATATATAGGATGTCAAATAAAGTTATATAATATTGGAGTTTGTGTAGGATGAATGAAATATAAAATGAATTTTTTATATTTTTAAATGAAATAAAATAAATCATTTCATAGAATCTTTCCATTTGCCAAACCGGATGACCTTTTAACATGCAAAAAATGCCATGGCTAGCCCAAAAGCCAAAAATGCCATGGGCTTTTTAGCCATGGCTAAGTTTTTCCTCATCAAAATTTTTTTTCCATGCTACACATAAGGTAACATTAAATTATCACTTTATTTCGCATCTTATATATTTTTGCATATATCAATTAAGTTTATTTTAAATCCTATACAACTTTTAACATAACCAATTTTATTTCTCATCACACTTTTTTCAAAGAAAGCCAAAAAAGTCATCCTCTAAAGCTAAAAAGGGCCTTATACTAAATTTTTTTGTGGCTCTGTTCTTTTATAGTATTGAAACAAGAGAAAATCTTGTTAGAAATAGTTAAACCAGATGGTTATTATAATTTCGGAGAATTACTGTCGGTTACATGAAATCTTAGTTCTTTTTTTTTCTTCTGATAGATACCTGAAATCTTAGTTAGCGATATGTTTAACTACTGAAATTTAGCTATGCCTCCTAGTTCTGTTTGAAGATCATAAAACAGCCTTTGAATTATTTTCCTTGTCAATTCCTGACCTGAGCTAGTATCAATTCTCCCTTCTAGCTGCTGCTTGACAAACTTACATGTGCATAAAAAATTACATGTGCGTATATAAAATATTTGACAATTACACGTAAGCCCCTCTATCCTTTTAAGCACAACCCCTCATGTTGTTGTCTTGCATAAAAGGATGGGAGAATTAATATGTAAATTTGATGAATCTGGGATTGAATTAATAATAGCCAAAATAATACAAGTCTGTTAATGCCATCTGTTACTAATTCTGGATGTTAATTAGCTCAAGTGGTTGTTTTAGTTTCTAATAAGTTGGGGGACTTGAATTTAATATTAAAGAATACATTGTTAGATGTGTGATTTGTGCCAAATTTATAAGGGCACATATCTAATTATGGGTGTCAAGCTTGGGCCCAACTCGACAACCTGTCTTGATTCTAAATTGAATTTTTTGGGTTTGGGCCAACCTATTTATGTTTTAGTTTGGGTTTAGGTTGAAAAATATGATTCAAAATAATTTGGGTCTAGTTCAGGTATGGTTTTGGTCGGGCCGTGCTCGGGTTGGCCTGAAAAATTAAATGTTACTAAATATGAGTAAACTGTTGATAACTCAAGTTTTTCCAATAAAATGATGATTGCATGATAGATTATAGTTAGGATGGTGCTTATCAATAAGATTTAACACTAAGTCACTAGTCTTTTATTTTTTTCTTATTAGCTTTCATTAAGGGATAGTTCCATTCTTCTCCTAGAGTAGGGGTGTTAAAAATATCCGAAACTCGAAACTCGAAATTCGCTCAGAACTCGTTCGATTTTTGAATCGACTCGAAATTGGTTCGAAAATTTTGAATCGAATCATAGCTAAGGACTTTGGCTCGAAGATTATTTCGAGCCAATTTCGAGTTGGCCCTAGCTTGCTCGAAACATGATTCGATTTCACTCAAAATTTATATATAGCATAAATAATATTGATATATAATATAAATATATATAAATAAAATGCTATTATATATAATTTAGTTAGTGGTAGAGTGGAGGAGATTTAAGTTTTATTTTCCTCAAGATCTAGGGATCAAATCCTCTTAAATATATAATATTTCTACATTTTTTATAATTACAAGCTGATTCAAATCATGATTCGAGCCGGCTTGAAATCGAGTCATTTCGAGCTGAGCCGGCTCGAATCATATCCCATTTTGATTTCGGACCGATTTCAAGCCAAGCTGAACTTAAAATTTTTGATTTCGAGTTGTCTTCGACTCGCTCGAAATCGGTCCGTTAATAGCCCTACCCTTGAGTAGACCTTCGATTCTATGTAGGTTTAAAAAAATGAAAATGTGTCATTCGGGTCTCTCCTACCTAAAAGGTTTTCTTTGTGGTTTTTTTTTTACGAATTTCATTAACTTTAATCATTAAGCTGCTATTTTAAAAAATTAAAAATACGTATTTAATTTAAAATACATTTAAGCATTTCTACTTGCTATTATAACATCAACTTTTTCTTCTCCATATCTTAACTTACAATAATAATTTTAAATGCTTAAACATGAATTTTAAATTTTTAAAATAGCATCTTAACAATTAAACTTAATGAAATTCGTAAAGGACTCATTTGAAGAAAAAAAATTGTGCGGGTGAGAACCAAATGATATATTTTTTGTCTTTGTGAATCTGCGTAGAATCAGTGGTTTACCTTTGGTGCTCGAATGGAATTTCCCCTTAAGTTGAAATTCAAGAGTTCGAAAAGATCTAAAATCAAATTTTGCGTTAAGTGACTTGATCTGGATTGGGTTGTAGAATTTGACTAAAAAAGGATGGCGTAGTGTTCGTGTTGATCCATTTTAAGTTAGGTAAATTTCGGATCAAACCTGAACCCTACTGAGAATGTAAATTGACACCACTAATATAATTTCCTGTAACTTATTTGAATATTTATATTTCTGTGATGTGGTATCTTTAGGGAATGTTTGAGTTGGTTTTCTGAATGCTATTTTTGTTATGCTTCTTTATAACCTTTTAATCCTGGTTTGGTTGGAGGATAAAAAAGATAGTTTGGAGAAGTATTGTGACTTTTTTCAAAAAACGTGTGATACGAAATAAAGTAAGTTATATTAAAAATTGTGTTGAATATAATATAAAGTGATTGTTTAATATTAGAATTTGTATAGAATTAAATATAAAATAATTTTAAATTTTTTTAAAAATAAATTAAAGTTTTGACTATGACTATTTTAGCTATGATTATTTTTTCCTTGAACCAAACAAGGCTATAAGCTTACCTTAATACCCCACTACTCATATTTGGTTTGGTATTGCTGCTGCACATGACTTAAAAAGTCATGATGATGTTATCAAAGAAAGTCCGAGCGTTGCTATACGGCCCAATATCTTGCCAATAGCCCAAAACCTATTTTTGGGTTTAATTTACTGGAAATTGTTCAATGGATTAAGGATTTAATTTGCTAGTTAATCCAATGGATTGATTCTAAAGTAGCTTTTGGGCTACTTTGGTCTTATTAGTGCTGTATATAATTTTTCTTAAAGTTACAACTATATTTGATAGGTCATTCTGACGATCTACATCTACTCTATTTGCATTTTTAGCCATAAATTGGTCATTATTTAATTATATAGATGGATGTCTTAACGGTTGCTTAACACATGCTTACCAATTGCGCATCACTCTGCAGAAACTCCCTTCAAGGTTCACAATTATGAAGAATATTAACAAATTTGAAATATCTGGAACTTTGGAGCAACATGATTACCAGAGAGAAGGGACGTGGCTTGATCCTGGCAACCGGCGTAGAGGCCGTGGTCGAGGCAGTAGAGGTGGGCGTGTCGCACGAGGTCGTGGAAGAGGTGGCAGGGGTTCAAGAGCGACTAGCCTTGTCCCTAAATCAGGGTTCAATGAAGAAAACAGTAGCATCTTTGGGAATGCAAGACGGCAATATAACAGGAGAGGGCGGACCGGGCGGACCCGTGGGCGGGGTCGGAGATTCGGACGACGCTCAGTTAGGGCTCGTCCAAGATCTGAGAGTCGCGCAGAACCACCCAAGGCAACACTTTTCGGTGGTTTCTGTGATGTTGGCACATGCGGCAAAGAAGACAGTGTTGAGGAGTCTCCAACAAGTGTGGGCTGTGATGACTGGGGCATTGAAGCCAGGACGTATGTTGAGGATGATGATAACAGTACTGGTTCCCAGTCTGATGAGAATGGACAAGCTTTTGGAGATGATGACTATGATGACCAAGCCCTTGATTATACTACCCGATACAACGAACCCAGGTCCATGGGACTGATGGATGATGACAGTGAAGATGAAGCTGATGGCGATGCAGAGGAAGAAGACGAAGATGGTGAGCAAGGCGAGTCCAAAGACATGGAAGTTGATGTCGACGAGGAGGATGAAGAGATTGGCAATGAGGAAGAGGTTGGCGATGCCGGAGAGGGCAGTGGGGATGAAGAAGAAGAAGAAGATGAAGAAGAAGATGCAGATGCATCATCATTTTCTTCAGGGTATAGTGGTTAGAAGGTTGTAGTTGGAGGCCATATATATACAGAAGACACGGTGGGGAAGCAGAAACTAATACTGGTTGATAGATTTTCTTTGTTCTGTTATCTCCACCTGAGCAGTGAGCACCTGCAGATGTAGCCATTGCTTGTATCTATTATTCCATACAAGAAGCGTTTGTTCAGGTGCCGAGTCTTCGAAGTTCTTCACGGCGATGGGCCGGCTTTTCTCCGAAAATAGTTGGTGGAATTTGCCACATCACACATTTTGCTGGTCTGCAAGCAGACTGAGGAGTGCAGTAATGTATTGGTTGCCAAGCTGAATAGTTTTCAGTTTTGCTTACAAGTTGTTTAATGTATATTTACGTAGAGCAATCTAATTGTATCCTTAATGAATCTTCTGGAAGGATTCATATTTTGTTGGCAATGTAGATGGCAGTTAATGGAGATAAATTGTATTCATGGTTTATGCAGAAAAGAGAAGATGCTTAATTGACCAGTTAGACTGGAATTGGTTCAGTTTAGAATCGCAATCTGTTTGAAGGACCAGTATTCTCTTTCCTCTTATTGATACTATAAGGTGATTAAATTCTGTATTTTTAGTTTTGTTTTCTGTTATTTATCTTAATTACCTTCTATAATATCTGGTAAGTTAGTTAAGATTGAGATCAATCTTAAATTATAAAAAAATACGTCGGTCTCGTTTGTAATTTTACTATTTCAAAGGCTCCCTAAGTAAACGACCCAAAGGATCAAACTAATTACAGTCAAGCCACTGTCCAATTTCGGGCATCCTTTTTTCTCCTATTTTCTTTTTATAACTATTTAGGCATGTTTGACATGAACCAAAAAATAGCAAAAAAATAAAATAATAATATTTTAAATTTATTATAAATTTTAATAATTTTATTTCACATTCAACACAAATTTTAACCTTAAAATCAATTTTATTTTACATCCTACACATCTCTTAATATTAAAATAAATTTTTTTCCTATCAACTCTATAAAATAAAATATTTTTTCTTTCCTTACTTAAATTTATACTTCAACCAAACAAGTCAAGGGCAAATATTTTTTGATAAAATCCGAGTGGGGGCCAAGTATTTGATGAACAAAGAAGAGAGGAGGCTTGACAAGGAAGAGGAGAAAAAGAAATGAGTTAGGGACCTAAGGAATCTAAGCACAATTTACCTTATTTTGCCCCTAATTTGTTTTCACAAAAATCTTGAGTTCTCCAATTAAACTTAGAATTAATCGCTAAAGAATTCCTATAATTGAATTCTAATTATATTTTAGTTCACGATTGATAAATCTTTATTTTAAAAATTTTAATTATTATATAAAAAATTCAAACTAACAATTTCTGTAAATACTTAAAAAATATTTTGTTATTTCATTTATTAAATTCAAAACTCTCCTCTTAACCCCCTTCTCATTTGTTCTCTCTCACACCATTCGAGACTCTCCCCTCTATATGTCGTCGACGGACAAGAGCCTCCCCAAGAGAAAGGGTAGACATGACCTAACGAACAAGAGCCAGATTTGCTCCTTACTCTACACACACTCTTTTTAAAGACCGCCGAAAGCAGTTTTGCAGCCACGGTTTTGCGACAGCATCAGAAGAGGAGGCTGAGGAGTGGGGTGGTAGAGGAGGTTGGAAAGTGAAGAGGGAAAGAAAAAAATATGATAATAATATATTCTTAAACTTTTTTAAAAAAATAAAAAATAAAATTAAAAGTTTATTAATAATAATTACGAAAAGACCTCTATAGAAGCTTATTAAAAAAAATTTAAAATTTATAAACCAAAATATAAATTACGAACAATCCTTAAATTTAATACGTATTTTTTCCTAATTTTTTTTTATGAATACATATCTCTTCCCCTCACCACCCTTTGTCCCCTCACTCTCAAGGTACAAATATGGATAAACAAAGAAACAAGGAGACTCACAAGAGGGAGAGGAGAGAAGGAAAAAAAAAAGGGAATTAGTACTTCCAATAAAGAGACATGAATAATGAAAGAAGAGAAACGAGTTGAATAATGAGAATTAATTTAAATTGACAAAGTTAATAGAACTCAATTTAAAGACCAGACCTAACCTTAAGGACCTAAGCACAATTTACCTTATGTTCCTAGGCCCACAGCTCCCAAATTACACCGTAGTCCACTGCTAATCCATTTGAACGGTATCCATCCATGAGAGTTAAAACTTAACAGCCATAACAAGTTCCCTATTTTCTTTCTATGACCATGTATCTCCTGCACTCCACCTTATTTCCTCCCTCTCATGGGGCAAATAGTGATGAACAAATAATAATGAGACTCGAAAGAAGAGAGAAGAAAAAAAAGGGTGTTGAGCAGAGAGACGAATTTCATGAAACAGACTTGACCAAATAAACAGATAACAAAAAAGAGTTATGATATATGAGGAGAGATCGATAGAATGATTGAGGATTCGATTCAAAAAATGTGGAGTCTGAAAAGAAGGCCTAACCTCAGGTACCTAAGCGCTAGTTTTTTCCTTATTTTGAATATATTCTTGATGAAGTAAACTGAAATGAAATGAACATTTACAAAGAAGTTTGAATGACGTGCCACTGCGAAAAGAATAGCTAAAGTTAACAGAACATATAATTATGAACAAAAAAACATCAAGATAATGATGATAACATAGATATGAAGATCGCATGTGTGAACAAAAAAAGAAGTGCCGAAAACAATACAAGCAGTAGCAGCTTAGAAATTTATGGGATTGTGTCTAAACTGAACAAGATTTTGACAAATAATCACAGCCCTTGTAAATCTCCAAACCAGGCCGGCCGAGCTCCTCTTCTTTGAAGCAAGCACACCGCCGGCTCGTCTTGCCAGTGAGAGCCATTTCCAGTGGCCTCTGGATGAGCCTCGGATAACCGGTAGTACACCAGACCTGAATCAAAACGGCTGCATAACCAATCTAATTCAATCTTTTACCATCGCGTCCTAATATATTTTGACTTTGTAAAAACTTACTGTGGTTATGATCCTTTATGTTAAACTACTGGTATTGAAATACTTCTCTGGTTAGTAGTTAGCATTTCATTACAATTTGTGAACTTCATTTTACACATTATTTCTGCAACAGACCATCTCAATATCAAAATTTCAATGGAGACAACACACACACACTCACATATATATGGAAAGAGAGAGAGGTGACATAAATATCTAATTTTGAGAGTAAAAGTAAAAAAGAAATTCTTTAAGAGTGATGTGTATAACTCCCCCTTTGTTTTATTGTTAAATTCTTAAAAGCGCATTTCTTTTTTTTAATTACTTTGCTACCTCCTCACATCATCAAATGTCCTGGCCTATAACATATTTTATTTCTTGGAATATCCACAACCTACTGTTAATCTTCTTCAAGAACTACTGAATTTGTAATTTTCATTACCCTAAACTCAATTGCGTATGTGTAACAAATAAAATCCATACCTCTCCTCCCTCCTGTTGGCTCCATCTTGAATTGCAACTTGGAACCTTAGCCTCCTCACTCTTTTGTTTTTCCTGCAGCTGAGCAGCTCGTTTGGCCTTTGCTTCAACTCCTTTCAAATATTTTGTTGGGTTCCCTCCGATATCGTAGTACCGACCAACAAGTTTACCAACAAATCTAAAATCATATAACAAGGGTAGAGCAAAACTTTCAACAGCCAAAGTTCACACCTAGAGTTGTTATCAAAAAAAAAAAAAATCACACCTCAAGAGTTATGCCAAATGAGCTCATGTTACTAAGATCAAACTTGAACATGTCCATTGATACACCAAAAAAGTTCACTTGGGCAAATGCCACTTAAATCTTTTTATTTTACATATTTAACACCTAAATCTTTATATTTACATATTTACATATTTACTACAATAATCTTATAAAAATTTCAAATACTATCGTATTGTTTTCATTTGTATAATCAGAATCTACACACAATATTCTACGTATTCACACACACAGATACATACATACATACACACATATATATATATACTAATAATCAAATACATTTTTATACAATTTGTTTCTTTATATTCATGTTTGTATAATTGTATTTATGCATATATTTATTTCACATGTAACATATATGTATTTAACCAATATGCATATATAAAAATTTTAAAACTACATTTGATTATTTGAAATACATATATATATATATATGTAAATATAGATAAAATATTGCGTGCAGATGTCGATTATACAAAAGGAAACAAACAAAATAAAGTATTTGAAATTTTTATAAGATTTCAAAAGCTAACATGTAAATATAAAAATTTAGGTGCCAAATATATAATATAAGAAGATTTCAAGTGGCATGCATATAATTCTCTTAAAATTGGAATAGATGACAGAGAACAAAGCTCAAGGATAGAATTTAAAAAGCATACATGTATCTTTCAAAATAAAACTTCCTCCAGTCAACCACATTGTTTACCTACAACAAAGAGAAAATCAAAAGATCCTCACTCGGTATGACAAGGAAAAGAAAAAGAACATAATATGAGACCAAATAAAGAACACATTCTTCCTTTGTGGAAGAGATGATAAACGTGTATGGATGGTTCATAAAGAAAGATCCACTGTCAACCGTACTTCAAAATATTCACGGATAGAAAAGGTTTTGGATGATGTTCCATGGACTCATGTATATAAATTATTATTTGTTTGGTTCAATATCATTTTATTAAAAGATGACAATGCTCTTTATACATTTTTATTATTCCCAAGCTCCTTTCCATTGAAAATCCTCCTACCTCACCTCTTCTACCATAATTAGAGTGGCATTTAGTTATCACCCAATATTGGTTGACATCGAGATGACATTCCAAAGTGACAATTTCATGTTTTTTTCAATGTCATCTAAACATGTCATGAAACAAAACAATTAATTTCTCAAAATAATTTATTTAAAGGTATTTTGAGAAATTAATTGTTTTGTTTATGACATGTTCAAATTAACATCAAAAACATTTCTCAAAATAATATGACATAACATTACAATAACATCCGACCAAATGCCCTCCAAGATCCCAAGGGAACCACATCTCTAGACTATGCCTCCTCTGTCTAATTTATAAAGGCATGGCTTTAACTTATGATGGTTTAACACAAAAGCAATGATTCTGGACAAGCCAAGAAAAAACACATTATAATAGCTTTATGTGTCATACAACTTCAAACAACTTCCATCATCCATTTCGAGTATAGTTTACCAAAAAAATATTAATAATCAACAACACTAAATAGAGCTACAATGGTAGCACCCACGCATGAAAAAGGTGACTTGAGCTAGAGAAAGAAAAACTTGAGTTAACCGGTCATTGTTAATGGTTAGTAGTCTGGTAGATGACATTCCAACATTCTTGAAGTAACCAATATCTTAAAATTATCATTGATCATATATACAAAAAATTCATCATTTCTTCAACTTGCAAAACTATTTTAGTCAAGAATGCCTCCAAAACTGCAGCTTAGACCTTTCCAACTGCGTTACAGAAGAAAAATAGGTTTAATTACCTCTGTGCTTGATAAATCTTGTAGTGAATCAACTAAGCCATCACCTATAAGAACAATGCAAAGTGTTGTAAAAGTAGAATATATCATGCTGTTGGAGCCTTTTTGCTAACAATAACAGTTTATATGTCCGCAGCAGGAAATATAATAAAATAGCATTAGAAAAATGGTTGGTGCTTCATGCAAGTTGGACTACTAGGACTTCATTAGAAACAAAAGAAGAACAAGTACAACAAAAACAAGGCAAGCAGCCTAAATGGATGTAATACTTTCATGCATAAGTTGCTGAATAACAATGTCTATTAGACTTTAACCGAGATAAATTTAACTTGATAGGTCACATCTTACACAAATTACAAGATTCAAATTATCTTTCACTCCTACACAATTTTTTTTTAAAAAAAAAATCACATACAACAAACATTCCAATATAACTAATTACATTCAACATGCTTCCATGAAAAACAACTTTATTTTACACATCACAGAAATTTCAAGATAAAAGATATCATCATTTGAATTTAATAATAACTTAGTTAAAGTTAGCCTGGTTAAATAAATGCACCTCTTAATGGAGCCATGGATAAGTTAAAATTGCTAGAGAATGGTTTTAGGTTACTTTGCAACTTCAAAAGTGTTTTGAAATGAGAATATTAGGAAATTTTTGGCATGTGAAACCTATTATTGAGAAAGAAGATCAGACAAATCAAATCAAACACCAAGATTGTTATAGCTGCAAAAGATAAAAAGATAATTGTATATAGTAAAATACGAGGTGATGACAGTAATTGAGAGAAAAGTAAAATAAAATAGATTAGGAAGGCTACTTCTAACTAAATAACAGAACCTTGACTGCTAGATATATGTATAAGAGAACACAGTGTATCACGTATTTGCATCAGGATCGTACACAGACCTCATTCATGGCTATTTGCGTATTACTGAACTAGGCTGAACAGGACTAAAATAATCTTCTAGATAATATCTGCAGGCGAAAAAATTCAAATAATATTTTATATTTATAGTCAACAAAATTAGCAAACATATTATTTTAATTAAGCGCAAAAATATTTTCTAAATAAATTATATCATAAATAAATTTTATAAATCTCAGAGATTAAAATATTTTAAAATTAAAAATTAACTGGATAGTTTGATAAATAAGAATTTATCAAATTAGATTACGACAACAATTTTAATTCAACAAATAAGATCTAAGGTTCAAAAATTTACGATTGTTATCTCACAAATAATTCTAGCAGTGATTTTCTCTCATATTTAAGTTTTTGGTCACACAATTAGAGCCCGGCTCGACAATCCTCGTGTAGGTAGGACTCGGATGCGGGACGCAAGGCGCGAACGCGAACGCTCGGCCAATCCGAAATTGATGCAGCTTGGCCGGAGAGGACCTTGCGCAGCCAATGTGGGTAGCGCGGGAGAGCACTCTGAGGCATGATTGGAGTTGATGGAGCTGGTAGGTGGAGCTGGCAGCATGCGATTGAGTTGATTGAGTTCGTGTCTGTGCAAATTATACCCATGACCCGCAACCCACCTTGCCCTATTATAAAATGGAGCGGGTTTGGATATGACTCAAATACCTGTTAAGTACCGTACCCGACCTGTTAAGTACCGAACCTGCAAATTACACGATCGAATCACGCAAATCAAATATACCTACGGGTTTGAGTAGTGCTCACCTAGAAGTCTCTAAACTTAGTGAGCCATGGATAGCCTCCAAGTTTGCAATTTCTCTTCCTCTGGAGCTGCCGATACTTCCTGTTCAACATATGCTACTTATTGAGTTGTTCTCTGAATCCGTATGGTTGGCTTAAAGGATATCTAAAGCATATTTTTCTTGGTTGTTGATTCTCTGAATGCTGAAGTACATTTCTGGACTTTCGGAGTTGCTTGAGTGCTATTATTGCTTAGTTTCCCCACGCCGATTTAACTATGACTTAATCCAAAGAACCAGCTTACTGCCTTTCAGGATGATAAATGCTAAAGTTCAATTTCCAGAAAGTTTTAATGTTCTTGGATGTCTCTCTGATGATTGGAATGTATACCATTATCAGTTTCTTATGCTTAGAGAAAACCTTCTTAAATCTAATAGTTTTTATTCTTAATTGCATGGATTTTCAAGATTTAATTAGAACATCACTAAATTTCTCAAAAAATCACATGAAACCTTATATGAATTTGTAAACTTGCGTGGTTGAAGTTAACTTCAATTAATCTCCTTAACTCTGAAAAAAAAATTAAACATTTCACTGCATATAGACGGTACACCTATGTGTAAATTCCCTATTATTTGGGTGACCTAGTATCTCCCACGCAACATTGGGATTTGGGACGCTAACTGTTTTGTATTAGATAAACTTTTTAATACATCAGTGCAGCAACACATAGATAACTGCTTTATATTAGATAACCTTTTTAATACATCAATGCAGCAACACATAGATATGCTTAATTAAAGCAAAAGTCAATGTCAAGGTCTCCAAAAGTTCTCAACAACATGGGATCTTTCCCACTTATCCCACATATATTAAGCAAGCTTATGGTTTCTCTTTTCTACTTAGATTGTCAAATTAGATATAGTTTCTCTGGATTTAAATATTCAAATATTGTTGACATCAAATAGGAATTATTTGGCTTGTAAATTGTTCATTTTGGCTAAAACAGGGATATCTACATTCTAAACAGGTCAAATAACTATTGGAATAAAGTCTTTAAAATCAAAAATTAATTCATGACACCCCATATCTAATTAACCTGAATCAAACAGTTGCCCTAGTCGATCTTGGAAAATCCTAATTCACAAAATACCTACCTCGATTAAATATTTTAAATTGGTTACACTGAGGGATTTTTATTTTCTCAAAACAACATTGAGCATATAATTTGCCTAAGTTACACAAAACCACTCAACAAACAGTTATAAACCATCAACAGGAATGGATACATAAATAAAGTGGTAGCACATCTGATGAAGCCTACTTACAACCTCATGAATTACCTGAAAAATTTCCAGAAACAAATGCGCGTGATGCATCTCTGAAGCAAATACAGTAGGTTTACTTTAGAAAATGTGCAAAAGAAAGCACAATGTTAAACTTAAAACAACAAAATTTCATCAAAATTACAATAAAAGAAAGATCTTTATCATAACTTAAATTATTAAAGGAAATAGGTTTTGAACTCATCAATGATCAATAGATGGTGTCATATTGGAGTCCAATTAAGTCTATCAAAAGTTTTGCAAAGCTGAAGACAAGAATTGTTATATACCATATGTGTATTTACAATGAATGGTTGCAGCTAGTTTTCATTTTTATACACAGGTTACAAACTTCAAGAAGACTATGGATAGCGTTCATCCTAGTAAACAATTTCATATTTAATTGGAATTACATTAGTGAAATATGTACTGTGAAATCGGAAGTAAAAAATTTAAGAAAGCACTTACCATATTAGCAATATATGAAGCACAGATACGATATAATGATATAATTATAATACAAATATGACGATATAACAAACAAAAACAAGTAGAATATGAATACTCCAAGATACAATAATTAAATATAATATAAATATATAAACATAAATATATAAAAATATTACATTATAATATTTGAGATGTAACTTATATGTTTAAGTATAACAAACATAACAAACAGGACAATTACTCAGATGTAAATATGACCAAAATATACTAATAGTATGCTCACCCCTCTCCAAGTCTTCAACACATTGAAGTAAAAAGATGAAATAAAAAGAAAAGAAAGAAATTTTGACCCTCTCTGCAACATATTCCCGAGTGAGGAAGAAAAGTCAAGTGGTGTGGATGATATCCTAAGTAGCGATTAATCTGTGAGAAAAGATGGCTGAGGTGAAAGCACCAAAGCAACAACATCACTGGTGTTCATAGGACCACGAAAAAGGGTAGTTGAGATAGAAGAAGCAGCATTTAAGAAGAAGGAACAATGTCATTATAGGAGCTCTAGTATGTGTGAAGCTCTATGCTCTCCCAAGCACGTGAACAAGCATGCTAGTGGGAAACCTTGTGTCTGAACAGGGGCTCATTTGTGTATGAGCTGCTTTTTTATTTCATTGTGGGTCGGATCAGCAAATCCAACTCATTTACTTATTCTTTACATAATTGAACATATCAGGAAATATCAAGAAGTATCAGACCCATATTGACATCTTAAAAAAAAAAGAAAGATACAACAGGTGTATCATGGCCAAACTTCAGAGACTGCTAATATGGTAAGTGCCTTTTTAAATTTTTACTTCTGATTTCCTAAAAAGAAAAGGGAAAATGTCTGTGAATTCCCCATACATCAATTACTAAATACAAAAACCTACCTGCCAGCAAAGTGATGATATCCACCGCCTGGGCCATAGTGGGACTTCCCTTTTGTTACATCAAAGACAGAACTGCGCTACTAGGCACATCCATCATACTCAAACATTGAAATTGTGTTAAAGTAGTACATAAGAAGAGGCTTACATTACCCCAAAATTCCCAATAAAATCGGAAATTTCTCGTCAGTTCCATTGTAGAGAGAGAGTTCTTCCACAGTCCATATTCTCTGTCCATAACAAAAAAAGACCGAAGAAATGTTTGAAATGCCTAAATCATTTAACAATCCCTATTTTCTGCCATGAGCGCATGTCTCCTGTACGTACATGAAATTCTGCTAGGGTTGCGGATTACCGGTTGGATTGGCTTCCAGATAGAGGAGAAGCGGAAAAGGATAGCAGCAGCCACGGCAACAAGGCAGGCTGACCCGAAGAGCCTCCAAGATAGGCTTGCCGGCGGCCTCATCTTCTCCCGGCCCGTCCTCTCCTTCTCTCTCTCTCTCTCTCTCGTCTGCCGAAATTATTATCGATCATGTAATGCCACGCAGTGTAAGATTACTGCATGCCAAATACCATTAAATAGTGCGATAGGTTATAAAAAAATAAATATTAAAAATAAATATATATTCAAAAATATGTATTAACTTAAAATTTGGTAGGCATATCTACTCAAATTCTCTCTAATTAATATTATTTAATTTAAAATTATATCTATTTTTTTATATATTTACTTTTAATAATTATTTTTCTAATAGCAAAACTTACAGTTTGGTCAGCCAACCAGAAAATCTGATCAAATCGACTAAACGATCGGTTGGCCGATGGGATAGTATGTTCTGCTCAATATGTGTTAATGTCGTTTACAACGTTCTGCGCCGCATGATTAGTGAATGAACCACTAACGTGGATCGCTCATCGCACACGCAATAATTTTTCTCAAATAGGCGGCCGGCCAATAAAAAGCTTCTTATCAACACTAGGTGGACCCACTTTTGATGTGATGGTTGTGACAAATCATTCAATAGGTCGAATTCAATAATTTTTCATCTCCGCATTCAAATATAATAATTTTTTACTGAGTCTGAAATGAGAATTCAAGCACCAATCGGTCTGGGCTCAATCATAGATAAAACTGCATATATAATATTAAGTTTTTTGTATTTAAATAGAAATTATGATCAATGTAATACCCAGAGAACTTTTTTTTTTTTTTTTGAAGAAACGTGGAGGTCATTTTTCCCAATTTATGGAATTGGAGGGGACATGGGTGATAGCTATTTCCCGGCGCTTAGCAGAATTTTTAATTACCATCACAATACTATTTTCCAGACCAACTGTCTTCTCCCAATTTATCATATTTTCTCTACTTTCAAATATCTATATAAAATAAAATATAAGAACTCAATTTGCTTCATTGATTGATATTAGTTTTTTTTTTCTAATTGATATTACTTTTTTTAAAAATAAATAAGGCATATGCATAAAACAACAATAATAACTAACCTAGTCTGTTATAAATTCGGGTGTATAATAGCGATTGTTGTTGGAGATGCTCTCCCCACTAGGAACATCATTCTCAAATGAGCAACTATCTGAAAATGAACCGAAATTATAGTTATCTATAATGTTAAAAGGAGAATTTTTTTTAAGAAGAGAAAATGAGAAGCTGAAAGGGAGAGATCAGGGGAAGGATGTGTGACAAAGTATCTTGTAACTTATAACCCCTTCCATTATATAGTCAGAATTTATTAGATGTTGGTCTCATTGTTGGTCAACAAAAGCAGATTTGATTCTGCTATTCTAATCACATCAATATCTTAGAAAAGCAGATTTGATTCTTAAGTAAGTTGTCAACAAACGCAGATTTAATTCTGCTAGTCTAATCACATTAGTATCTTGCAAAAAAAAATTTGATTCTTCAGTGAGTAGAAAATAATTTAATTAATCAAAAAACTGTAGTTTTAGATGGGATCCGCATTAGCAATATGCGTGCATTAATTAGCTTATGCACTGTGCATCAGTGCACGCAAAAGACGGCAGGAATCAATTTGATGCCAGAATATCAACGCCCAATAATTTTTCTATCATTTTTAATACCTCTGCCTTTCCCCCTCCACTTCCACTGTAACCTTTCCGCACCCAATTAAACCCGCATTGGTCACTGCCCCTTATCCCTAGCGCCATCCATCATCATTCATCCGCGCGGTTGATCGGGATTCGGCTTTGGGGAGATCGGAGAACGAACGCCTTACATCGTCGTTCATCCGCGCGATTGATCGGGATTCGGAAGTGGGAGAGATCGGACAACGAAGAGTTCCTCAAATTCTCGAATAGTATATGCTCAGCAAAGGTGCGTCCTCTGTTCCTGCGGTCGAAGGTCTCTGACAATTTCTACGGCAACCGATTGCCTATTTCCCGATTATTGATCTCCTTTTTGGATTTCATACCCGGTGCCTCTCTTTCTATGGATCCAGTCGAAAGTTAGTTCTCGGAGATTGCTGGTTGTTTTGAACGACGATCGGACTGTTTAGGTTGATCTTAGAACTTGTTTTGATTGAACAAAGAGGGGAGCTTGGTCGGACTTTCTATATTGGTTGTTTGACCAGTTGAATTGTGCAGTCGGATTTGAGAAACTTTTCTGGTGTTGTTGATTTCCATGCATGCATGGGGGCGTTGTGATCACAACAGCCTGGAGTTTGGGTGTTTTTGAAGAGAGGGTGATCCCCGATACCGGGTTGCTTATGCTCTTGTATGTGACTTTTCTAGATGCTGCTGGGTGACGGTTCTGTTGGACTTGTAATTGACCGGAAATTTGACGCAACGAGAAGTGCTAAATTCTAGCAGGAGGGGATGCAAATTTGCGTGATTTGGGGAATACCTTATAGTGAATGTTAGCATCAGGGAGGGTTTCAGAGATGAACTCCGCTATGGATGAGATCAGTCTGCTGCGGCAGGCTGCTCAACGTCATCAGCTGGTAATGAGGGGAATAGGGGAAGAAATTGACTTAGAAATAGGGCCAGGAGATGATGATCCTTCATTTGCTGGTACGCCTCTTGTGGGTGTGCCTCCACAAGAAAATTCTGCAGCTGAGGAACAAGAAGACCATAAACAGCTGCTTCTGGCATCTCAGATACCCGGTGAAGAGCAACCAGAACTAGGAAAATTGCCGCAGTCTAAGAGAAAGAAGAAGGTAGTGAAGAAGTGGAGGGAGGAGTGGGCTGACACCTACAAGTGGGCTTATGTAGATGTTCATGAAGGCACACCCCGGATATTCTGCTCCATTTGTCGAGAATATGGAAGGAAGCATAGGAGGAATCCCTATGGAAACGAGGGTAGCAGAAATATGCAAATGAGCGCATTGGAAGAGCACAATAATAGCCTGCTCCACAAAGAGGCTCTTCGACTCCAAATGGCCTCAAAGGACAAGAATGTACCCGTAGTTGAGAGGCCAGTCTATGTCAAAGGTACATTTTGCGCTGGTACTTACATTTATTGAGGTGTTCCTAAGCACGAGTTAAGGTCTGTAGCTTCGCTAGTGTGCTTCAAACTATAAAGTTCTAGGTTAGAACACAACCTGTGCTGCAATTCTTATTAATACCAAGATTTTAAGCAAAAGCTGTGGGCTTTTAGCGCTATATTATGTGCCTGGTTGCTTCAGTTTACTTGCTGAGTTTCTATTTGATTCTCATGGGATGCTTTCCGAAGCTATTGGAGTCCTTCACCTAACTATTATTAGTGCCATGGTATTTACTCAATGACGGTTGACTGAATTGTACTGATTATGCTTTGTTTCTATTTTATTGTGTTTTCTGAGTAAATGTAAAGATTGGTTGTTTGATATGCTGGTAAGATGTATTTGTTTTATTTAACAAGTCCCTTGTGATTATTTTCAGGATTTGAGAATATTAGAAACTTATCTCTTTGCAATCAAGAGAGAAGACTTTAAAAAAGATATTCAAAACCTTATTCCATTGGTTTAGATGGAGCCATGGAATGCTTGAACTTATTTCATTCCTTCATTTTTTTTATCCAACGCTAAAACAAGCATTACATTTTGGAATACTGTGCATAAATAATAATTGTTGGATGATTCTAATGATCAATTTTGTGGTAATCTGAGTCAGCTTGAGCTGATTGTTAAACTGATTGTTCGCTTTGTCATCTTTGCTTGTGACATATTGCAGCTTTGATGTCAAAAACTGCTGGTTCAATCGTTGAGTCCGTCTTAAGGAGGGACCCTCACGAAGTTGAGTTTTTGCAATCAGTGCAAGAAGTGATAAACTCTTTAGAACCGGTCCTGTCGAAGAATTCTCAGTAAGTTATTTTGGGATTATTCCACTATAACTGTATTAATCAATCTGTATATTTATTGTAGCAATAAAAGCAGTGTAATAAGCATATTCCTTCAATGTCAGGCATGTCCACATTTTGGAGCGCTTGTTAGAACCTGAAAGAATGATCGTCTTTAGGGTTCCATGGGTTGATGATAGAGGTGAGACACATGTAAATAGAGGGTTTCGTGTGCAATTCAGCCAAGTATTGGGTCCATGCAGGGGTGGTCTTAGATTTCATCCAACCATGAATCTGAGTGTTGCAAAATTTATAGCTTTTGAACAGGTATGTTTTTCTTGTATCCACCTTCTCCCTTGGCCTAATATTTTCCTTTTCATGGGATGGGGCTTTACATCATAATTTATGATGGCACTATTCATCTTGCTTGTTAAATATGTATATACTATCCACTCTCAAATTTTTTATTATCATTTTTAATAATTGAAAGGTTGTCATGGTTTCACAATAGTATGACTGCCTGTACTGGATCCGTAATTCTTAGGGCTCAAAATGTTTTTTAAAGATTTTGGTCAAGTCTGCCTAGCTTGGTATAGAACTATTTTAATTTACATATATTGGTTTATGAAATAATGAAAACTGTTGATTTTCTTATAGTTAGTTGTTTGCACCAAACTCCACATGGCCTGACCTGTCAAATGTCCAAACCCACAAAAATAAAGAAAAATGAAATGAGAGAAAACAGTGATGTACTTGGTTCAAACTTTAGAGAGATCCTATTATGTTCACAAGTTTGGGGTAAAAGTGATCTACTAGGCATTACATGGTAGAAGGATGCATCGTCATTCATGGGATGCAGTAAAGAAGAGGTAGAGCACTCTTATGTCTTCGTTCTTCTCTATTACTATCTAAGAAGAAAGAGAAGGAAAAGAAGAAGAATGGGAGGCCAACTTTTTTCTTTGGTCTAACCTTCGAAAGTGGCCTAGTTCCCATGTATTTGGCTCCTTAATTTTTAAAATTTTTAAATTTTTTGTGTTTTACATTTTACGTTACTTGGGAGTAGGAAATAAAGTAAGCAGTCTAAGGGTCTTGGCGTCCTTTTAGTCTTCTCCTTCAATGTTTTGGCTGGTTTTGATAGCTGAAAAAGTTAGTCTTATGGTACTCTAATTTAGCCAAAATTGTAATTTTTGTCTTTTAAATATTGAATCTCTTGAGTAGAGCGAAATCAAATAAACCATATGAATTGAAAAATCTCAGTTAATTCAAGTAATTAGAAACAATTTTGGATCAAAAGTAATTTTACCTCAATTTGAAAAACTTAGTTGCTGATGGGTTTGGTTTGAGCCTAGGCTAGGGTGTCCCGTGAGATGTGGTGGCCTAGTAACATGTTAATCAGCTCAGTGGACTCAACATCACAGGTAAGCTGGAATCATAGAGGATCACACCCAATATTAGTTCGAGCTATCACAGTGGGGTGCAGATGTTGGCAAAGCCAGAGCCTATGGACGGTTTGTGTGTCAAGGGGGGATTTTTGGTGATTCCGATAAGGCGGGGTTAAGGTTTTTCATTGAGGTGTATGGATGGGTTTGTTCCAGTGTCCTTAGGTTGGGGGCAATGCGACTTGCAAAAGGTTGAAGTTGGATGAGATGTTGGGGCATGCATCAGCGTGAAGTGATGCAATGCTATTGCGATTATGACTTGTTGAGTTGTGACCATGGGTGGGTGCAGTGGTGTCAAATACAGTCATATGGTGATGTTTGAGTAAGAGTTGATGTAGGAGTTGGGTTCAACAGAGCAGAGTTTATAATGGTCCTGTGCGTGCAAGATATGATTTGAGGTCGAATCAGGAAGTATAGAATAAATGATGATACCGTGGCCGAAAGTGAGTGTGCAGAGGAAAGAGATTGAAATAAGAGTTTGGAGAAGGGAAGGGGTTTCGTGGGGATGTGGTTTTTGGATTGGCACCCAAGGCCAATGTTCTTTCCTATCTAAGATATTGATCATAAGAATGTTATTTCCTAAGCGAAGAGATTATTTTTTCATATAATAATAAGATTCAGTATGACAATAGATGTGTATATATAGTCCTCATCACATAATAAAGAAATAAATGCGATAAAAACAAAAATACATCTTGCCATATATGCCTACACTAACAAAATAGATAGTAACGTTAACATCCTCCCAAATATGAATATCCTTTGATATAACAACAACAAAGTTTTTATCCCATTAGTGAGTTACATGAATCCTTTGTTTTTATTTTACATGACTATCATTTGATAATTAAGCTAAATATAAAATAAGTTGGATTTGCAATCCATTTCTATCTCTTCAATAAACATGTAATCCGCCTTAAATATCTTTGGTTAATCCATCAATTAAATCAAAATAGTGCAGTGCTTATTCATTAAATGTGACTTCTGTCTAAAATGTATATGCTACAAAATGGTGTCTCCACCAACTCATTTGAGGTGCGTAGAACTCGAATCTGCCGAGTATGGGTCGGTTAGCTCATGTATCTACTAGTGGATCTGGTGACTATTATGACTACTCTCTCATATTAGATGTGTCATAATCAAATTCAAATGAAAATTATTTATTCAACATAGATTTGTTTGATCAGTTTTAGAGTGAAGTGGGTTTGTCTAGTTGACTCTCATGGGTAGGTCGTTGTCTAAGTAGAAGTTTCAAAATCTCACTGAGTATTACTGGTGGTAAGTCCTTATAACCATAAATATAGAATCCTGAAAGTTTGACTACTCTTGTGATCCATTAATAAATTAAAGCTCATTAATCCAATCCCAAATTTAATAAAAATTACAAATGAGTTCAGTTTACATATTTGATCATTTTAAGTATCACATAATTTTGTCCAGAAAATAGTTGCACTTAGGCCTTGTTTGGCGTGATGACCAAAACAGGACCAAAATGGTACTAATTTAAAAACAATAATAATAATAATAAATAAATTTTTTAAATCATTCTATACAAATTCAAATATAAAAAATATTATTTTACTTTACATACTCAATAATTTAAAATAAAAATATCAACTTTATTTCACATTCTAGATCAAAATATTCAAATCGAGTATTTTGATCTAAGATGCAAAATAAAGTTTATATTTTTATTAAAAATTATTGAGTATGTGAAGTAAAATATTATTTTTTATATTAAAATTTGTGTAGAATAATTAAAATAATTTATTTATTATTATTATTATTGTTATTTTTTAAACTAGTACTATTGTGGTCCTATTTTGGTCCTCGTGCCAAACAGGGCCTTAATGTAATAACTTGACACCAATTTTTTTTTAAATTTCAATTAAAATAAAAAATAAATTATATAGATATTAAAAAGAGAGATGTATGCAATAACTTAGCAGGAAATACAAAAGGAATGCAAACTTAGACCCTCAACATGTGGTTACAAAATAAATAGAAACTACATGTATGCAAAATTATCTTCGACCCATTTTAATTAAAATTTTAAGAAATTATCTTCATGAGATTGAATAATTCCTTTATCATCGCCAAATTAATTTCTAAAATTCTCACATCAGTTTGAGATTAATCTGCTATTTTAGTTTGTTGATCTTTGAGCTTGCATTACATGCTTCATCATAGCAAATGAATTTCCTAAATTTTGAAACTGTACATCACTTAAAGTAACAATTCATGTTTGTTTTTCAATCTAGGTATATCCTTTGGTCCAGTTAACCAACAAAATATGAGGCTTCTGGTTGATGTATTCCTATATAGTGCCTAGGGTGCTCTCAATCAATCTCTTTGGCCGCCCAATACTGACTTTGTTTTCCTCGCAGTCTTGGTTCCCATAATCTAATCTATACGATCCAATCTAGCTATGATATTGCCACGGCAGCCCTCAACTCTCTTGAATCTCAAATGCATGTGTATGTCTGTGATGTTAGATACTTAATACCAGTATTTAAGTGAGAGATCATACTTATCACCAGTATTAAAATGAGAGATCATACTTAATACCAGTATTAAAATAATTGAATGACTGGAAACTTAATATGAAACCAATCCATAATTAGGACGTCCCCCTCTTGCTGATCATGCTGTTCAAGAGTGGCAGAATTTGTTTTACTTTGTCAATTTTTTTTACAGTTATTTTAAATATTTCTCTTTGTAGACATTAAAGAATGCCTTATCACTTTATAAGCTCGGAGGGGCTGGGGGTGGGAGTGATTTTGACCCGAAGGGAAAAAGTGAAAATGAGGTACGTGCTTTTCAGCTAATTAAATAGTTTTATCATCTGATGCATATCCAACCTAGTGGGATCAATGCTTGGTTATTGTTGTTATATCATCTGATGCATAATATTCTAGTATGGCTTACAGATAATGCGCTTTTGTCAAAGTTTTATGGATGAGTTGTATAGATATCTGGGACCAGATCAGGTAACAGGCGAATTACCTTGTACATTTTATATACCCTTGTCCTGATATGGTACATACTTCTAGTTTCCTTTTGAGCAGTGTTTAATTAAGAATTTCATGCTTCACTGTTTGTTTAGGATCTTCCAGCTGAAGATATGGGTGTTGGTCCTAGGGAAATGGGTTACCTCTTTGGGCAATATAGACGTCTTACTGGTCATTTCCAGGTAATTTGCTTTAGTAGATCATTCTAAAGCCTAATAATGGACATTAATTTCACAGTTTGGCCTTTTCCAGTTGTGGCTTCTGTGACATATCCTTTTGATTCTTAGCATTGGTGATGTTTTTTATTTTGTCTTTATTTTTTCTCTCATGCCATTGTTTGATGACATGAGAAAGTACCTGTAGTTCTATCCATATCAATCTTTGCTGTGACACTGCTATCGAGTCAGGCTATTCCTTTTCACTCATGCATTCTGATACGCTCTTTGGTTATTTTTTATGAGTTTCGCCTTTTTATTCTTATACTTCATGCATTTTAAGACATTCTGGTATAACCTTGTATATTTCATGGTGGTTGTTGAATTTTCCACTCTGGTTTTTATGATTTGATACTGCCTTCTCGAATCCCTTCCAAAAAAGACGCACTTCATGAAGGTGTATTCTTTCATGTGGAACCATTATATCAAAAGGCATTTTGTTGTGGTTAATCTTCCAATGTTTTCTATTTATGTGCTGGTTTTTTATGTATTTGTTCTTCTTTTCAGGCACACTGCAGAAAATTTCCGTTCACATTAAAAGTAATGCCTATTATGATGCCTTGATGTGCATTGTTGTAGTTGTTGTTTTCTGATTTTGCTTTCCAAAATACGGTGCTCAGAGTAGCTTTTCTTTTTCGTCTTTTGGTGTTATCCAAGCTTGCTGAGAGTCTTTTTTGTCTATATGCTTCTAGTTCTTTATGTAATCTGCCAGTTACTGCTTTTGTCTGTATCGTCTTTAGTTTTTCCCATTATGCTTATGCAGGGAAATTTTACAGGACCCAAGATCTTCTGGGGCTCTAGCCTGCGGACAGAAGCTACAGGCTATGGACTAGTACGTTTGTATCCTTCTTTACATATTATGCCTTTGGCAGAGCTTATTTACTTTTGGTTTTTGTTTGATTTAATTCTTCATAGTATCATTAAATTGTTATACATGTCTGTGAGCTCAAGATGCTCATCTGCGCTGCAGGTTTTCTTTGCTCGCCTTATACTTGCAGAGATGAACAAGGAACTTAAAGGATTAAGGTCTTCTGCTTTTATATATTTTTGGACTTTGACAAACATACCTTCATAAATTATGTTATTAAATTACTAATGTTTTTTCTACTTAAATATATGCCAAGGATAAGTTTTAAGCACCACCAAATATATGAGTCTTTTTATTCTCTATCGATTTTGTTACTAATCTTAAAATTTGCTAAGCTATTAACAAGAGTGTAACTTTTTATGTTTGTTATTCAAATTTTGTCATGACATGAATGTAATTATTATTTAAACAAAAAGGGAGTGATTAACTATGACTTACTCTAACAAATTCAATAACTCAAATTATCATGACATTCCTTGTAAACTTTGATCAAATTTATCAATTTTGTGAACTTTTGATGTATCTTATTAAAAACAATGCATATTAGTCTGTCTTGTTGATATGAAATATAGTAGTTAAAAAGAAGCATCAAATTTATCCATAGTTAGAAAGAATGAAATTTCTTAGATATCATTCAATCATCTTCTATGTCATTGTAGTTGCAAGAATTGGAAGAAAATGGCAAATTAAGTTGTAGCATACGATGCAAATTTGAGAGGTGTTTACAAACAAGGATCCATCCAACAGGATCCATCCACCTCTAGATGTTTTGCTTAATTTGTAAGTGACGATCTGATTAGGCTCATTGACAATTAAAGCAATTACACAAGGTTAATCATCATGCAAGTACTCTAACTGTTGAAATTCATGTGAAAGAGGTATATGTTTGTCTGAATTTATTATTACAGATTACACTATGAGATGCAAATTATGTTAGACACATGGAAATTCTAAATTGGACTCTGAATATGATGCGGAAAACTTGAGGAAATTCTGCAACTTAATCTAGACAATGCCTAATGTGATCTTTAACGTATCGATTTTTCGTCATTTACTTATTCAACATGAACGGTAGAGACGAAAAAGAAGGTTTTGTTGACATCAATTACGTTAAATAAGAGAATTATTGAACAAATTAAAATTGCTCATAATGAATAATTTATTCCAATTAAGATTTACATGACCTCTGGTTTTCCAAGTTACAAGGAGATGTTTGTTAAGCAGATTCATCAAGAGAAGACTTGCCCCACAATAGAGGCAGGCAAGTTGTGTGCTGAAGCTCATAACAGTTCAAGCACAGTTGAGACTAATAGAGTTATTATAGTTTTATGAATTTCTCCTAACTGCGTCGGGCAAGAATCAATCCTGCAAAATAACAAGTCAACGAATTCAATTGCAACTATAAGTCAATTTGCTCATTTGAAAATGAGTGCTCTCCGTCATACGTAGATTCGCTTAAGCCCATGAAAGCCCGAGGAACATTTGTGTTGCAAGAATGATTTCTAATATAATCTGTAAGCCGACGCTCACCTTCTTCTCTAGTAGCCACCATGAAATATAATGCACCTCGATAACGATAAACTTGTCAATTGATTATAGACCCCTCGCTTGCGACCCTCCAACACGAGGTAAAACACCATCTGAAAAACAAGGAATAGAATAACAAGATTGAAAAATAAGTAATCTATAGTGATATTTTCAACAAAATATAAAGCATATGATTAACATGACAAGCTTATAGATGAAAATGTAAATTGTCACATTTAACAAAAAATATAGTAAAAATTATTTACGTTGATAACTATGCCATAATTTTTCAGTGATGATTTTTCTTAATCTTTCTCCATGCCTCTTATCACCTATAAGGTTACCTGATCATACTAATTGGTCAGGTAACATTTCATCATAATCGTGAGGCAACTCTATCATTTCGAATGACTCCTCAGTTACACTGAAATCCTCAATATCTTCAGTTTTTAGGATAAAACTGTAAATAATTGCACATACAACAACAATTTTAACATGCGTTTTAAATAAAAATTGCTTCATCTCAATAAGAATGTGAAATTTCTTCTTAAGAATTCCAAAAGTGCATTCCACAATATTTCGTAGTTGTGCATGTTGATGGTTATAAACTTTCTCTTTCTTTTCATAAGTCCTTTGAAAAGGTTTTCGATAGTTACTAAGATGATAGTGAGTTGTTCTGTATGGAGCAATAAAACAGTCTGTATTCGCTTAACCTGAATCAACTAGATAGTACTTGCCTGTCGATATGATTATGCAAAAGAGATTATTAACAGATAAGTTGTATATACAATAATAATATGAATATTAGTAACATTTCGTTTGGGACTGCGAAACTTGTGTTCTCCAAGCTCCAACGTAAAACAAACATATCAGACGCCGATCCACCCTAACCTACCACTATAAAGTGGATTATTCCGTCAAATCCCACGACCAATATTACATTTTGAGAAATTTGACCTTTGCGATTTATGAATCTCTTATGTTTGTCTTGAGAGACAGTTGCATGTTTGTGAGTATCATCTATAACATCTAAAGCATCCTGTAAAATATGTAATATGCAATCTAATATTTTTTAATAGTAAATTAAAATATTTCTCTGCACTAGTATCTTGAAAGGGTCATTCGGGTTTGTTACTGTACTAGCAGTAGGTATCTGAAAGACTCATCCATGAGTGAGAAATGTGAGTTTAACACTAAGTTGAAGTAACGACTAATAGTTTCTAGAGAATGTTGAAATTGTTCTGCGACGTCACGAATACTTTCCTATACGTAATACCACGCATAAACATTGCTAATTGTTCATATGCGGAAATGTTGCGACTTTCTTTAATATGACCTCGTGTGACCATTAATTCCTTCAATTATACGAATGTATCAGATGATATACGAAAGTGATCTATTGCACGATCCGAGTGACATACTAATAAATCATGTATGTATTTATGTCCAGTATAAGGTCGATTATACTTAGGCCGAGGACTTCTTCTGTCTGTTAAGATCTCTTCTTCAATAAACGTGTCTTCCAATATTTTTTCGATTTCATCATTATATAATAATATATCCACCATGTCCTCATTAGAACAGTTTTCAAAGTCAGTAGACATGAAACTGAAGAGAAATAAAAAGTAAATGAGATAACATTAAGTAACAGTCAATGAACATGTGAGAACCAATATATATGATAATAAAATAACCATACGTCCGCCCACAATAACAATAACTCAAACAATAATCTCATTCTAAACACAAATTATGACGTCAGTCATTTAACAAAATGCACATATCACAGTTAGAATAACACATTAGCAAATTGCTTAAACTAAAAAATTTGACAAGTAATACTAATTAGTACATAAAAGTTTGTAATTACTTAACTATATTAGCTCACAGGTTCTTAACACAAAAAATACCATACAAAACTCCAAAAATCATTCATCATTCCATATACATTTCAATGTTCCCTAGAATGATGCTTTATCAAAACTAAAAAGTGACAATCAAAAGCAACTAAATCAAAGGTGGATCAAAAGGTGATTTCTTGCTAAAGAATGGGTCTTGATCCACTATAAACTCCACCCAATGCTGCAAGGCATCATCATCCATATTCATCAGCAGCATTCTTGCACTTTCATTGTCAACTATATATTGTAACACAACTACCTTTCCGTTGCTGTTAATATTTGGAATACTTCGGATTCTTTCAAAGCATTCTTTCAATCCTACACCTGCAGCTTGTTTCTGTTTAGCTTTCCTTTTCTCAATGATAGATGCCCTTCTCTCATATGCTGTAATAAAATGATCTTTAATCTGTAGTTTTCCTAAACCAATGGAAGAACTAGACTTGACTTGCTCCCTACTCCTTTTCCTATTTCTCGAAGAATTATTGTACTCTATGCTGTTATTACCTTCTTTCGTTGTAGGTTGTCTAGAGCTTTGAACAAAATAACTAACAATCTCTTCATCACTATCATCTGATAGAACTTCCACATACTTCTCGTTGGCGTTTGCTCCAGTCCGACAGAATACTTACCCTTTTCTATTCCTTTGGCACATATTAGGGTCATAACATCATAATGCCTGAATTCCTTCTTGGAACATATTACATACTTTCGATGTTTTTGTATTTGTATGAAGATAGAATAGTAAATATATGATTCCAAACAGATCTTCGAAAAAATTATGTTTTTTTTTGTGGAGTAGGAAGTAAAGTATAGAATTACTACTAAAATACACTCACCTCCAGTAATGCTGCCCATACTTCGGGAGAAGCTTCTATCCTACATACATCGCTCCTCTATTCAAAACCACTAAATTGCAACACTTCATGAAATAATCTCCACCTTTGCTTGTACTTTTGCCATTGCTCCTTAAGTTTCTTGGAATCATACACTTTATGAAATGTCTCGTTCATTTTTTGAATGACTTTAGGCCATTCAGTAGAGACTGGGGAACCCCTTAATGTACGTTTACTTATGCACAGGTTAGCAATAAGTTCAACTATTTTGTCATACTCTGCTTCACCTAATGATTCCTTCTTTCTCGTTGCCATTTCTATGCTCTTTATATTGGGCTTCTTAGCTTTCCCAACCTGTTCCTCTTCATTCATGTCTCTGTAGTGCGGGACTATAGTAGACTTATTAGTACTTGGTTTAAATTTTTTGATATCTGTTAACAATATATTAAAAGCTTCAACAAAGAATGTATTTACAATTTAACAAAACATAATATAGTTCTTATGCAATTATTGAAATGATATTCAGTAGAATTTATATGTAATAGATATATTTAACTTAATTAATTTAGAAATGCACACATTTCAAATGAGAAGATTCACTTTTATTGGAGTGAAACTTACGTCTGTAGTAATCCGTAATCCTTCTAGGGCCACGTCTTATTTTATTATCATCAGAAATTTTTTTCTTTGGACGAAGTCTATGAGTATTACTTGATTCACAGCCCGATGTAATAAAAGAATCATGTGGTACATCTTCAGGTTTCGGGGAATTAATGACATATTTTGCCTTACGCTTTCTACTATCCAGATAATGCATGTCCAAAACTAGAGAAAAATAGGGAAACAATCAATCAAATATGCACAGAATATTTTGATGATGCTGCATTTGTGTAAAAACTAAATGAGGCAGTACAAAAATCTCTCAAATGTAAGCAGAACAAACACACATTCTTCACTAATAACACCATTATGTAGTTTATCATAAAAAAAGACACTTTTGTGTGGTTCGTTAGTTAATATATTACATAATAGAGAATTTGACGTTATTTGGTGCAGTGTGTGTCATAATACCCGTCGTTGACATAAGATCCTGTGCAAATATTTGAAAGAGAACAAAGCGTCACACTCATTCAAATCATAAAGATGAAACAGGTAAATTTCAATTATCATATAAATACATAAGAACTTTTTTGGTAAAATCTCATTCAGCCAAAAATTTATTACACCAAATCTATAATAGAAACACTATGTAATCAATTACTTGCGATTACTTATATGTACATATATTTTTATTGCACTCAGATATATTTTTATTTGTAAATAATTTCATACTAATTAATATTTTAAAATGAAAATACTTTTCTATAATTACAAACGTACTTGACATTAGATTTTTGTGAAAGGTTCAGCGGGAATGTAGTTAAGCATGAAATGAAAATAATTCATATTATTATTCAGTTAATAGAGGTGGGTCAGCAGAAGTTTTGCGAACCGAAAAGGGGAAAACAATAATAACCAACTAAACATCAATGAAGTAAAAGAAAAGCTATAAACAAAGAATAAAAAATTTATATATATATATATATATATATATATATAATGTATTGTTTGTTCTGACAAAATCAATTTTGAACATGACATCTGGAAGTGAGATTGCCTTATTTCCATGGGCTCATGGTTTAACTCTATTGTCATTATTGACTTGAATATCAAGCCAGCTCTTTTTTTTTGTATGAAAAAATTACTGAAAAAATTCCTTTTTGTAATATTTTTTGCCAAACAAAATCAAACAGAGCCTTTGGATTTTTTTTTTCGCCAGGTTTGATAAACTTTTTAATAAGTTTGTTTTCCCTTTATAATACATGTAATACTTGTTGGTTGAATTTTCTTCTGCGCACATATAATATTTCACAAGAAAAGATATGACTAATACTTTCAATTATCATGAAATTCGTTGGAATTGTAATATATAGCATTACGAGATTACAATCTATCATTGTACAACAGTATAATGATTAATGGCCTTCAAACAACTACATTACCACTGATTATTTACTCATATATGCAGCAATAACAAACACTGCATAATAAAATTATCATGAAGGGTGAAGATTTAGACTAGTATGACCATCAAAATCAGTGTATTGTAAGAAAACAGCTCGTAGAGGTTCATGCTTTGCATTTTTTAAATTCATTATTAAATTGATTCCAACGCCTAATATATACATGCACACAGAGAGACATGTCATATGACTATCATCGGTATGGCTCAAGCCCATCAAGATCAAAACCCTTGATCAAGTCCATCATCATCTTTGGAGGAAGGTTATGACCATGGAGAATGATTTCCTCTGGTCTGTTCCCATAAAAGTGTAGCAGCGATTGGGTCATTTTCTCCTTAGTAGTAGATTTACAATATTGAGCTCTTTCCAGTTGACACAAATGAAGAACGTCATACACCAACAAAACTAGAAGTAAATATGAGAACATCGATTTACATTAATAGATCTATAAATCCGAAGCATAATACTCACAAAAAATGATCGATCTATGAATAAGCAAATCAAAGTGCAGACGATAGCAAAAACGAAGGAGATGGTGGCTACAAGATAATAGGCAAGGAGATGAGATTTACCTCTGGAAGAAGATCCTACTCGCTCGGGCCCTAATTTCGCGGAAGAAAAAAATCAAAAACAGGCGCAGAGAACACCGAAAAAGCGATGCAAAAATTGCATCATTTAAACCAAAACGGGTCTGCTGACGGCTCCATTACCGTTCCATTTTGCCAAATTTGCAGTTCAGCTAATTTGGGCTAATTACCAAATGAGCCCTAAGTTTTGGTTAACTTGGGTTTGATTTGAGTAGTGTTCATGCTGGTTGGATTATGATCAAACCAAATCTAAACATCTATTCACAAAACAATGAAAGAAAAGTAAAGAGGTTGACATAATTATGTTTGCTCTTGGTGGTGGAAAGGATGGGCCGAGACCCTACCAGTGTTGGCAATAACTTTGTCAAAACTGGAAGATCTTGGCCTATCCTTGCCGACAAAGGGTTGTTCAATGTTGGAATAACTCTATTAAAAGGGTTGACAACCTATTCCAACCTCCCTTTGCCGGCTAAGTTAACTTGCTCCAATCGCTCTTTGTCGACTAGGACAACTTGTTTAAATTGCCTTTGGCTAGGTTGGAGGTGTTGAGATCTTCCCATTGCGAGTAATGGGAAGATCCCAATCCCTAGCATAAAGCTGTTAAGATCAAAAATTGAAGATTGCTTGAAAATTGCAGTGAAATTTGGATCGGTTCAAATCAAATTAATCCAAACGAGCTGACTAATGAGCCGATTTTGTTGGATCGATTATAACTTTCATGAGCAGCCATAAAGTTTGGTAATTGGTAGCATTGGATGATCAAATCTAAATATTTTTTTGCCATTTAGAACCTTTTCATCTCGCATCCTTTGCCAAAAGGTATCTTAGTTTAATATTCTAGAATGAAATTTCAAAGGTATCTTTTTAGAATTGAGTTATGATGAAATAAATAAGGTTGATTGATAGAAATTATTTTGGAGCTTTGTATTTTACCACTTGTATAAATCGGGTTAGTTTGGTTTAGATCCATATATTAGAACCAAGAATTGAACCATGTAATTGGTTTCGAATATTTTAAGACCTAGAATCGCCCAAACAAATTTAGACCCGAATTAAGTTCATTGGTTCAGTTTGATTTCAAGTTGATTCTTGGTTTTTTGGGTACTACTGTACGCCCCTAGTTAAAGTAATTATCCAAATGGCTAAAAGTCATTTAATGTTTAATGAATATTTCGAATGTTTTAAACAGTATTAAAATCATAAGCTCGAAAATTCTATTCATCCACTATCATGTGTATGGATACAATGTCATTGGCTTGTACTTTAATCCTCAACTTGACTGCTGACTTCCCTATGTTATCTTTTTTTAATTTAGGCATCTCTATGGCAACATCCTGCCATATGCTAGGAACGTAACTTGACAAATAGCCTCCAAAAATCTGCATTCTCTTTTGTTTTCCTTTTTCTTTTTTTTTTTCCTTTTCCCCCCAAGTAGCATGAAAGTAATTGTTGGAAAAGAAGTTGAAATAAGCCATCGTGTAATCTCAATCCTCAGAGTAAGCTGACAAATATCTAGGAACAATTGTTTCTGTAATTTTGACTATGATGAAATGAAAATGGGCCACTAGCCCAAAATGAGGTGTTAATCAAGTTGAATATTCACTCATTTAGGTTGTTTGTGGGGTTATTTTTAATTAGAGTAATAGATAACTTTTGATGTGATATTTTTGTTTTGAGATTTGTGTAAGATTTGAAATAAAGTTAATTTCATTTTGACTTGTACGTAGGATGTGAAAAAAGTTTTTTTGGGAGATATTTACATACATAACACTTTTTTTTAGTAAATTTACATATTTCACACCTATTTTTTAAATATTATAGTGTGCACACCAAAATATTTTAAACAGTTCATGGGATGTAATATTTAAAAATTTTTGGTGTACACACTATAATATTTAAAAAATAGGTGTTCAACATTATAAATGTGATAGTACAAAGTGTCTTGTGTGTAATTATTCAATTTTTTTTATAAGATGTGAAATAAAGTTGGTTTAATATTGGGGTTTGTGTAGGATTTGAAATATTGTTTGTTTAATAGTGAAATTTGTATATGATTTGATGTATAATTTTAATTTTAACCTACTTTAACCTGGGTTCTGGGCAAACAAACATTTATTGTATTTATTTTACTTAGCATGCATTTATGGAATTTTTGTGCTCACCCTCTCAGATATTTTGGTTCTAGTTCTAGACCTCTTGGAAAAATCTTAACCAATCTGATAAACTCCATCAATAACTGACCTGTTTTTAAATGGGCTATAAAATATACAGAAAAGAGTACCTGCAGACCTGACCTAAACTCCAACAACTGACCTGCTAGTAAATAGGTTATAAAATACACATAAAAAGAGTATGATACAGACTTGACCTGCCTCACATTCCAATTACATGAAACCCAGCCATCCTGCTTTATTTGTAGTAGATATTTTAAGATGTGCAAATGAGCAAAATTGGTTCAACCTCAATTTATCCTATCCTGAGAGATTCCCACGTGAAAACTGCTGCCGGCAGTTATCAGGCTACATTGTCACTCAACCTGCGTGAAACGGTGATCAAATCTGCCCAGACCTGAAATCATAAGTAAAACCTTGGCACCTTTAGGCTATGTTTAACTGGAAATTTTCCTGATTCTTGGACATAATATCTTTTTCTGGATATATGTTTGATGGCATTCTTCTCTTCATGATTATTTAGTTATTAACTTTCTGGTGGTTGCAAATATCTGGCTGTTTGTTATGATGAGTTTTTTCTTGTGACAGTAAGGCTGTCATTATGTGGGCTTCTGTTGAACATCAATGATATTTTTGTATACTGTACCTTTAATATGGCTGCAGTAATTTTGTGGTTGTTTTGGAAACTTTTTTTTGTATCTTTGATATTGTTACAGTAATTTTGTCGTGGTTGCATAAGAAATAAGCTCATGTCTTTTGTAATAAGGACAAAGAGCAGTTATCTTTGTACTGATTGATACTTCATATATCTAACTAAATTAACAGATGTGTTGTGAGTGGTGCTGGGAAAATTGCAATGCATGTCCTTGAGAAGCTTCTTGCTTGCGGTGCCATCCCTATTACGATATCAGGTGACCTTCAGTCCATGACCGAAAGCATTAGTTATATGGATGATATATACTTCTGTCCAATATTTCTTTTCCATGAACTTGTAAATCTGGTAGTCTTTTTACAATTTGGTATTCTTTTTCGTAATTCTATTTGCTGCATCTTCTAAGAGTTATTTTGCAACCAGCATAGATTTAATTCTGAAATTGCAACATTCAATAGGTATTGGTCAGTCTCAAGATTGGTTTGGGAACTCTTGTTTCACCATGTGCAAATGATAAATTAGGTGGTTACACCCGTTCCAATAAATAGTCAAGTGCTAGGAACATTTAGATAATTTGTTCTTATTGGGCCTTTGTGAGTATCTTAGAAGTTATGTTCTACTGATCTGCAGTTACCTTCTATAAAGATTGTGCTACTTTGATTTTCTGTCACTTTTTTCTTTTAAGAAAGAATGAAAGATTCATATCTTTTTCATCATATGGAATAGAATTGAATTTCTTAATCGATTTTGCATCCCTTGAACATCACGAATAGATGTTATTGTAAAAGCTTGGTTGTCCTTCTGTTGCTGTCTTTGACTACTGTGCAGCTAGTATGACATGCCTATCTCGAGTCTCTTCTTGTCCTTCAGAAATGACAAAGAAGAGTAAGGAGCAGCCATAAAATGCTTCAAGTATTTTTCAGATGCTATGAAGTGTTTTTCAGATGATAAAAAAAAAACTCATCGTCCCTACTTCATTGACATTCTTAGAAATATTTTCTCTTATTGTTCCTAGAACATATTAATAAATTATTCTAGATTATTTCATGCTCAGTGATCTTTAAAATGTAACTTCTTTATGATTCTAAATTCTTGGTTCTTAGCAGATTCCAAGGGCTATCTTGTAGATGACGATGGTATTGATTTTGTTAAATTTTCTCTCCTTAGGGACATCAAGGCTCAACAAAAATGTTTGAGGTGCAAACATTATGCTATGCACACAATAAAGCTCCCATGCCTTCAAATATCTAACTTCTTAATTTTTATTCCTATAGAGAGTACTTGAAATCCTACCCTCAGGCTAAATACTTTGATGATGCAAAGCCCTGGCAAGAACAGTGCGATATAGCATTCCCTTGTGCTTCACAAAATGAGATTGACCAGCCTGATGCTGTTACTTTAGTAAATGCAGGCTGCCGCATACTGATTGAAGGTATCTGGGATAAGCAAAATCCTTGGGACTTAACTAGTGTTTTTTATTTTTTTTGAAGCATTCTTAATGTCATGTTCTGTAAATTATGAGGAGCAGGTTCAAATATGCCTTGTACTCCCCAAGCAATTGATGTCTTGAGGAAGGCCAAAGTTTTGCTTGCTCCAGCCAAGGCAGCTAGTGCTGGAGGGGTAAGCCTAATTATATCTTCATCTTGCCGGATGATAAAATAGTTTTCTTTTTAAGTTATTGCTTTATACTGATGTTTCTGTGTTGAGGATGAAATTCATGGTATAGCTTGGAGCCATGCATGTTCATAAAAACAAATCCTTGATGCAAGCCACTACGAAGGCTTTCAAAGAAATACTATGGTTATTGTTGTTTTTCTGATTTGCGCATCTTCTTTTTCGTTCTTCATTTAGAAATTGTTGGCCTTTTCAATTTTGCTTTTTTACTGTTCATACAATTTCATGTAATATTGAGTAGTCTGCATTGCTGTCAGATTTAAAAGTTTTTTGTGGTAACGTTGTAATTAATTTTACGCATAGCACATTTTTCTTCCACATCTTGTACCTACTATTTTCCCGCTACTGTGTGTTCTCTTTATTTTCTTGACATTCTATTTCCATCTTGTGCTCTTGATCTATGCGATGAATTACTTATCATTTAGACTTGGAAAGCATTTTTGATGTTGTTTTGAACTGACTGGTGAACGTTGCATTACTTTTTTTTTGTTTTGAGATATGAAACATCTTTTCGGTTCCTTAGCTCTTGTCCAATTGTTGGCTTGCAGGTAGCGGTTGGAGAACTTGAACTTAGTCATGAATACAACTTGATGCAGTGGTCTGCAGAGGACTTTGAGACAAAATTACAGGTGTTCAAGTTTAGAATAATTCCTTTAGCAACTATTAACTTAGAACTCTCTATTTAGCAATGGTATAAAATCCATAACTAATTTTAATCATGGCCAAAATCTTAAATTTATTTTTTTTTAAATTAAAAATTATTTTATATCTCATCCTATACAAATTTCAACATTAAACAATTATTTCGTTTCACAGCCATCATAATTTTCAATAAATTAGTCGAGTTTATTTATATTTAATATTATTTTTAATATAATTAACTTACTTTATTTCATATTATACAATCTTTTGTGATTGTGAAGGATAAAAGGGAAAGTGGTTATTTATGGTGTACGTTACCTCTAAACTATTACAGTTATAGCCTATTGTTTACTGGTGCTTCACTTGCTAAAACCCTTGTCATCTTGTTACCAATTGCTTTGACCTTATTGCACTTTGCAGCATCAACCCTCATAGATGGTTTTATGATATCGTGGACAATTGTGCTATTTGATAAATAGTTATCCAGGCACCATTGTTGCAAAATCTTTTTGAGGAGGTTCTACAATTTTGCCATTCCTTTGTCCTGGAGATGCAAAGCCTTTTTACGTGCAATGATGATGATGATGGAAGTGACTAGCGAGGAGGAAGACAAAGTCGTTCTGTCTTAAGAACCTTCGGTGCCATGATTGGCAGAGGTGACGATCGACAAATCACAAAAATGGAAGGAGTATTTTTTTCTTGGCAACTCTTGGAGTGGAAAAAAATGGATAGGAGCTGGAATTCTTGGACGAAGGGCTTTGACATCAAAAAAACATCAAAGCGAAATAATAGTGCCAAGTCTCTAGAGGCTTCAAGATTCTTCAATTAAATAAAAGAGATTTGAATGTGGGCATTCGAGTCCAATTCGGGACACCCATATTCAAATGGGTCGTGGTATGTCAATAGGTCATTAGTGTGTCTTAGGTTTAGATTTGGGTCAATGTGAGTTAGTTTTTATCTTGTTTTGCATTTTAATTATGTTACATGCACGTGTAGGGCTGGATTTGAATGTACTCTACATATTGTGGCTACAGTGTAATAGAAAAAGATTATGTGAATAGTAAATTTGATGCTTGTCTTCTCTTCTGGAATTTAGGGCAGCTCAAATTGTCCTATTTCTTCTTCTTGTTCTTCTATTTTCTCTCCTAGAGTTGTAGGCATTTTCAAATTGTCTATTATTCGTAGATTTAGATTGGATCTGGATCGTAACAACTACTTGTATTCGTTTCCATTCGTCTTGAAATTTAGATATATTAGAACATGTTTTCTCTGATATATTCCTACATTGGTAAAAAAGAGTTACTTCCTAACCTTTCCTTACCACCATTTTATTCTAAATCAACATTAAGTACTATAAGAAAATAAAGTTATTTATGGACCATAACTTATTAGTTTTAAGTTTTTAGGTCAGTTGGTAACCAAAGACCTAACATAATATTAAAGCAGAGGTCTCAAGTTTGAGCTTATAGTGATCAACTATAAGAAAAATGATGCCTAAATTGAGTTCATGTTGCAATGCAAATTAACTTGTATCTGCGAAAACGTATAAGAATATAGAATTATTTCTTGATCATTCCATTATCTAATAGCTTAAGTTTTTAAGTTACAGTTGATAAGTGGTAACCAGAGATTTAAAAAGTTCATCTAGTATAGGAAATATCGCAAATTTCTTAAATTATATGATGCAAGTGTAGTACATAGTATATATATAGTATAATATGGATGACGGAATATATAATATGACGGGATAAATTGTTGCCTTTGGGTTAGTCTCACTAGTTTATCATTAGTTTAGATACGAATGTGTATAACAAATATGCTTCTAGATAGTTTAGACTTATAAATATAGCCAAATCATCTGCAAGTTCTAAAAACATGTACTAGCATCATTTCCTTTTTATTATTACAGTACTAGTAATAGGTTATTTTTCATTATCTTACTGTGTTGTGAGGGATATTAACTTTTTTATTTACATGTTTATTTCTTGGCATTCAGGACATGATGAAGCAGACATACGAGAGATCGCTTAAGGCTTCTAATGACTATGGCATCTCGAAGGATAGCCCGGAGTACTTAACTTTAACTCATTTGTCAACTTTGCATTGCATAGATATTTTTTTGTTGGAAAATTTATTTTAAATTACATTACTACAATAATGACTATTTATAAATCATATTAGCATAAGAACAAACAAAGAATCAACTATAATAACACTAAAAGAATATTAAGATGAAAAGTAGATTTTTTTTGATATCTTTAACGGAAAGTAAGTTGCAACCGGATCCTCGAGGTTGAGTAGTCTTTACAAACTAATTTTAACTTTTAAAAATCCTAGATTTAAGTCCCTTGGGTTAGTCTTGCGCTACCATTAAGTCCCTGAGATCATTTGTCACTCTTTTGTTGATCCTTTTGGGCGAAAAAGGTCTATTTTAACAGAATTTTTGAAAAATAAACTTTAACAAACAAAATGCCCCTTTCAACCTCATTCTTTCTCTATACTGGTGTTTTAGAAACATCTCAAAATATAAATAGCAATAATGGTAATGTACATTAATTTTGGTGGTATCATTTGCTTTGGGACTTAATAGCAGCGAAATACTCAATCTGGGTGACCTAAATCGTGAATTTTTAAAAGTTGGATTAAGTCTGGAATGACCTTCTAACCTCGGGGGTCCAACTGCAATTTACCCAATTATTTTTTAGGGGGCTTGAGTCAATTTCCCCATCTAATAGGCCATTTTAACTTTTTAAATGCATCTACCTCAAAAACAAATGTATGCACATTAAGAGTTCACTCAACTTGGAGCATAACCTAGGATTTTCTCAATCATGGTAGAACCAGCAATATGGATAGAGCATAACCCGACATGAACCACTTAATCTTAGCTGAACCATTGGATCTGATAACCACTTATTAGGTGAGAAATGTAAGAGGGGCCAGGTTTGGTCCATTGCATAGTGAATGTGATACCTAATTACCCAAGAGCCCAAACCAATGGGTAAAGGTTATTAATTAATTATATATCAAGATCATAATTTGTTAAACTACTAATGCGGGACAATTGTTTATATGTATTCCCAACATATTATTATTTGATTAAACTGGGTGGATGCTGCATGCACCTATTAGAATTCAATGCTTTCAAGTGCAAGTTTCTTTCCCTGTATTTAAAAATGACTTCGTATGTACTTTACTGCAGAGCACTCGTTCATGGTGGAAACATCTGCGCTTTCCTTAACCTTGCTCAGGCTATGATTGATCAAGGGTGCGTTTAAAATCAAAATCTTGTTTCCTTAATGAACCCAGGGTTTTATCTCGCACGACCAGTCTCGAGCTGAGCCGGCTCAAGAGAAGATTCACCGTCGTCCCCAGATTTCAGATCATCCGAAGAGGCATGGCCGCTGAAAAACTAATCAGATTTTGAAGCTGGAAATCAGAGTTTGGGCCCATATACTAATCTTCTGTAATATAGAAAGCTCACATACTTGATGTAATTTCGTCATAACTCATAAGGGTTATTACATTTAGAGAGCCTTACTGTAGAGTAATTCGCCAATCTATCTTGAAGCTATTGCAACTTATGGAAAATAATTTGTATTGTTGACAAATTAATTGTATCATGTCCATTTAAATCAAGATCTGGATTTGTTGACCCATGCTGGGATACTGCAAAAACCACATTGTAATTGGATGACCTTTAACTTTAAGGTACATTTTATTTAATGCACTCATTTATTCTGTAGAGGTTTATGTTATTTAAATATTAATGTTATATTATCTATATTGTCTCATAATTACTGTCTGATTGGTTCAATATTATGATATTTGAATTGGATATTTATGATTATTATGTTTCATTTTCTTTTTTGTCATTTTTGATCTATTTTTAGGGGAGGTGGCATTTAGAAATCATTTAATTTGGGGTTACATGTAAATGTTATCTTAGAGTTACTAATTTTATTTTATATATATATATATATATATATATATATATATATATTATTTGAATGTTTTATTAAATTAAATAATTGTTTTTTTAAATAGTATAAAAATTTTTAAAAGAGAGAAAATGTTCTGCCACTGAGGGCTAACAAATATTCATTTTTACTACTTAAAAATACTCTTATTTTGGTAAAATTAGAATCCAAAAGTCGATTTGGGCAATTTCATCTTTCAATCAAAGATTCAAATGTTTTCTTCAGATTTAAAAAAAAAAAAAACAGAGAAAATATTTAGAAATGGAAGATTGCATTTATATGTTTAACATTACAATCTTCATATTTGTATGTAAAATAAGATACCCAAAACTTTTAAATAATATTAGCTAACTTGCCTTTTTCAATATTATAAAGATGGTATTTGATTTATTATTATCTTCGTGTTATGTCATAACATCTAGAAATTATTTTTTAATTAATAATTTTATAATTTTATAAAAGATTATCTATAATTGTCATTAAATTAAATAATTATTATTTTTATATAACATGACATTACATCAAGATAATATTAAATCAAACATCCCGTAAGTCTTCTATCTATTTCTTAGAATTTTAATTTAGATGTTCTCTTCATAAGCACAGTTTTTACTTTTATTTTAATTTTTATTTGTTTACTTTATTTCATTATAAAAATTAATATTTATTTACAAAAATTGCTATAATGCATTATGATGTTACAAAAATATAATATTTCATAATCTAAATATAGAGTCATCGTCTGCTTTGATTTTTGAAAATTATATAACTTGAGTACTTCTCAAGGAATTACCATCCCAATACTTCTTTAGCATAAGCATAATTAACTATAGAGTTTTTCATGATTAGCTTTATAATTTTGCCCCAAAAAAGGGTCTATTGTTTGAGATCGCATTATTTACTTATACAATTCAAGAATTCTCTTTTATTTTTGATGTGATATGATTTATTATTGTGCCTTTCCACTTAGAAGTCTGTTAGGAGCAGCTCCTTGTTCGGATGATTTTGATTCACTTATATAGATATCATCCTGACAATTACTTTCAGTCCTTTTCTTCAGTCCTAGTTCATTACAAAAATCAAGAGAGATACATCCCTATCCGACAGAATGATATCAAAAATTATATTATCAATTTCACAGACACATATATATATATATATAGACACACAAATAATATTACAATATTTATAACAAGATAATATTCGAAAAAATGTCTAAGATCATGACCAATTTGTGCCTCATGTGAAATAAGTGTAGATTTGGTGGTGGCCTCATCTTCTTCTACCTAAAATTTGATTCACTATAATTGTTCAGATACAATGCTAATCAGGTCCCCACCTAAGTACCTCAAATTTCATTCATCAATTTGTCGTCACGGTCCTACGGAAGAGTAGCTACACTCAACTAATCATGTACTATAGTCGAATTAAAATTTATTTCATTGAATTCGAGGAAGAGGGGGACCCCTCAAGTAGGGTTAAATGATCCAGTGCGGCTAGTGAGTTTCTATTTCTTCAAAGTTGATGTTCGAAGGTCGACTCAGAGTGGTCTTTAACCCAGTGCATGCGCATTGCCAAGTATAATAGACCGCACTCGCCGTGAACAAAATTAGTTCCGTAAGACATCGTATTGTTTTTAACACAAGCCCGAAGTCGTTCCCCGAAGAGATCTGAACACTTTTTTTTTTTTTTTTGAATTTTCCTAACTCAATCTACTGTTTGAATACCATTGAGTTACCAACAAAAATGACAGTTCTAATTTGATTATGATTTTTTAATTGATTATTGATTATCTGCACATGCCAAATTGGAGCAAATGGATTTAAATTTCAGACCTGAAGTGTTCTTTTATTTGAGCCAGCTACACAGTCTTAATATTAATTAATTAATTAATTAATTATAATTTAAATTTTTAATTCACTATATTATAGTGTAAATTAAGATCTAAGTTATTACATAAATTAGTAAATTAAGAAATTAAATTATGATCGACTAATTTATTAATTAATTTTTGGAGATTTATAGCATTTTTTTTTTACTTTTACATAAATTTTCTCTATTTATAGAAAAATACTATACAATTTCAATAACTAATCAATACACTGATCAATTATAATTTAAGATTTTAATATGTTAAAATGGATAATATTTGCATATTTATTTTTTAAAATAATACATTGTATAGAAATATAAAATATATTACATATTTGTTAAAATAATATTTTTTAGGCTAATCTAAGTTATATTGAGTGAGCTGGCCTTGACTTGAATTCGGCATAAAATAACACTAGCAAAATTATTAAAGTAGAGCTCAAATTTGAGTAAATTTTAAGCGAGTTTCGAGGTTCATCACGATCAAAATAAGCTAAAATCTACGGTTACCCTGCAATTAATTTAACCCATATGTGCATAGTTCGACCATGAATGAGCTTCTCGCAAGCTTCGATCCAACCATGCTAAAATGGTTGAGTTAGCAATTAACTCGGTGTAACTCAACACTACAAAATTAGTCGGTAATATGTCACCATTCACAACATGACAAACAAGATCACAAACATTCTAGCTCGGTAAATAACTGTACTTTGAAGCTCTCATGTGGTGCTGGATCTGACGTAATGCCCTTGCAGAGAACTCGATAATATTTGGTTCAATGCTATTTTGATGTTAAATCACATCATTTTAAAAAATAATTATTTGATTCGATAATATAATGTAAATAATTTTATAAAAAATTATAAAATTATTAATCAAGTAGTAATGTGTAAATATTAGAATATTTAGATAATATAAAATAATATTAAAATAATACCAAATCAAATATCTCTTAAAAATATCGCAAATTTTTTTATTAAGTTTTTTGTCAAAATTTTATTATTATTGTTATTTTTTCTTTCTTCATTGCATTGCTGTCTTTACTTCATTCATAAGGCTTGAATTCAATTGCTTGAAACAAGTTGGTATAAAAGATGAACTGCGATATCTGATATATCTAATATGGTATATATAATCTTAATATAGAGGTATTGTTCATTTTGACTTTAGAAAAACTGCATAACTTGAATACTTCTCAGGAGGTCACCCATTCCAGTACTATTTTAGCTCAAGTATATATAATTATGGAAGTTTTTATCTACTATTTTAGATTATATTATCTACTTATACAGCTCAGGATTTCCCTCCATTTCCTCACTCCCTGCCCTTTTTGGCTACGAGAGTCACAGACCCACAAGCTTCTGTCTGGTTCGTCTTCGAATTACATCATACTGTAACATCTTGTGATTCTAATGTAGAGCTATTATTTGTTTTAGCTTTATGAAAATTATGTGACTTGAGCACTCCTATGAGGTCACCCATTCCAATACTACTCTAGCCCAAGCAAGCTAAACTATAAAATTTTTCGTTATTAGCCTCACAATTTTATCCCAAAAGATACCTCTACTATTTTTAATCACATTATGTACTTATATAACTCAGAATTTTCACCCTTTCTGTTGTGAGACGATTTATTTCTGTGCCCCTCTCACCACTCATTATTCAACCTATAAGTCTACCAGAAGCCATAGTTTATACCAGTGATTTTCCTTCTCTTGGGACATCACCCAGCGATCACTCTCCACCCTCTTCGGCCACGGGTGTCATATTACCTATTCAACAGCACACCATCTTGCGTGTTATACTTTAAATCTATTCTCTAGTATTTTTGGCATGAACTATTACCACATTTCGTAAATTCTTTTATGTTTAATGGCTTACCTTATTTGAGGCCTATGAATGAATCAATGAAATTTTCAAATTTTAAATTCAAAAACACAAAGTTCTCGCTACGAGGCACCGATACTACCCTAAGATCGAATCCAACATCAACCTACTAAATTGATGTAATTTTTCAAATCATTTCCCTTTTATATACTAACATATAGATTAATATAAATTAGATTTTAATTAACACAAATTTTGATTTGGTTGTTATCAGCTAAATTTAAGCGTTGAAATAAAAGCAAGTAATATTTGTTATATAAAATTGAAGGCAGTTACATGTATTTATACTTGGTTGATACGTATAAACTGATAAACATCTAATGACAGATATTAATTAAAATTGAAAACATTAATTCAAAAATCGAATCATAATAAAAAATGAAGGTGATTTGTTATATCAAAATTTATTTAGATTATAAAATAAGACTGATAATTATATTAAAAAAATGTAAAATAAATTTAATTGGACACATCGATGGTTAAATTTTTTATTAAATTTTATGTAATTTGTGAACTAAAAATATTCCAAAAAGCTTTTAAAAAATTACATGAATTTTCCGAATTCCAAAAATCACAGCAGTTATTCAGAAATCAGAAGCTAAAAATTTACAAATATGAAGGGGAACCGGGGGGGGGTAAAAGAGTCCTTTCGATCACTTCAAAACGCTACGCCTACTGGGAAACCGGCAAGGCTTTGGGAAGCGGCTCAGGGGCCGCCACCGGCAGCATCTCCAGCTTGCATTCCACCGTCAGCAGCGGAACGGTCGCCGCCGCGGCATTGCCGGCGGCGATTCTGTTGATTAGTTGAAGGAGGACTCTCTCCTGCTCTTCGGCATTGCTCCACTCATGGACCTCGGCCTTCAAGGCGCTGTGGTCTTTGACGATGAGATCCCAGAGAGGGAAGTTCTTCCTTGGCATCACGAAGTCGATCTCGCTCAAAAGCAGGGAAGGGCAGTAGTCTCCCTTGCCATCGCCGAGGTAGATGAACCTCTTCTTCCCCTCGGCGAGAGCAGAGGATCGAATCCGCTCGACGATCTTGCTCTGTTGAGACGAAGGTCTGGGGTTTAAGCAACAGACGACAAATACAAAATGGGGAAAATAGTTGATCGATTACCTTGCACATATTCGGGGGGCAAAAGGGGCATCCGTGGGAGGATTTGGTGAAATCATGGTAGGGGAAAATCCTCAGCCTGCCCTCCTCGTCAACATAGCTAGGGTTCGTATTGATCTCGGTGAAGCAACCGATGATCCCGTAATGCTTGAGAATAGTCTCGATGAAGAACATATTGGCATCGCTCACGACCCTCAGGTCGCAGCTGCGAGGACGATCGAGAAACCATCAGCACCAATTCAAAACTAAACCAACCAGAACGATCGAGGAGAACTGTTGAATGAAAAATCGAAGGCCTACCCGAGAGCGTAGGCGGATTTTATGCCGGAGATGGCGCGGGGATCCAATGGCGCCCTCTTCAATACCTCCGCAATGTCCTCCACGGTCTTGCCCCGCGCGTGGAGCTCCTTCATCATCCGATCCTGAAACCGCACCAGATGGACAATGTGATCCAATTTCTCTAATCTGCATAACAAAAAATCAGAAGAGAATCGGACGAATACCATGAGGGAGTTCCAGGGCATGGTCGGGAGGAGGCTATCGAAGAGCTCCGTGGCGCCAAGCTCCTCGACGACCCAGTTGTCGCTGTCGCAGTCGATGATGGTCTTGTCGAAGTCGAAGATCACCACCGTTCCGGCCATCGTCGGAGGCGCTGTCGCCTGAGGAGTAGAAGAAGATCGATTTGGCTCTAATGTGCTGAACGCTGATGGGGGGTGGGTTCGCTGCGGGATTACTATTTATATCGCGAATTGGCCGAATATTCCGGGCATATATGCTGGGAAGGAAGAGGGGTGGGGAAAATTGGGGCAAAAATGCTCTCGATGGCACCCACTAGCCACGTGTCAAAATTGACACGTGGAAAGCGGTAACTTGTGTGTGCCGAATATTTCTTTTTTTGTTTTTGATAGAATTGACGAATATTTCGGAATAATTATCGAAGAAAGAATTGTATTCGTAAATCGCTTCCAGTTATTTCTGGGCTTGAAGTTAGGAAGGGCATATGTGGGAATATTCCAGTTTGTTGCGGGTGGCTACAGGAACGGCTACAGGAACGGCTACAATCAATCAATATTCGGGTTCGGGTGCTGCGATTCTGGAATGGCCGCCACAGAGAGCGAGCTTCGTTGGCAGCCGCAACAGAAGGGTCACGGAAGCAGCAGAGGCATGACTGATTTGAAATTGATCTAATTAGACTTAAACTCGAGTTTAAATTTTTTGATATCGAGTTAAATTTAATTTAAATCGAGCTAAATTTAATATCTTGAAACTAGAAAAAGGTTGATCTTTTATCTTTTGTTTTTGTTATAACTAAATGATCCATTAATTTTTATAACAAAACTTCTCATCAAATATTAGAAATTATAAGAAATCAATAACATCATAAAAATTTAAGTGATCGTGTTTAGAATTATTAATTATATTAAAATTTTAATCTCTCGGCATTCGATCGAAAGGTAAAATTATCAATTAGTATATACGTCTCGAGTAATTGTGTTAAAATTATTAGTAATAAATTTTACCGATCCTAGAATGAAAGCTATCACTGTCTCACATATTTAAAATATGCTGACAATTTTTGAACGACAAATAATTTTGAATATATTTGAATATATTTATATGATAAATAACTAAAATCTTATAAAAGCTTTTATTTATAATATCAATGAAATTATTTTTATTTTAGATTGATTTAAGTTTTTATTGAGCAGGTCAAGTCCAGCTTGATGTTGACTAGAAATAAATTAATTCGAGCTTGAGATGTGGCTCAAAACTTGATTAAAGCAATTTGAGTTTTTGAGCTGTGTTTGAGTCGCACTTAAACTCAAACAAATTTTGAACGAGATTTAAATTCGATCTATTTTAACAGTTCTAGTTATCGCGTGATTTGATTTTAATGGCAATTGCATCTAGCTGTTATGAATTTTATGGTAAACTGTAATGGGACTCCTGAGGTTAAAATGACACTACAAATAAGTCCTACATTTTGAAAAGCCTAAATTCAGGTCTTCGAATTTGTGTTTGCGCTGTCATTTGGTCTCTTAGTTTAAATATCGCTTTTTTGGATAGTCCAATTTGACAGTAACAGTTAAATTTAACTGTTTATATGGACCAAAATACCTTTATAATTTTCTCAAATTTTTTTAAAATAATGTAGAGAATGAGTAAAAAATCTAAGGATAAAATAATAAAAAATCAGCAAATTTCAGACGTGGGACCAAACGACAGCACAAACATAAACTTGAGAATCCAAATCTAGGCTTTTCAAAATGTGAGACCTATTTGCAGCACCATTCTAACCCCAGAAGCCCCTGTGCAATTTACCCTAAATTTTATTACTCAAATTTTTAATATTTCATATTAGCAACAAAATTCATACGAAGATTACAATATATATATATATATATATATTATAATTTTGTGGTATGAATTATGCATAAATTATATTTATAGAGTAATCTATTTAATTTGAAAATAAAAATGACTTGTAAACTAGAGGGATCCAATTACTATTTTACAAAATATGGTAGGGAGGCAAATTCACGTGTTTTGGATATTTATATAAATGATAATAATAAATGAACCGGAGATTTTATTAGTTTCAATAAATTAGGACAACGAATATCATTAAGAGAAAAAACCACCACATCACCTAATCATGACACGTGAATAGGTTTAACTTAATCACCAAGCGAGGGCAAGCCAAACATGGCCCTGGAGCAAGTTTGATGAACTCACTTAGTTGAAGATTGCCTGATCGAATAATGTAGATCTAGTTGAACAGTAAGGACAAATAAGTAGTTTGCCAATAAATTTTTGTCATATTATAATTGTCTCTTATGATAAAAATGATTATTCTAGAGACAAAAAGAAAATGTCTTTTATTAATGTCTGAGTTATCAGACAGCGTGGCAGGACCTATTACTGGCACACCGCCTAGTTATACCCTCATTAATAAACCCTATGTAAACTACCTAATCGGTGTCTTCTGATTATAAATAGCCTCATTTATAATAAAGAAAGGAGTTATTACTTTTTTCGCAGGAGATCCAACTCAGGGCTACTCTGGACTTGAAGAACTTCCTAGGTACAAGTCACTCACTATTTGCTTACAATCTTACAACTTTGTTCATCCAACTTTCTTTACAGAGGTCCTTCTCGACACTGTCAGCACCTAGTCTTGATTTCTCCATCTTTTTCGGGAGGACTTTAAGTGAAGCTTTTTTTTTATTTCATCATCTTAATCTTTCATCATTCCCTAATTCAATCAACTTTTATTTTTAACCCCTAGTTTGAAAATTTCACCCTATATTGTGTGTGTGTGTGTGTGTATGTAATTATAAGTAAATTTTAAAATTTTTTTAAAAATTCTCTACTTAAATTTCTAAAATTTAAAATAAAAACTCAAAATATTGCAAAAAAAATTTAATATTTCTACAATTTTAATTAGGAGGTAAAGTGAAAAATTTTAAAAATTATTAATCAAAGCGTAATTATAAATAAATAGTAGTAACTTATCAGTAATTTTATCCTAAAGTTTTAAGATTAAATGTGAATAGATAAATTTTGAAAAGTAGTCAATATGTAAATATAATTTTTTTTTAAAAAAAAATTAGTTAATTTTGTCAATAAGTTATCTTTGAGGCTGTGCATGTAATTATTCCCAAATTTAAAACATTATCAAAATAAGCTGTTGCGGCCATTTTGCATGCACGAAATCTTACACGTAAATAAAAGATAACTAATTTTATAAATTTAAAATGTTTGAGATATTAACCGCATTTGTTACATTAATTATTTTTAAATTTCTGTAATGCGTAACCACAATTTTCTTTTACCTTTCGGCCCATCCTGATCAACTCCACATTTGTTTGTAATAGAAAAAGGTAAAAACGTAAATTTGCCCTAAATATGAAACTTCAGACTAAATTACCATTTTCAAAATGAATAAAAATGTCAAAAAAAAAAAAAAAACAGTTCCGCCTATTTCCTATTATTCATTTATCAAATATTAAATAATTAAGGAAAATTATATATATCTCCTTAAATCTTTTCCATTTTACATATTAAACACTATAAATTAATCTACATTTACAGAACCGTTACTAATTTGTATTAATATGCCAAATCATGCTAATCTACGGATAAGGTAAAATATTTAGATAAAGATGTAATAAGATTATAATTATTTCCTCTAATTTACTCTCATATGTAATTAGATATTTACTAATAAAAAATAATATTTAATATGAAAAATGAGAATATTAATTGATATATGCACTTAAAATTCTCCAAAACTAAAGCTAATTTGTTGTTGGCATGTGACAAGGCCTCCATGACTCAAATATTAGAGTAGAATATAAATAAATAAATATAATAAAATTTTATTACATATATAATTATTTGATCATGGAATGTGACTAGGCTGAAGGCATCTGTTAAATAGGAAGCTTCTGGAATAGTAGACAAATGGGGTTAGTCTAACCAAGGGTTAGCTTTGAATAACTGTGGTTTATACCCTTAAGAATAGAATATGCTGATCATTTTTTGTAAAAATTGGGTTAATGGGTTGGATTGAAACTTTCTAAAGTTTTGTGATTTCAAAAGAAAAAATTTTTAAGAAAATTTAAGCTTATATGACCAAGCTAGTAATATGTATACGTATATAAATGAAAAGTAACACGTATTAGATTTTGTCTCTATGTATCGAAGATACGGATTTTTTATTATTCTAATTCGTCTTTTTGACACAAACCTTGCAATCAGGTTTAAGTAATGATTTTGGTGAGAAGTTTGTTTTTCATGAGAAATTTTTCGATGTCTTGGTTATTATAAATAAAATTAATCAGCTAAATCCTCCTAATAATTTTTATGAGGACTTTTTAATTTTTATCTTATTAGGTGATGTTGGCTATGTGAATTATTTATTTTTATTGTATTTTATTAAATAATAAATTATTATTTAGCTTCAAATATATAAGATTATTTCTTATAGTTTCTTATTATATCTTTTTTAGTTTTTTGTTTCCTTCTTTTTATATGAGCAAGATTCAATAATTTAATTTTATTTTATTGGAACTTCTATCGGGTTATGATTTATATATTTAAATCATATAAGCTGATTTTCTCTGAATTTATTTTTAATTGGGGTCACTCTAACTTCTTCATGTACTCATTTTTTATTTTATTTTTTCGCATATATCTATATAAATAAATATATATATATATACATATAAATAAATAACACGTATTTAATTTTGTCTCTTGTATTGAGGATATTTGTAACTTGGTCTCATAATTTGTCAGTATTTTGGTTTGTTTGATTGATGAAAATTCATAATTAGGTTTTATATATGAATTTGATGTGAGTTTTAAGTTTAGTTAGGATTAGTAAAGTCTCGTTTGATTAAAGTATATTTTAGAGAATTTAAAAAAAATTATTTTAATATTATAATATAAAATAAAATTATTTTATTATTAAAAATTATGTTGAATATAAAATAAAATTTATTTTATTTTATCAAAATATATATAAAATATGAAGTAAAATTATTTTTAAAAGTTAAAATTTGCACTGAAATAAATTTAATTTTTAATATTTAAAAATATATATATAATATGAAATAAATATAAAATATTTAAAGAAAAATAAAAAATATAAATATTGATGAGAATGCATTTAAAAAATTTAGAGTTTTTAAATTTAGAACCAAATGAGATTATAGTACAGAAAATACATCGTACAATAGTTTTTCTATAATTTTTTTTAATGTGATTTCTAACTGCTGTGATATAAATATTTCTTTTTACAACTCTAAATTATACAAGCGATTTTTGTATAATTTTTTAACCGCTTTAAATTAAATACCATTTATTTCATTAGATTCTTCCAATAATTTATAGGTGTCCTTTTTATCAAGTAATAAAAGTTATTTTATTTAACCAGTTATAAGACTAAATATCACTCAAGTCTTTAAAATCAGTAAAAAAACATTTAAATATTTACTAATTTTTCATCATTTGATATTTACCAAGGTCACAAGCAATATTTACATCTGGGTTAGATATATGGTTACCCTTTTTATAAATATATATATATTTATTACTATATATAAAAGTGTGAGTTAGCTAAAGGTATTGATTTTGTCAGAAAATCATTAAAGTTTTTTGTTATTAGAAATATTAAAAAAATTTTAAGAAATCATATATCATCAGAAAGAATATTTTTTACCCCTGCAACTATGTGCTCACATTATCGAGCTACTAAGATTATATATGAGCCTGAAATATTTTGTTGCAAAGGAAGACAAATTAGATTAGTTTTTGCTACAATTCCAGATGAATTTCACTCTTTACTCTTTATACAATTGATTAATCAACATTAGAATTTTGATAATATATTTGTTCATATAACAATGTCTTTGTATTCACATCTCTAGATGTCAAATGTGATATATTTGTTCTTGTACTTTGAACACGTATATTCCAAGCATATTACTGATGGAAGCAAAAGGAAGCCATTTAAGTCATTGATCATGATTTTGTTCACCTGTGATTCCTGTGGTCGAGTAATCACCTAGTGATGTCCCTAAAGAAAGAAATTATTGGAGCAAAGTGCGAGTTCTGACAGGATTTTAAACCGAATAATATGTGATGAAAGGGGAATAGAAATGATTCATCTCATATTAGAAAGAGATGAGAGATTCTCAATCGTATGAGTATATAACATAATTCCAAATATTAGAGGCATATTTTAGGAAAAAATTGTGAAGTTAATGATAGAAAACTCTATAGCTAAGCATACTTGAGATGAAGTAATACTGAGATGAGCGACCTCTTCAGAAGTACACATATATGTAATATGTTCAGTGCAAAAGACATAGACAATCAACTTTTCATTATAGTATATTGAACACATATATGTAACTTATTCACACATTTTATTTTAAATATATGTATTATGGCATAACTAATATTCAAATTTATTTTACACAGATGACATCAACAGATGCATTGTTAACAATATCTTCACAAAATTCAAGTATTCATCGAAATGTTTAATAACAGAGATGACAAACGTGAAAGCTTCTCGAAACAACATCATTTACCAAACATATGTCATGATGGATGAATAAGTAATAGATTTCACTATAAATTATTTATTTTCAATTTTATTATTAATGGAAAATAAAAATACTTAACTCCAAATGACCTTTATATGTAATATGTTAATAGGGAAATCAAATACGGAATGTTTCTTTTAGCAATAATGTTAAAATGTTTGATAATATTTACAAAAAGGTCACATTTAAATGGCAAACATATTAAATTTACCAGAAATTCAGGAGTTAGTAAAATAACTGAAGAATGGAACACAATGTTGACTATTCATCAGTTCACAGTTTGCGATAGACTCCCCGACTAAACAACAAGCTATTCAGTACATTCTAAATTTTTATTTAAATTACGCTATAACATGTTTTCTTTTTATGCAAATTTCTTAATAAGTTTTCGATATTCATGAATAATGAATGTAAATATAACGGTAATCACTATAGAATCAAAGCCATTGCTATTATTTTGGGATAAATATGTAAGCATAGAGGCTACAAAAATAGTCGAATTACTCAAAAATATACTACCGATTATTTCAGCTACAAGATTGTAGCAAACTCGATTAGGCTGAAATTCATTTACAGCAGGCCCAGTAAGAATGAGAGAAGTGTGTGATCATTAAAAAAAATGCAAAAATTAAAAAAAAATTATTTGATTTACATAAAATTTTTATAAAAAATTGAAGTTTTTTTTTTATGAAATATAAAATTGAAGTTACTAAATAATTTCAATTCGAATTAATTAATGGGCATACAATATTATTTGAGAAATTGAGATAAAATAAGACATATACGGAATATATATGTGGAACAATCATTAAATTAATTTGGTAAAATTAATTATTTATATTAAAAATATCCGATGAATTGGCAATAAAAGTAGGATGTTATCGGTCCGATTTTGAACCGAACCAATACCAGCTCAAAATTGAATCAATCAAATTTCAATCGACTCAAACTCGACTTGAAGTCGATTGAATTCAACTTCGAGTCAGCTTGAGTTAATTTCAATTGAATTCGAACTGACTTAAAGTCATTTTCGAACTAGCTTGAAAGAAATTTAATTATTTTTTTCGAGCCAATCTCGAGCCGGGTAGGCTAGGTTTGATCCGGCTTGAGATCGATTCGATTAATATAGATATATATATATATATATAATATGCTTTTAAATTGAGCCAATCTCGAGGCGAATCGAGCTGAGCCTTCCCCGGCTCGAAATCGGGTCGAAATCACCACCAAGCTGAACTTTTACCTTGTTAGTCAGTTCATTTAAAACGACTCATTTCGATCCATATTAACACTCTTAAATAAAAGGATGCCAATAATTGGAAAAATTATTAGGTTTGGAGAGCTCCTCACGTCACATTTTTATATACCAATCAAATGATGACAGCTGGCAGCGGGCGGTCTACTGCAGCCGAGTTCGAAAATTAATGTACTTATTATAGGCATAAAGATGCTTGTTATAGTTGAATTAGTCATGGGGCTGGCAATTATAGTTGAATTAGTCAAATTTATTAAAAAGAAAATAGTTTTATGTATAACTTAAATATATTATACAGGATAAATTACATTTGAGTCTCTAAGATTTGAGACTCATAGCACAATAGCAGCAAGAAGTCGCATTTATTGCAACTGGGTCCCAAGAGATTTTTCTCATATTCATGTCAGTTAATTTTCCCAAGAGACCAACAAACTTTTTACAAACTTATTATTCCACATGCCACTGCCAATATTGATCAAAATAATAAACTTATCTATCATACTAATTTATTTATTCTTATAATTAAAAAATAAATTTTTATAATTTAGTTGGATTTGATATGCAATTTGATTTTGGTGTTGAATTAAATCGTATAACATATTGATTCACAATCAAATCGATTAATTTTTGATGGATTGGAACTTCCATTAGCTTGCAAATTAGATTAAATTTAAACGAGCTTATTTATTATTATCTTAATATTATATCATATTTTTTTTAAGTTTTTACATGATTATTTATAATTGTTATCAAATTAAATAATTATTTTTTCTAAATAGTATGATATAATATCAAGATAATATTTAACGTAATACACCCTAAGTTGAATCAAAACTCCATAGAAGCTAGTAAATGGTTCTCTATCATGCTTCATTATACGTGACTTTGAATGAAGTTACTTTTTTTTCTTTCATATTTTCATCCTCATTTTTTCGTCCTTTATTATTAATTTTTCACGAAACTCCACTAGTTAGTAAAGCTGTAAATAAATAGAGAATTAGTTGAAAAGCTCGACGTTCAGTTCCATAAGAGATTGTTCATATTTAATAAGGATTCAGTAGCAACACACAATAGCCAGTGTTCGACTAATCAGCTTAATACGAGTTCATTCATATTTGGTCTCTAGCTATTGAATCCTTGGGGAGCCTCCTCTTTTTCTTGTAATCATTGTTACCCTTCACATTAAATCAATAAACTTAATGGTAATTAAAATTTTCTATATCTAGTTTTTTTTTATCTTATTGAGTTTTATCACTAGGGGCCTTTTTTTCGTAAAATTTAATTTTAATTAAGTTAAAATTAAACTTAAATTAAGATATCTTTTCATTAAAAATTATAAATAATGTGAAATAAAATTAATTATTATATTGAGATATGCAATGAATGAGATATAAGCTAGTTATCATTTAATATGTGTGTAAAATGTGAAATAAAATTAAATTTTTATTTTAAATTATATATATGATATAAAATATAGTTAATTTTTAATATTAAATTTTATATAATGTGATATACTTATTTAAAATTAAATGAGATTAATTTTTATTTATTAAACATATAGAACCTAGATGTCTTTGAATTTTTTCATGTTCAAACATAAACCATTCACTGATTTGTCGAGCATTATCCTCGCAACGTTTAATTTGTTTTTCAATATTTTCCTACTTTTTATCATTTTTCTTTCTTCGTCGAGGCGAGATTTGGTTACTACAATGCAAGGGCATCTCAATTTGATTGACTGATTTTAACGTCGATGTTTTCATCGAGTTAATTAATTTAAATTAAAATACAGTAGTAGATAGAGTTAGGGGAGATAATTTGAGGTAGCGAGTTAGATTTGAGTCAACTCATTTTTAACTTGACCCAATAAGTTTAACTGGAACCTGACCTATTTCTTAGATTGGTCAGGCATCATGACCCATACACAACTTATTTAATAAATGAGTTGTTCGTCCCGACCTGTCAACTCGTTAAATATAATTTTTGAGTATCAAAATTTGATAAACTCAATATTTTTTTAGTTTAATTTAATATAATTATAAAAATTAATTAAGGATATTAAAAATACAACTAAATTATATAATGAACGTCTAATAATTAATATTAATATTAATACTAAAAATGTACTAATTTTGATAAACAAGTTATCGACTGATCATAATCTTCTACCTCGGTTATCTTAGATCAGTCAAATTCAAGTTGACCCTTTTATGATCTATATCTATGTGAGCTCAATACATACTTAGTTAAATTGAATTAGATTCAAATTAAGTTCACAAATCACGTGAAAATTTGCCACCACTCCATGGACTAACCCAAGGGCTAAGTCTCAACTCAGGTTGAACTTTAACCCTAAAATTGTTGCCTAAGATTGTTGATTTCACTCAAAGATCGTTCGAAAGTTAAATCAAATTTTTAATCGAATCGAGCTCAACTCAATCCAAACGAGCTAACGAGCCATTTTTATGACTCAAAATTTTTATCAATTTAATTTTGAGTCGATATAGAATCGGATCGAGGCGATAATAAATAAGATTGATTAAAAAATAAAAATATATTATTTATATATATATATTTATACATATAATTAAATTTAGTATATAATTTCTGACAATAATCTAATGGAGAGCCTATTTAGAAATTTTTTATGGCCTTTATTTAAATTATTTTTTTTAAAATATTAAATTAAAATAAATAATTATAATTTATGGTGATTGAATAAATAAATATATTTATATATAAGTTTTGGTTAAATGATTGAAATTTAATTAAAAATTATATTAATTTTAGTTTGAAATTAATTTAAATTAATAATAAATGAGCTAAATTTAGTTTAGGTTAAGATTGAGTTAAATTTTTTTCTTTTTCTTTTTTTTTTTAGTTTGGATTGGGATTAAAATAAAAATTTTAAATTTAATTTTGAGGTGAGTCGACACAGCTCGAGATTTGATCATTAACAGCTCTGGCCCTAATGCCAGTTCACTTTGACAGCACGTTGGCCAGAGCCGCCTGAAACGATGAACACCACTGGACTCGCCCAGCCGGCGCACTGCGCCTCCAACCTCTTCTCCTGAATTCATGCGCCATCACCACAGCGCTCTCTCTCTCTCTCTCTCTCTGTGAGTGTGCGTGCGAGGTGGAGTTGCTCAGAGAACCTTCCCTTCGAGCTCCGTGGCTCGTCTCCCGGTCGCCATTGTAGGTAAAACCCGCTGCTTTCGCTCTTTCGGCAATCAGTGGCTGACGGAGAGGAAGAGGAAGGATAGCTTGTCTCATGAGAAACCGAGGAGTGTGAATGCTGGTGGATGAAAGCACAGATAGGAATTAAAGCAGTTCCGCTTCCGTGCAACTTAGATCTTTATTATATAGTTGTTTCTTTGGATCCGTCCTCTGCTTCCCTTCTCCTTCGTCCTTTATCTTTTCTGTTAACTGTTTTTGTCTTGTATTTATAAATTGACGGGCTGCGTCTCTATTTTGATGGACTTGCATTACGTTTTTCGCTGTCTTAGAAGTGTTTCCGATCTGTAGGAAACGTAATTTATTCCTTTTTAAGTTAAATTTTGGCAGGATCGTGGTACATTTCTTTATGTAAAATGATTTTCTGTGAAGGAGGAGGAGTTATGCTTTAGACTTAGGTTCGATTTTACTTACACAGCATTGTGGATATACACGTCTATCGGCCTCTTAACACCTGGCTTTTTCTGATTGTTAATCAGAGGAATGCAAGTTGTTCTGGTGATGAACAGCTTCTTTTAGAAAAGGGTTGTGGTTACTTGTTTCAGCTATGGGAGCTATGATCTCGAGGATTTCAGGTTAGAGATGGAGATTTGCCATGGCAGTGATGTGAAGAGGCTACATTCTTCAGCTGGTAGCCTGGTTTGGGTCCACCGGAGAAATGGTTCGTGGTGGCCTGGACGAGTAGTAAGCCTGGATGAGTTACCGGTGAAGTGCTTGCACCGAAAAAATGCAGGAACTCCCATCAAGCTGCTTGGAAGAGATGAAGGGACTGTGTGAGTGTCGTGCCTGCTAATATTTTCAATTTGATTCTTTAACTGTGCTTCAACTGTTCATACAGTGTGTTTTGTTTCCTATTATCAGTTGCATATTTACTTGGTGAAATCATATGCATCTACAAGTACTTCATCTTCATCCTTATCACTGGCTTTTCTCAATAATGTGGGGTGTCTTTATTAATCCTGTTTCACTAGTTATCCTATCCAATTTAATGTATGTTAAATCTTGTCTAGTTTTACTTGTACAGCATCGGACTGTGTTGCTTTTAACCTGCTCCTTGTTCCTATTCCATTTACCAAATGTTAAATACTTGCTTTAATGATGGCCTTTATTATTATACTGCACATGTCCTTGCCAGTTAAATTTATTCTCTTTAAATTTTCAATGAGTGTTACTTTGACATTTTTTCTAAGGTACTAGTTTCTACTTTACTTTTTCTGGTCTTATTGCACCTCTTCCTTAACATTATCATTTTAGTAAAACTATGTTTTCTTGCTAATGATGTGCTTATTGCATCAACAATTGCTTGATTTATAAAATAACAAAATTTTATATAGTTGTGTGTCTGATATTTCATAGTAACTGAAAGATGGTCTATGAACTCTTTGATGTGATAATTTAGTTGTAACATCTCATGATTCAAAATGTAGAAGTATTGTTTGCTTTGGCTTTAAGGTATTGCGTGACTTGAGTACTTCCTAGGAGGTCACCCATTTCAGTTCTACTTCAGCCCAAGCACGGTTAATTACGAAGTTTTTTATCATTAGTCTCATGGTTTTCCCCAAAAGGCATCTCTACTGTTTAGGATCACGCTATTTACTTATGCAGCTGGGGAACTTTCTTCCCTTTTTGATGTAGGATGATTCCTTTTTATGTCCATCCACCTAGAAGCCTGTCAGGAGCTGCTCTTTGTTCGTGTTATTTCGGTTTCAGTCGTCACACTAGTAGTTTGAAATTTGCATAGAATTATTCTTTATTTTTTTGTTCTTAAATAGCTAGGTCATATCTAGCTCAACAAAGTGCTGGTTAGAATAGCATTTTAAGTATCTTTATGTATGCATTTCCTTGAGGAATAAGACCTCTCGTCAAATCTTAGATGTTATAAACTTCAACTCGTGCATGTCATAATCATAACTGTAAGCAACATACACGGTTGTGAAAGTGAAACACAATGAGAACCATGAATTGAATATCGTCTAATTTAGATTATTCTCATCTCTAAACCTCTAGATGTTCATGTATGTTAATGTGAGGGAGGTTCAATACATGACGAAAAAGAGTGGGAGACTAGAAAATGATTGGGTAGTGGTCATCAAACATGATACACAATGTATGCTTTAGATACGATCAAATATATGTTATCCTATAGAAAGTCACCTAGAGGTAGACCAGTTTAAAAATAGATTTTCCCTCAAAGAGAATATGACCTTTGAGACATTTAGAGTTTTGGTTACGACAACTTCCTACAGAAGCAATATCCATTCCAATAATGCTATGAAGATTATTTTCCCTTAATGGACTTTTTTTTTCGTGTAATTAGAGATTTCCCATATGAAATCCTTAGTTCTTTGACTCCATGAATGAGGTCAAAGAAGTATTTCTTATCATCGAATTGAGCTCATCTAGCTTAGAGAGGAGATTAGATATTTTATTATAGCAGTTTCATTGTAGAACTGAGCATTGTATCAAATTATTGTCATAAGATTGTGATTTGACCATTTGAGATTATTGCAGCAAACACCCTACAAATTTAGTGATGCAAAATCATAAAAACTTTTGGAGGTTGACACCATTTGCTTGTTAGAGTATTATATTGCTAGACAACAAATAGTTAGCCACCATCGGGTTGACACCAAGGTCAGTTTTGATGACCAGATCTGAAGATGAAGGTGAGAGAAAATCAATATAATCCATTAGATTTGGCCATTTCAGTTTGACACAATAGTTGATTTATTGGCCAGCCCAAGTCTTGACGTTGAAGATTGGAGAACAAAGACAATTAGACTTGATTGTAGACAGAATTGGATCTATGTGCAGAGAGAGAGAGTAGTCTAACTGAAGGTTGATTCTGGGAGCTTTAATGACAGTTGTGGTGAAGGAGAAGCTTTCTCTAAAGCGGAGTGGTGTTTGAAGTAATTGGCATCTTGTTGGTATTTCCAATTGTTCGTTGGGTGAGCTTCTGTAGCAGGGCTATTTATAGATGGTGAGCAGGGGTGACAAGCGGTGTGCTTAGTCGTGTGGAGGCTTAATTATGTCAGCTAGGATGGTTAGACCGTTAATTACATTGTTCCTCTTATTTTAACCTCGCTTATTCATAGGTTAGCTAACTATAGAGGTGCCATGATGGCAATCTGATGCAGGACAGATGGATGATAGTGCAAGTTCAGATATTAACAAATTTTATATAGCAGATTAATAACAAAATAATGTATAAATTTTAAGTTTTAATTTTGTGATGAATAAGAAATTAATTAAAACCGTGAAAATTGATTCTTTCACAATTTTAAATAAATAGGATCGAAAGTAATCAACTCAGATTAGTTGAATTCGATTTTCAATAAATCAGAAATAGGATAACAAGATTACTAGTTCTCACAATATTTAACCAATAGTAATGTTTTTTCACACTTAATTATGAAAGATCACACAAGTGAAATAATTTTGAGCAAGATCTAAATGAGCAATGAAAACCACAATAATTGAATCAACTAGATTTATGATTCACTGAAATCGTACTTGAGTCCATAGTTCAAAGATTACAATGCAATTTCTCAAGATTAGGCCTGCAATAGGCAGACTAGCTCACAGGAGCTTAGGCGCAGCACTAAGCGTGTTGCTCGGGATTGCGTGGGGTAAGCGCGATTGGGTCAACTCTGCTCACTAGTGTCCTTAGCAGCTGACGCAAGTTGGGCCAAGTAGGAAGCTGTGTGGGTAGGACGTTCCAAGTGATTGGTGGTCGTTGAAGCGCAACTAATCTAGGAGGTGACACCCTAGCGGCAGAGTGGGCCAACGGTTGGCTTGGGCGATGTGTTTTGAGCAGCGACACGAGTGCAAATGACTTAGCTAGTTTGATTGATGGGATCAAATAATCTTATGTGCAAGCGAATGACTCAGTGTGGGGCAAACATTAGTCAGGTCAAGAAGTCTGAGGGTGAGGAGGTTGATGATGACGGTTGTGAGGCGGACAAGAAGGGTGAATGCTGAGAGGAGATTGTAGAGAAGAAGGAATCGATGCGAAGGAGATGAGCTTGAGCAAATGGGTGGAGTTTAGGATTCTCACCCAAAGCCCAAGCCTTTTCCTATCCGGGATTCCAGAATCAATCTCAAGGGAACAAGGTAAACAATATTTCATTCAGCATCCCAAAACAATTATCAAGGAGATGTTTATATCGATTTCCATACAATCAATATAATAAAAATAAAATACAACATAATATAATTTTATCACACAAACGAGAAAATAGTAGGCACCATTCCTAAAATAGTAATCACAGAAAATAGAAATAATTGATACAAAATTAATTTAAGAAATGAAATCACTTCAAAATGGAATCTCCTATCAACTAGAATGAATGGGGACATTTTCAATCCACCATGTCAGCAATCCGCAGCATTCGTTTTTGCAATTTGTCCTAACCATTAATCGATTTAGATCGAAACAATGTGCCTAAATCTCGGTCGTCGGTGATAAACCCAATTAGAAATGAATCGATAGTTGATTGTGGTGTCCCCACCACAATCCATCATGATAGGGTCAAGTGACATTATTCTTATCATTGATTCTTTCTCATCGAATAGTGCAGACTAGCCCTTTTGTTAGTAGTTAAACGTTGAAGCAATTACTATTCATATTTTTGATGATGTTGTGCTCCATCATATCGGGCAGCTAGGCTAGTTGCATACATAAGCTCATGTGATCGTGTTTGTTAGTTTGAACAAATCAATTTGGCCTTTAGAAAGACAGTGTTTTTGAAGAAATCTTTGGGTGTCTTAGTTTTGATTATTTTTTGGGTAAATTGCATTCAGACCCCTGAGGTCGGAAGCCGGAAGGGTATTGCAAATTAATCCCAAACTTTTAAAAACTTCAATATACATCCTTGAGGTTGCAAAAGATCTGTAGTTTTGGTCCTAATTAGGATATAATTGCTTTTGTTACTAGTATGATATAAGATTATTCTTATTTATTAATTTTATAATTTTATAGAATATAATTTTAAAATATTTATATTTATATTTTTAAGTTTTAAATTTTTAGTGTAGAAAAAGCGAATTATGAGTAAATTTAAATTTTTAATTTTTGTTAAATATTTAAAATTGGTGAGAATAAAGGGGTGTAGTAGTCTTTTAAAATATTTAAATAATTGAAATTAGTTAGAAAATGATCAAATTTCATGTCTTATATTGAAAAAATTCAGTGAAAATCTTGAAATTCTGAAATGGGACCAAAACTCGAGCACTTTTACAAACTCAGGGACACAAAACAAGGTTATTAAAAAGTAGAGCTTGTTTTGGCTTTGTTTGGTTTGTGTCTCAAAATAGCTCAAACTAATATTTTATTAATATTTCAAATTCATCACAAATTTTAATAATTTTATTTCACATCAATCACAAATTTTAATATTAAAATCAACTTTATTTTACATCTTACATATCTCCCAACAATAAAATAACTTTATAGTTTATTTGTTATCAAACTTATAAACTAATATATTTACTTTTATCTTATCCAAATACAACTCTCCAACCAAATAAGCTAAGTTTCTCGTGCAAAGAGTGCTCAACATTAGCTATTGTGGTTTGGATCGTGAGGTTTCTTCGACATGACTCATAAATTTCTTTATTTTTTTTAAATTATTAATCCATATAAGAAGACTATATGCTAGCTTGGATTACAGTATCGTAAAAATACTATAAGATAAATTTTAAATCATATCATTGAAAAAAATCTCACTAATTGTAATTTTGCATCTTCTTGCTTGAAAAGAACTCTCTTTATCTTTAATTTATCTTTTTTTTTTGGGAAACACAATCCTTGGAGGATGCAACATGCAACTTTTATTGGTCGTGATTGGTCATAATTTTTATGACCGACTACTTGATGGATAAATTTGAATCCTTGTTAAAAGCTGTGAGATATTCAGGTCATTGAAGAATTTTTTTTTTACGACTCCTTCAATCAAATTTCATTTTTCATTAAAAAAAATCTTTCCAAATAGTTCCCCTAAATTTTGTTTTTCATCCTCCCACATTGAAGTGGTTGAATGCCTTTTCTCTTCACGTGTAGAGGCACTTGAAAGCACAAGTCCTTTTTTTTAAAAGTAAGCATAAGTCAATTTGGATATTGTTAGCTCAGCATATCCTTTTGGAATAACTCTCTCTTCTTCTCTTCAACAAATCCTTTTTTTCTTTTTTTTTTCAACTCATGATCTCTACTTATTTGTGGTTACGGAGAGCATGTGTTCAAATGAAGCAAATGGAGTACAGAAATTTAGACAACGTGCTATAACTTGTTTGGGATGAAGACTTCTTGTGGTTCTTCTTCTACTTGTTTTTTCAAAAAATTAAATTGCTCTCGTTGCCACTAGTAGAAGAGGTGTTATCATGGTTGTGGTTTTACAAAGTGAAGTAAATCTTAAAGCACCTTGACTTGCTACGCCAGCTATTGAAATTGTCAATGTGAAGCCAATTTAGAGATATCATGTTCCAGTACTATCATAGATGAATTGATTGTAGTTGTTTTGTTACTTTGTAGCTTCCCCTTAGTTAATATTTCTCCTTGTTACATAACAATAGGGATTGGTATAATCTGGAAAAGTCTAAGCGTATTAAAGCATTTCGTTGTGGGGAGTATGATGACTGTATTGATAGAGCCAAAGCTTCTGCAATTCGCTCTAACAGGAGAAAATCCAATTCAGGGAAGTATGTTCGCAGAGAAGATGCTATTATTCAGGCGCTTGAGCTAGAAAACATCTTTACAACCAAGAGTCAAAGACCTAGCCCCAGTAAAGCCAATGTGCGCAGTTGTATGGCTAAAAATTTGAATAAACCGCCAAAAGTGATTATCAAGGATAGAGAAGAGCAGATTTATAGAACAAGGAAAACAACCAAAACTGAAGAAATCTGCACTACTGAGTTCTCTCAGTCTGTTATATCATTTGAAAATCCTGATCAGCCACTGGACAGTGCCAAACAGTGTATTCAGAAGGATAAATGCAAAACTCCAAACGATTCTGAAGATGACTCCACTGAAGGAATAAAGAAAATGAGAGATCTTCAGGATTTAGGTTTAAGGATGGTGTCAAAGGATAACATGTATGCCACTAACAAGGAAACCCATACTAGAGCTTTATTTGACTGTGCTTCACACAATGGAGTTGTATGTATTGATGGTATTTTTGGCAATGGCTACAGAAAGAATTGCAAACGTTCATTTTCATATTCAGGACGCACACGGGTATTTCATGCATATCAGAATCCAAAACGGAGAAACTGCCGAAGACGTTCATTGACAAAAGTCGGGTTGGTATCAAGTAAGGTCAGTGTTCCTTTAGTCGTCTGTCATGAAAGTGCTATTATAAGAGATTTATCTAATCAAAAAATAACCCAGAAAAGTTTGAGTGTTCTCAAATCTGCTTCAATGAAGATAAAGTTTTCATCATCAAATGATAGTAGTCTGAATTGCTCAGGCACTTCAAGTGAAAAGAGCATGTTAGATGTACATGAAAAAAATGGAACTGCAGATTTTGACAGTTATCGACTTCTCTGTACTGATGATGCTCTTGATGATGGCTTCTCTAATGGCTTAGTCAATGTTCCAGTTTTTATAGGGGAAAGGAGCGCTGAAGGTATGTTATGATTATCCATAACACCCCCCCCCCAAAAAAAAAAAAACAAAAAACAAAAACACCCATTTTTTTTTTTAAAGGCATTTGCTTAGTGGTACTTATGAATGTAATGTTCATGACCTAGTTTGCAAGCATTCATTTTGTAAAGCTTGCAAACTTTCTTTGAAGCTTGGTTTTTTCCAAGGAATGTCAAACGTTGAATTTATTCTCCCTGCACTTCTTTGTTTAGGTCATGTAAACCACACTGGGTAAGTGTCAGCATTGAAGTAAATTGTGGTACTTCAATTTGAGCATATTCTTCCATTTTTTTGTCTATTGGATTCTGTACTCTCCAGAGTCAACTATTGGACCTATCTTGATCATTGTCTATACTTTAGATGTCTAGATTTGTCACCATAATGAGATGTTATATATTTGTCATTTCATTCAACCAGGTTTTTCCTGTACAACTGAGAAGCAAAGCCAACCCATTCAAGTTTGTTTGTTTTCCCAGTCTGATGATGATGATCAAACAAGCCCTTGTTTGGTTGTTAGCAGGGAAAACGATGCTGTAAGTAATGATGGTGATGAGTCCTTGATATTAGATAACAAAGGACAATTCCTGAGAAGTAGATCTTTCACAGAATTAAGTGATAAGCATGAAGCTCAGATTATACTTTCTTCAACAGGCAGTAGTTCAGAGAAGGATTTTGCTTGCTCAAGTAGATCTTTGCAGTTATGCAAGAATTTAAATTCTGGCAACTCAAGCTCTTATGCTAAATCAAAGGGAGCTTTAAAGGAGATGTTTAAGTCTACCAGGAAAGTGCAGGAACTTGATAAGCATCGGCAGACTGTTGTATCAGATTCTGCTTCATGCCCAATTATTGGGATATCCAATAGCATGGATTTGGATTCTAATTTATATGATGTTGAGTTGAAGGTGCAAGCAAGCTATCATCGTCAACGGACACCTCTAGTTTCTCTTGTGAGTAAATTGAATGGTAAAGCCATTGTTGGTCATGCTATCGCAGTTGATGTGTTAGATGATGGTTCAAGCACTGCTTTGCTGTGTATTGAAGACAGGGTACCACATGTTTCATGTACAAGCTCTCCTTTATTGAAAAGGAAACTTCAAATTGGAAGGAAATCAAGGTTTTCTCCTAGAAAGATCCGTAGGCTATCCTCAATTACTCTTGATCTCCAAGATAAGGAAAATAGCAACAAAACATTTTTTGAAAGGGTGGCAGGGGCATCTACTGTTTCTTGCATACCAATCAGGGTTGTTTTTAGCCGGTTGAATGAAGCACTGAGTCAGTCGTCGCATCCGATTAACTAAGTATTCCAGCTTTCTCTCTTATAATTTGTTGGGCTTGAACTCGTACATTGGAAACTTGATAGCTTTTTACCTACTCAGGGATATAAGCTTCAAATGTTCTGAATTATGCCAAGGAAAAGCCAAGGGCATGTACACTTTTGAAGCTTGAAAGCTCTAGCTCCTGGTGGCATTATGACCTAGGACTTAGAACATAATGTTTTTGCGCATAATATTATGCAACTCAATGTACTAGATGGTCTTAAGGAAGTCCTGTCATGCATTAGCTTGATGCCATTCTCGTGTTGAGCAGTTATTGGTTTTGTGGCTTGTACAACTAGCAATTAATGTGCTTCCTTTTTGACAAGTATCTAACAGAGATGATATTGGTATGTTTTTTGTCTTCAGGTTCTGTTATTTTTGAATGTGCAATTACGTTTTTATTTGCTATTTTGTTCATGAATGCTGATAGTTGTGTCATCGAATTTAAGCAACAAATATTTTTTGTCATAGTTCTTTGACCAAAACATTATATTTTTCTGTGTTCTTTCAGAAGTCATTTTCTTACCTTCAAGTTGTAAACTTCAATATTTATTCTATTTTCATGTAACTTCTTAAAATGCAACTCAGCTGGTGTGCCCTTCAACTAATTACTCTTCCTTGTCTTTTATTCTTGATTGTTAAACCTTGGTTTATCAACTGACCTCAAAGCTTAGCTTGTACAGTATGACTAATGAAAGATTTATATTCTTGCATGGCTTCTCATGTGTAATCTACTTTTAATTTTTAGCATAATTGAATGCAATGTCTTTTGATTTTTTAAATTTATGGTAAAAATAATTGAGAGACATTGGAACAAAAACTTGAGACTTTTAACTCCAATATCGTGTTAAATCTTGGATTACCAGCCAACATAAAAGCTTCATTTTATAGGTTATCACTTATGAATTACTTTATATTCTCACATTTTATTCTTTGAAAATAATGGTTTTATTATTTTTTATAAATGTTGTTGATTCCATCATCTTTTAGCTTTTTTTGAATTGTAAGTATGCTTGAGTTCATATCAATGTATTAACCATATACAGTATGGGAGTAACGCAATTACCTATTATGACAGAGGGCTATTCTCTAGATTCCTCTCATTAAAATTCTTTAAACATTCATTTCATCAATTTCATGTTATCCGTATAGGATAAACACAAATAAGTCTGAAAATTGTCATGCAAAACTTTTATGTTATTCCAATCATACCCAAATTTTGATGTTCTGGCAACTAAATACTCTATGCTGCTTAATCGAAGAATTTTTATATTGTAAGCCATATTTTTTTTACTTAAACCTAAAAGTAGCTTTTAAGCTATTTTTGGTTAGATATTGCCATATCATATCCTTTTTCTTTCTTTTATTAACTCAAGCTTTCTAAAGGATTCATGTCATGATTGATTTGATAAGTTTTACGCTGACTGTCGACTACCTAACACAACCCTCCGCGTTTCTCATCTGGGACTTGGGACCCGGCAAAGAGGAAGAAAAATTGAGTTATTTGATCTTGCCCATGTACAAAGAGGAAGAGGGAGACCAAAGAAGATATGACAATAAACTATAAGCAATGATCTTAGTTACCTAGACCTAGATAAGAATTTAGTAATTGATAGAGCGCAATGGAAATAAAAGATTTATATAGCCGACCCCACCTAGTGGGATTAAGAGTTGGTTGTTGTTGTTATTGTTGTATTAACTCAAGCTTTCAAGGCAGTTTTGCAGGTATGATATATGATACGCAATTCTCATACATATGAATATTGGAAGGGCAGGGTTTTTTATTTTTGCTTATTATTGTGATCTTTAAGTTTTTCATTTTTATAACAATGATGTCATAGAAGGGCGAGGTTGTATGAGTGTGGTACTTAAGAATTTATATTGAAAAATGCTGTGTAGCCCTAATTGTTGACCAAAAGTAGCTTAAAAACTACATTTAGTAGGAATGATAATGGGATGGGTATGGGTCGGATTATGTAAAACTCATATATGCCTTGCAATCTTTCAATTCTTACTCGCCCCGCCTTGGCCTTGTCTCGCTTTTCATATAACCCATACCTGACCCTCCCCGCCCAACATCCTTTCTACCATCCCATACCCTCCCCATTTCAACCCACCCTAACAAGCTCCGATCCGACCCACCCCTCCCCATTTTATATCAATAATGATTTATTTTAAATCAAAGTAAGAATATTAAATTTATTTTAATCATTTTAGGCTTAAAATTATATAATTTTATTTAATTAATTGCGGGTCATGGGTCAGGGCTACTATAAGTATATCATACCCGAACTCACCCCGCATCAAAATGGGTGGAGGTGGGTCGTAGGTTGTGGGTTGAACTCTGGCCCATACCTGTACCATTAGGGCTGATCGGGGCAGATTAAATGAATTTGAGTAAAAATTATCATTTCTAATATTTAGATAAATCAATTTGATTATTTAGTAGATTAAACCCTTAATCTACTAAATAATCTAGTAGATTAAATCCAAAAGTAGTTTTGGGATATGCACTGGTTAGTTATTGGAGCCATATAGCAAGGCTCTTTATGTATTAATGCTCAACATCGAGGGAACACGGTCTTTATCAAATGTTTGCTCCAAATTTTACTATTTTAGGAACCCAAATGGTGTGCGCTAGCAGGAAGGCAATGCATTTTGCCTTGGTATAGGACTCATAGGTGAAATGGTAGGGGAAGGTGAGTTTCATCTTTATTATAGTACAGGTATGACACTGTCTCACTTGGTTTACAAGATGTTAGGTGTATAAATTGAAGTAGAGGGAGAAGAGAAAAGTAAAGGAAGAGAAGGGAGAAAAAGGAGAGGGAAGAAGTGGACTGAGTAGAGGAAAAGAATGGAGAAAACAAGGAAGGAGAGAGGGAGAGAGAGAGAGAGAGAGATTTTATTAACTTAAGCTGTTAAATACAAAGATAATAGAGCTATTTATAGAATTCTTAACCATCCAATCAAAAAAGAATAATTAGTATGAAATAATATGCTTGCAAAACTAATTAAAATACTCAAAAGGAAACAAACTACTCTATTAGGATTTTAAATCTGAAACGGAAACTATGAACACCCTCTTTAATAATCAAATAGCTGAATTATCTTTTTTGCCTCCAATGGATCTGCATCAACATGAGTTCAACGGACTACTGCTGCAACTGTAACTTTATGATTTACTATATGTAGAGGTGGCAACGGTTGATTAACTTGTTCTCTTATTTAAGATGGATCTCACTTTCTTGTTCTGGCATATGACGGTTTAATGCTCTCCAACGATGTATGGAAATCCCTCAATGATGTAAGGATGCATTTTTGATACTAGTAATTCATTTCTCACTTCGGTTAACTTTATGGAGTACGAATTCGAGTATCTTTACGAATAATTTTTGACATGAACAGGTCTACACTGCAAACACTTCATGCTCAGCAAGCCTTGGGAATTTCCTTTCTCGATTTTGGGAATGGCAAACTGGTGAGCACTTTCCAGGTGAAAATCTGGTCTCTTATTAGATTTGTTATACTGATCTCCAGTTCATTGCATCCCTTTGTTCTGCTGATCTAATAGGCCTAAGTTTCTGTTTCTCTTGGATATTTCTATTTTTGACAGGTAGCTGCCCTGTTTGGCGCGAGGATCAAAACAGGACCAAAATAGTACTAGTTTAAAAAATAACAATAATAATAATAAATAAATTATTTTTATTATTCCACACAAATTTTAATATAAAAAAAAGATTTTACTTCACATACTCAATAATTTTTAATAAAAATATAAACTTTATTTCACATCTTAGATCAAAATACTTGATTTGAATATTTTGGTCTAGAATGTGAAATAAAGTTGATATTTTTATTTTAAATTGTTGAGTATGTAAAGTAAAATAATATTTTTTATATTTGAATTTGTGTAGAATGATTTAAAAAATTTATTTATTATTATTATTATTATTGTTTTTTAAATTAGTACAATTTTGGTCCTGTTTTGGTCCTGGTCCTCACGCCAAACAGGGCAGTCATAGTTTGGATATTCCCTTTTAGCAGTTTCATTACGGCACATCAACTAGAATGAAGCATCTGATACTTATTTACTCTGGTAAGGTCTTTATGCATCTACATAAAACACAAATTTACTAGTTAAATAGTTGTGTTGCTAGTTGTATAGAAATATTCTTGAGCAAAGTTTAAAGGGTTAATTACTGTGAGGTCACTTGTGTCATAATTATAAATAGGTTCAACAAATAAAAATGTTTCTTTTAGGTCCCTATAGTTCATATCATTTAACAAAGTAGGTCCCAATTAATGTTTTCTATCAATTTTAAATTTTGGCTGTGTTATATTAGTAAATTATAGGGACTATTTATTATATTAGTTAAACTATCATGTAACTGTCAAATACTATATAATTTAGATATATAATATTCTTGTAAATAAAATATTATGAATATATATATATATATATATATATATATATAAAATCTTTATTTGTAGCAATATATATTTTTTATTGGAAATGATAAGTGGTTGTCAAAAGAAGTCTAATGAAAGATTGATTGTTTATTGAAAGGATACATATTGTGCATTGTACTTTTTCCTAAATTCCTTTAGTTTCATGCTCATCTTATACTCATGTTAGCTCAAATCTATCACTTTATTACATTTTCAAATTCGAAAAACTAGATTTTCTACATAGTTATTTCAATTTCTTTTGGGGATGAGAACACAAATATAGGAGTATCTTAGCTTGATTTAATTCAACCTTATTTGATTTATTTATTAATACTTTGTCATCTTTTATAACTATGTCTTTATCCCATTAAATGGTGTCAATTACACGAATTCTTTGTTTCTATTACAACCTATCAAATAGCAATTCATTTAATTCTAAGTGTTTAAGGTATTTTTTTATAATTTCTTGTTATATTTTTTTTATTTTTCATTTCTTTTTTACATGATAAGATTTAACAATTCAATTCTTCTTACTGAAGTTTCTATCAGCATACTATATATATGTCTAAATTATCTAAGACGATTTTCTGTGAGCTTATCTTCAATTGAGACTACACTAATTTTCTCACAAATTTACTCATTTTTCATTACTTTAACATTCTCATTTCTGTGTTCCTTATTTTTTTTTCCATATGTTTCTGTTTTGTGGACTAACACTCATTATCATATAATATTATTGGTTTTACTATTGTCTTATGAAATTTACTTTTAAATTTGAATGGAATTTTTCATTACACAATACACTAGATATATTCTTTCATTTAATTCATCTTGTTTGAATTTATTAATAGCATTATTTATTTCACTATTATTTTGTATGATTGATTTAAGGTATTTATTCACTCTTTCTGATAATTTAATACACGTGCTTTTTTATTTTGAGTAAATTTGCACTTAATATATTCCATTATTAGTAATATATGTTTATTTATTATTATAATTTTGTTATTAAATTTTGAAGTTAATTCTATTTAAAAGAATTTAGCTACAATGACCTATTTGTTGTAATTGGTTGAAGTACAAGGAAGTGATGAAAATTTTTAAAGGATAAATTGAGAATTTTATGTTGAATTAACAGAAAAAAGTGATGAAAAGACTTACATTATTACAACAACGGATGTAGGGATTCAAAAAAGTTTTTATTTGATGGATTTATTTGTTATTATGATTTTGCTACAAGAATTTTGTAGTAATTTACCAAAATTTTAAATACAGAAGTGTAATTTTTGATGTTTTTCTTGCTGTACAAATATGTGAAGCCATAATAATAAAGATAGAAGAAAATAATAATAATAATAATAAAGATAGAAAATTGCAATGATCCTGCCTGCCTGTTTAGTGCTCATAGAGAATATTATTTGAAACAAACGAGTGAAATAGAGATTCAGTTTAATGATCTCATCAGATATTTTGGGCCTAAAATTTTGTTTGAAAAAAAAATGAAATTCTCAATATTAACTAAAAGGATAATTACAAAAGTAATTTAAAAAACATCAGCATTTTACATATGATTCAATTAATTGAAGTATAATGTATTTTTGGATAGTTAAATTAACACGACAAAATAAGAGATGTCATTAATTTCCTATTCATTAAATTTCATTCTATAAATATTACATCCATATTAAAAATAAAATATAATTAAATAATTAAAATATCATAACATGTCTAAAATAAATATATATAAATCAATTATTTGCAGCCACTACAAAAAAAAAAAGAAATTGGAAGGCATTTATTTGCTTGACAATCTGTAAAAAAACAGAGAGAGAGAGAGATTATGTTAATTTTTAGAAAATAATTTTAAACTAATCTTATAATTAAGAACTATTCTTAAATTATAACCTAAAACTTAAGCATATTGATCAATTGACTGATAATTTAACTTAGCATTAGAATCAAAATTCTTTCAAATCACCCAAAATTACTTTTAACAGATGATTATTTGCTAGAAAGTCAAAATAATTTAGGAATATAAAATAATTTTAGACCATAATTTACAATATAACCTTTCACATCTGATGGTTGTGATTTATGAAATAACCTTTCAAAACATAGATATTACTAGAATCAGCTTAAACTCGAAATACACAAATTTAACTAGCTCAAACTCAACTCACAAGTAGGACATATTTACCTAATGTTATTTTAAAATAACGTAAATATACAAAAGTATATTTTTATGTATATAAATATAAATAGAACCTTATATTCCTATTTTAATATTTATAAGAGCCGAAATTCAACTAAAAATGAAACTCAAGCTCAAATTGTTTTTCAAAGCTCAACTCAAGCTCATTGAACCTAAATTCGAGCAAATTTCGACCAAGTTATATTTAATGCCGCAGATTCACAGGTAATTGAACACTCCAAACCGTCAAGAATGACAGCAAAGCAGACAAGATTTTACTGGATCATGCAAACTTCCATCAATTTCAAGATATATATATATATATATTGATGCTCAAACCATAGATTAGATTTTTTGGCAAAACAGAGCAGTCTACCATTATATCACTATTAGGACGATGCAAACTTCAAGTGACCAGTTACCTCAAACAAATATCTACAGATAATGAGCAGCACTGACAAGAACAGCAACCAAAAACTGGATGCACACCTGATTTGAGATGAAGCCTCGGCGATGTTGAATCTCCGCGCTAAGAGCAGCAGCTGCTCTTCTGGCCCACAGGCTGTCCCTTCATCTGCACGGTCGCCGGTCTGCTGGTGTTCATAGCAGGCTGGCTTGCCATCCTGAAAGCCAAAGAGATCATGATCTATTGTATTATTTGAAGAATCAAATTGATGGAAGAAGGAATAGAACTAAAAATGACAAAGCATACTGATACAATAAGACCAGCGCAGGGTCGTGTTTCTATTGTGCTCTTATGCCAAAAGTAAAAAAAATGAGACAAACTTATAGTAATCTAAGCATGAACAAATGAGGTAAGAGACGAGTAAATTTACTGAGTACCAAAAATCAAACGACATTTAGATGCCACCTCTTGTATAAATAGATCAACAGTGAAAAAAATCAGGAGAGGTATAAATAAGAGGTTAGGATCTAATTTCATGGCAAAGAAATTGGATGTTGAGAGTGTAAGGACAAACTACTTGTAGATCCACAAATTTTAAATTTTTTAACACTTTAATGTATAACAAATAAAAATTATGAAATAACATAAGACATCTAGGTAACATTAATATTTAAATAACATGAACATTCATATTTTCATTGAACCAAATGCCCCCTTAGTAACAATAAAAAATAAAAAATAGCCATCACAAACAGCAACAATAATTAAAAATTTCAATATTTGACCCAATCCAATGGTCAACTTGACATGGGAATGCTTTTTCTTTTTTGAAAGAAGGAATAGTTGGAAGATGGGATTTAGTGGGATACACCAATTTGAAATTGGTAAATTTGAACCATAAAAGCAGCTTGAGTAGGGTTGTCTCTAATTGAGACTAGACTTAGTTCAGCTCACAATTATTAGCCGATTACAATCATGTTGTGATCATATAGAGCTTTGGCTGTCATGAACAACTTGAATTGAACCTGAATCATATTGACTGACCCACTGTGTCACACCTAACGCTAATGGAGACAAAGAATGTAGAACTTATTCTAAAATACAGCATCACAAAGTAGGGTTTCACATGCTCACCTATTCTTAATCTCAGCCGCCATTGTCATGAATGCTTGCTCGACATTGGTAGCATCCTTCGCACTTGTCTCTAAGAAGGGAATTCCTATCTCATCTGCCAAAGCCTTCACAGAGGCAACAAATGAAAAGGTAAAAATCCGCAAGGCTGAAGTGATGGGAATGCACATGTAGAATTATCTTATGTTGGCCAACAATAAGTTGTGATACTTAATATATAAATAATAAACCACTTGCCTAAGTTTTTCAGTTAAATGATATCCATTCATTTGTATATTGTGCCCAACATGCTCTAGGTATTTCTAGGGGTGGCAAATGGGTTGGTGGGTCGAGTTCAGCCCGAATCAAATCCAATTTAACCTAAATAGCTCAACTCGAATTAAACCTGATTATTAAACAAGCCAAAATCAATGACCCAAACCCAAACTTATTAATAAACAAGTCGGGTCAACCCACCAACCCAACCCATGTAAAGAACAGAATTTCATAAATGAGTTACTCGAACTCGACCTGATTATGTACAACTTGAACCTAATCTGTTTAATAAATTGGTCAAAATTTATAACTCATACTCGAAATTCCCAGGTTGGATTCACAGATAGGCATATAATACCATCCCTAGGTATTTTTTTTTCCAAATAAGTGGTATCAGAGTCGATGATTTAATTGAGAACAAGTGGATCATGTGGGCGTTCCCATTGGTTTCCTGTGATGACCATGGCTAAGTGAAATCCATGAATGGGTTGCTTTCAATGTTGCTACTGGGTATTGAGCAAGCTCTTAATATATATATATATATATACTTGATGGGTTAAAACGACCCATTTGGACGAGAAAAGGCTAATGTGGAAGAATTATAATGGGGAATGCACGTGTCAAATTATCGCATTCTCATAATCAACAATAAATTGTAGCAATTAATATACACATGATGGCCTAACTCACGGGCCTAGGTTTTGAGTTAAATAGTACTCATTCACTTATGTATTAGTTCCAACTTTGGCCTCTAGGTATTTTATCCTAACACAAAGATCGAAGTTGATTATACTGTAATATGCATTTGCTTATTGCCCAATATAAGTATGGAGATCATCAGGTACCTTTCCTGCTTCATAAGAAACAACCCTTTGATCAGTCAAATCACACTTGTTTCCTACCAAGAGTTTGTTCACATTTTCTGTTGCATATCGATCAATCTCATTCAGCCATTGCTTGACATTGTTAAAACTTTCTTGGTCGGTCACATCATACACAACCTAACAAAAAATTTAACAACTTTTGGTTCATGAACATTTAAAACAGGGAGCATTTACAAGCCCACATTTAAATTCTCCCAGAATTACATATTTCACTCATCTTCCATATAACTCTGGGAGCCCCGAAATCTCATAAACACGACAACCTAACCTTGAAAACCTTTTTTACGAGCCAACTTGTCGTGTATAAGAGATTTGAGGGCCTTGTTATTCAGAGATAATTTGAGGGTGGGCATGTACACCTCCCTAATAATAAAAAAGCAGAAAAGAAGACGATCAATGACTACAATTATGCCATGAGCACCACGGTAGTAACTGCTTGTGATTGTACGAAAGCGCTCCTGGCCGGCAGTATCCCACTAGGAGAAAAAGACATCAAGTATGAACAAAGGCTATTTATTTTCAATTATTTTAGCTGCGTTAACTTAGTGCTTACTATTTGTAATTTAATAGTTTTACCATCTTGCTCCACAGTGCGAATTTTCTGTAGTAACAAAGGCAAGCAAAGTCAAGTCAAAAAAGGAAGTGAAATGAAAAAGGGTATAAGATTAGGCCTGCAAATGTATTGGGTCAGGTCAAGAACAACTTGTTCTGGAATCAATCCTTGAATATTCAAGTCAGATCTTGATTCATATCAGGTCAAGTTTCTTCCACAGTTGACCCGGATTCAGATTAGGTTCAGGTCAAGTCAAGTCTAAACCCAAATAACCAAGTATTTCTTACTTACAAACTCATTAAATATTTCAAGTGATGAAAATAATTATAATGACTTCCGAAAATATTCTGCATTTGTAATACCAAAGAGTAATATGAGTTCATTTAGAAACTTTAGAAACATAAAAAGTCCATATCCAAATGAAAATTATAATTATTTTGCACTAAGGACATAATAATATATGTATTGTATATTTAACTCTAATCAAGAGAAATGGGTCGGGTAATTGGTTTACATGTTGGCACCATTAGCTAGTTAATCTAACCAATTTGCAGGCCTAATAAGACTACAGATATATTACTCACAAAGTCAACGCCAATTGTGCTGATATAGCTCTCCAAGTAAGAATCATCCTGTATGAAGACAACAAAAATTTCATACAAAAACCTACAATCATTTTACCAAGCAGCTACTATAAAATCAAATCAAAGACAAAGGGAACTGATATCTGAGAAAATTAGATTATACATATCACAACAATGTATGATTACATTCATGCGTCCACCAATATTATGAAGTGGTGATAGAGGATTCACAAAAATACAGCTAATACAAAATATAACAGCACGGAAATCTCCCGTAACCTTAGCTTTACAATATCATTCTATGATAGTAAGGAACTTTCATCAAATTTGAAGTACTATTTTCAAATCACAAGGAAGAAGAGCGAAGGATGTGAAGGGGTAATTGGTTTATTTTAATTTAAACTGCAGCCTCATCATAAATGTATTGCTATTTGAATGTAAGGGTTATCTGTGCAGTACAGCTATTTGAATGTCACTGTAACATGCCATAGTCTACTTATGTTTACTATCAAGGTCTTTTGCTTTCTTCTTAATATAAGGAAATATCCAAATTCATGCTGACTACCTACCAACTGTTTTGCTGAAAGGACATACTAACTAATTTGATCTTGCAAGCTTGAGGTAATCTAGCTTGAGCCTTGTTGAGATTCATATTATTAAAGATCCCAGTGAATGACAAATGATAATATTTTAAATAATGTTACACTGTAAAAATAAAATGTCCAAATGAGTTCTTAATTTATCATGCCAAACAGTGACAATTGAATGAAAAAAAATGATATACCGCAAATCTTAAGAGAAGACATGATTTGCCAACTCCAGAATCCCCAATTAGCAAAAGCTTGAAAAGATAGTCACTGCAAAATAGAAACTAATTAAATTTGGCATCACATTTTTACAATAACATCAAATAAACCTATATATTTCTTTTCCATTGTTTCTACTGCCTTCTTTTTCTTTTCCAATTATGCAAGAGAACTGCAATATTTCACCTATATTTGGAAACAGTTTCAAAATATGAAAGAACTCAATAACCAAAAATTCCTAAGACTGAAAATCTATAGCTTCAATGTAACAATCAAACTGATTCCAAATTCCAAGACACTGAGCACAACCATCCTAAAATTTATGCATGTCAAGGCTTTAATAGCACACATGCTGCACTCCAAAATACAGGCAACCAAGGAAGATCTTTGGGAGAAAGTAGGATAGTCCTTGCAATAGTCACACAGCACAAGAACTGTCGAGTCTGTTTGTAGTCATATGCTATATGTGCTACTGAGTTAACATCAAGCAGATGAATTTCGCATTAAAACTATCAATAAAAAAGGCACTAAAAAATCTTGATACATGGTTTACACAGAACAGTTAGCACCTTATGTAATCAGTAACAGCTTTTGAAGAGTTCTGTGATATCAACTATAACAAGAGAAACGATTGTGATATATAACCAAAAGAACTAAAGCATGCCTTCAAATTTTATAGAGATAATGAAGGCTGCTAGTCATACATATGAAACATGAAAAATTCTAAGGTAAATCACCTCTGATTATGTTAGTGATAGGAAACGTGTGGAAAGCCATTCCAAGGAACAGTACAAAACAACTTATAAGACCTGCTTTCCTTCTAAAGCAGAAAATGCAGTCGACAGGATTAAATAAGTATGTAAGCGCTGCGACCAAGTTTGGGAGGAAAAAAACAAAATCTAACATAATGACACCTTAAGCTCAAACTTAAAACAAGCATCGCCATCATCCTTCCCAAGAAGGTCACATTTTTCTAGCAGTGAACATAACAAAGTTATTGCAAATAGCAAACCCTAACGATACTGGAAGGAGAGAACTGCACAAAGTTTAAACTACAGATAAAAGAATGCTAACACCCTAATAAGATAGTAAGAGCGGAAAGTCGCAAGTAAGTATTAGCTAACAACATCCACCGATAAAGGAAGGAAGCCCTGGGCAAGCAAAATTGGACTACTGAAATCCCTAATGCCATAGAGCTAGCAGGGAAGCGGAGGAGATTTACTATTCCGGACTCATGGCGGAGATTCCGAGATTCCCGACGCCTCGCTCGCGAAGTGGAATCAAGAATGTCGGCAGCCGGGCGAAGACGATTTTCTCCGCCGGTCCTCCAGGAAACCAAGCGGCTGATATGCAATATTTATGCAACGAAGCTGAGGCATATATATATATATATATATATATAATAATAATAATAAATGTTATAATTTATATATAATTTTAATGACTAATAATATTAAAAGTTTAAATATTAAATATATAAAGTAGTAAAAGTTTAAAAACAAGTAATGTGATTACTTTTGAAATAAATTATATATTTTATTTAAATTTTTTAAAAATTAAGTATTTTAAAATAAATGTTGATTAAGTTTATGTAATTCATTTTGATATCATTTTAATGGTGTGTAATTCTTACATATTTGCTGCACAGAATTAAAATTATTTTGAGTGAAATGTAACATATTATGTGAAATTAATGTAATATATATATATGATTTTAAAAATATTTAACTATAATGAAAATGTAAAATACTTTTTTACTAATATATTATTAAATGGTAAATATTTCTTTAAAAATTTATGTATAGTTTGAGATTAGGTAGGTATTATGTGTATCTATATCTCCTTTAATAAATACTTATTTTTTGGATGGTTATCTATCTAAATACTTACCTAATTCTCTGGAATGGAACATCCGATCAAGTGGATTAGATAGTCTAATTTTCTACCAGTTCATCCGATCATATTTGAATGGACCGTCTGTTATAAAGATTGAATAATTTAATCATCAATTAGTATTTTAATGTCGTTTAGCACCATGGGGGACTACTAGCCCGTGTAGTGCGATGTTATTGGTGGGCGAATGGTCACCGTTAGCCAATAAAAGTAAAAGAAGGACTCATTTGAAATAATAATATAAATTGAGAGACCTAGATGAAAGAATTTTCTACTTGTAAGATAATACCTCCTAATTTTAGCAATCTCTTATCACATTTACCCCCATTTTTTTCTTAGCCCACTCATCAGCAAATCTCATCTATAAGGGTGTGTTTGTTTGTAAGGTTAAATTTAAGAAGGTTAAAATTAAATTTAGATGGAGATATTTTTTTATTGAAAATTGTGAATGATGTGAAATAAAGTTAGTTATTATGTGAGGGATGTGATATAAAGTTAGTTATTATGTTGGAATATGTGAGGGATGTGATATAAGTTAATATGTGTAGGATGTGAAATAAATTTAATTTTTAATATTAAATTTTATGTGTGATGTGATATGCCTGGTTAAAATTAAACCAGGTTAATTTTAAACTCCTAGACAAACGGGGTAAGAAATTTAGAATCAACTCCATTAACATAAAAAAAATTATATATATAATATCATATTTAATAAAAATTAGGAAAAATTTCAATTATAAATTATATTTTATACATTTACAATTATTTTCATCACATTATTTAATACAAGTTTGATTTTTATTTTAATTGTGATAAAAAATTTTAGATTCTTGCCATTAATAGAAATTTGATCATTCAAAATGATGATATCTAGTTATTAAGGATAGATTATTAATGATCTAAAAGTCAACGAAAATTAAAATGAATGATCCTATCTAATGCTGATTAATTTTATTACGAGAATTACAGTATTTTAGGCTAAAGATTGACTACAGTGTATAAAAAAGAATATTTTATTATAATCAATAAAATTTACGAATAATAATTAAATATTTAAAATGTAATTTATAATTATTTAATTTTTTAATAAATTTTATAATATTTGAGAATTTGATTTAGAATTTATAATATTTGTTAAATGTCATGTTATATATGTAATTGCTTAAAAAAAAAAACTCCATGAGCCCATCCCGACCGTTCATCCACTCCACGGCCACCATTTATATTTTGGGTTGCAGTTTGTTCTTTCTGATATTAGGGTTTTTGGAACCCCGAATCGTCTGCGTTATATTTCACTTCCGTCAAACTCGAGCTGCCGAGCTCCTCCCATGGCGGCTGCCCCTGCCCCTCCGGTTCCGTCTGGTCCGTCAGCGATGGAGGTCAAACTATTCAATCGCTGGTCTTTTGAGGATGTCGAGGTTAGTCTACTGCTGATCCATTTTCTTCGTGTTAACAGCTGTTCTAAGCTTTAATTCCATCAGCTGATCTGGCGATATTGTTCCTTTCTTGTTGATCCGATGCTTAATCCGCATGACATGAGTTTCACATCATAATGGTGTTATTTGATACATATTTCGTTAGGAATTTGATGATTTTTTTCCCTGTTGATTGCGATGCTTCTCTTGATAGATGTTCGGGCAACAGCTCTGAAGTCTTTTATTTCTAATGTTCCAATACAGTCCCCATCTCTCTCTTTTTTGCACCAGCTTGTATTTGTTTTGTAATTAGATAACTGCTCTACGATCTGAACGACCGTCTTTTGTGTGCTTTGCTTTGATTACGAGCTATACTGCTTTTGTTTCCGTTTATTTTCTTGTTGTTCTATTCAATTGTTAACTTGAGACAGAAATTGAATAAATTGTTTGTAGTAATTTGGTCTTAGTAATGTGGTCTTGGTATTTTGGTTGTCTATTTCTTTCTGTGCATCTATACTATCTTTGTTCATATGCAGCCAATTAAATATGACATGCTTCTGTAATCATCATTTTAGTAGCATTATTCCAACTATTTAGGGTGAATTTTGTTAGTAATAAATTATAAAATCCCGTTGATAACATAAAATTGAGTTACTTTGGAGATGCCTTAGCACAACCATTCCTGTTGGGTTACCTCGAACACTCCCAATAAGCATCAAACTGAGCAGCTCTTTCATTTCCATTATATATACTCTAAATAGCTAGTAATTAGTTTTTATTTTATAATTTCTGTGATTGCTACTCCCACATCATTGTTCAATAAAAATTTACAGGTTTTTTTAACAACACATTAAATTTCAAAACTCACGTTGCCAATTGAGCCGCCAATTTTAATATTTAGTCATTATGATTTTAATTGAAAGAACCTATATGTATATGTGTGTGTATAAATCAGGTATTACCCTATTTCATCCATTTTTATTTATTTATTTAAGGACGCCTACTTCTTCTTTATTAAATCACAAAAGATGCACCCAGGCTTTGTTGTACTAATTTTAAGTCCAATATCTTCCATTGCCCTCCACTGTTTTTAACTTTCTATAGTTGCTCTTGTTAAAATTGTCAGCTCAAGATTTTGATTTCCTATGTTGTTTGTTTGTTGACTATAATGGTAATGCACATCAGGTTATGAATAGTTCTGAACATTGAAATATCTCATATTCATTTCTGGATGCTTACTTTGTTGACATTTTTGCATTTCAGATCAGTGACATTTCACTTGCTGATTACATTGCTGTAAATCCTGCCAAGCATGCAACTTATCTTCCTCACACTGCTGGCCGGTACTCCGTCAAAAGGTTCCGTAAGGCACAGTGCCCAATAGTTGAGAGATTGACTAATTCCTTGATGATGCATGGTCGCAACAATGGCAAGAAACTGAAAGCTGTTCGAATTGTTAAGCATGCTATGGAGATTATCCATCTTCTTACTGATACAAACCCCATTCAGATTATTGTAGATGCTGTCATAAATAGGTGATTGCTTTCATGACCATTCATCCAGCTTGATTCCTGACCTGTTTAGATTTATATTATATGATCCACAGTTATTTTTCCTTGAAATTTGTATTACCTACTATTTGAGAACTATTAGAAACTTAGTTGTCATACCCATTTGCTCTTCTGACAGTCCTCTTTATTTTTGTTTTGAATCTTCGGAGACTGAAATTTATTTGTAAGCTATTGTAACCTGCCAGAATAAAGCTTAACTCTATAGGCTAAATTCAGAACTTAATTTGTTTTGGATAAATTCCACAAGTCTCTGGAGTTATGGACTATTGGACTCCATTGCATGTAGGTTCTGAAAGTCTTAGATATCATGTGGGTTCTCCAGGTTTGGTTTCTCGTTGTGTTTTAGTAAGCGGTTTAGGCTTTATGATCGATCTTATAGAAATTGCTATACTTATTGCAGAGCAGATGCAAAACTAGGTTTTGAAAGAGACTGTTGACTCTACGTATTGTTAGGTGCTAGTACCTATAAACCTGTAGGTTACTGGTCCCAACTAATATTTGATATAATATTAATTTATTTATTTATTCATGTCACGAAATCATATTTTAAACAATCCTGACTTGTACATTGTTATAGTTAGCCACAAGACCTAAGTGATCCAATATTATGCAAGTTTATCTCTTATTCGGTTTGCATAAAAATGCACATCATTTTAATCCCTGCATGCATGGTTTTCAGTGGTCCTAGGGAGGATGCAACTAGGATTGGATCTGCTGGTGTTGTTAGGCGTCAAGCAGTTGATATTTCGCCTTTGCGGCGTGTGAACCAGGCAATATACCTACTGACAACTGGTGCTCGTGAGAGTGCTTTCAGAAACATCAAGACAATTGCTGAGTGCCTTGCTGATGAACTGATTAATGCAGCAAAAGGCTCTTCCAACAGGTGAGCCTTTTCAAATGTTTCTTTTTTTTTTAAATGTATTCATTTAGTTGTTTTATGTGATTAGAAATGACTAGACCAAAGAGAGGTGGACTTGGCACTTATAATGATAAGATGAGGGATGCATGTTTAAGGCTGATTGAGTTGTTTGATCAAATTCATTGTAACTTATAGAGGCTTCTTGTACTTAAATGTGAGTGAATTTAAGTCACTACACTAGAAAAATGGTAAAAGGCCAAAAATGCTTGAGATATATTCATCACACTTGATCTTGATGCAATGAAAGAGGAAACCATGTAGCCGACTCTAACTATTGTTATTGCTTTGAACTTTGATCAGCTATACCCACAGCCCGACTTGAGTTCAATTCATGCTAAATATTGATTCAAATATTGAGTGATTATTAATCTGTAGGTTAGACTTTCACCCTTATTTTGGCTCGCTTTCTATTTTCTATGGTCTAATCTGATCCATTGTGACACATGGTTTACTTTCTCACTTTTTCCAAAGTAGCCATAGTTAGTTGTTATGGGCTATTGTACTTCAATATCACAATTGATAGTAAAAAGAGAGGAGAAAGCAAAAAAATTGAGTTGGTATGATCATTAGATATGACATGATTCATTCGTGCAGCTGAATGGACAAGCAAACTCACATGTATGACCTCATTTAGTTTACAATTAGCACTTTGTTTTAGCAACTTCGGTTTAAAATTAAATTATCCACAAGAGAACTATTTAATGCATCTTTTCTTTATTTCTGCAGCTATGCAATCAAGAAGAAGGATGAGATTGAGCGCGTTGCCAAGGCCAACCGTTGAACATGGTTCCCCAGACTCAAGCCTTTTTGTGTTGTTTCGTGCTCATGGTCTAATATAATTCTCTGAATTTCTTCCTAGATTAATGCTTTCAGGTTGAGGGACTTGGAATTTTTTTTCCCAATATATTTTGTGCACATTAAACTTTGCATGAGATTTTGTTGTTTAATTTGGCAGTTTATGTTTCCTATTGAATTATAAGTTACTATTATATCATTGGATGTGTTACATCTTTGCCTACCTTATAGCCTCTGTTCTTCCTATTGGTTTGAATTTTTTTTTTACATTTATCTTGTATGTGATAATTTTTAATATTAAAATTTATATGAGATGTAAAATAAATATCAAGTTTTTAATGTTGAAAATTTTATAGGTCGTCAAATTCTGACTTAGGGATGGCATTGAGTTGGTTTAACTCTAAACTTGTGTTTTGTTTGAACGATAGAATTGTAACTCTAGTTAAATTTGGGCAACGTTGATCCTTTTTTGAATTAAATGTGTTTTTAATTATAGGTGTTGTGTATTTATCGGTTGATCATAAAGTAATTTTATTTGTTATATACGCTTGTTAATTATTATTATATACCAATATTAAGAAAATCATATTTGTATTTAGAGGGTTGGAGTTCAGTTTTAATTTTAGCTGATGAGCTAATTGATTTTAGTTATGAGAAATTTATATAAATTTGGAAATCTATTTAAGTTGGAGCAAGTTGCAAGTTTTGTATTTCAAATTTAAATGTAAATTTATGTAAATAATTTGTAAATTTATAGATAGTCACCTGCAATGATTGAAACTATTTTATGATTTCCATTATAAAAAAAATCTATTTTATGATTATTACAAAAGTTTTGTTCTTAATAGTTATGTTTGCCAAGAAATTAAATAAATTTTAGTTAAAAAAATTATTATCACTTATGCAATTATGTGTTTTAACTTTTATAAGTAGTAAAAATTATGTACTTTTCTCCTCATAAATAATTTAAAGTTAACTTTAATATATCATTGTAACGTGATAGAGTGGCGGGAGTTGACTTTTATCATTAGAGATTATGTAATAATATTTATTAGAGGCTGTGGCAAGAAAATTTTTACTACTATTTTTTTCACTATTAAAAGTATATTACATATGAAGGGTTGGTCGTTGCAAGTGAAGCACAAAATATTGCTGGCATTTGATTGGAAGGTGATTTTTTGGAGGTACTATAACTTATCTAAACTTGATTACAATAAAAAGAACATTTAGTTTCAGTATAAGCATCTGCAAATTTGGTTGAAAATAAGACTGTAGAATAATGTGAATATTGTAACTTCACATAATATTCATATTGTGCTTATAATCATTTTAGCCATATTTAATAGTATTTTTGATGAAAAAAATTATTTAATAGATATATCATAACTCACGAATTTATATACTTATTTTAATATTTATGAACCTATTCTTATCAAAAAAAAAAAAAAAAACTTATGAACCTATTTATATTACTAATAATTTTAAAAACTTATATGACATTCAATTCTAAAAACTAATTCATCTAAAATTTCACTTAAAAATATTCAATTAATTTTTTATATTTATTTTATATTATATACATATTTTAATAATAAAAATTACTTTTAGTTTACATTTAATTTAAATTTTATTATTAATAATTTATTTTATTTTATATTTATATAAATTTTAATTAAAAAGATCAATTTTTTAACATTTAAATATAAATTTTAATATCTTCTGTTAAAAAATATATTATTTTTAATACTAAAATAATACCAATTAAAACTAGATCCGTCAAGCTGCAGCCCACTGCTCTCTCCTCGATTCATCGTCCCCGCGTGCTCTTCAAGTACGGAGCAAACTGGCGGCGGAATAGATACCTTCTCCACCGTCAAGCAACAAGGTTCCCTGGGCCTTACGTGGTAAGCGCATCAGTCTTTCGTCGAATCGAATAGGTTTCGGTGCAGAAGGGAGACCGAAGCTTTTGTAGGGTTTCGGTAGGCGGGTGCTGGAGCTCTGCACTCTCGGCCATGACGTCTCCCGGAGGTCCGGTCCATCCCCTCCGGCCATCATTGCTCTTCCGCCTCGTTATCTTCTTAGTCACGTGCTTTGTCGGGTTGAGGAATGCTCCTTTCGCTGCTGCGTCAGACGACGTGTCACACGACGACGAATTCGCCCACAAATCAGAAGCCTGCAATAAGGAGTTCCAGTTGGTAATCTATGGATCTATTTCCATTCTGCCTCATTTTTTTGGTGAATTACGAGCTTTTTGTAGAATATTTTGATGCCTACAGAGCCTTAGCTTGCCCGGTGTGGGCCTTCTCTATGCCGGTGAGAATTAGTTTTTGTCGACCAAGATTGGGTGGACGAAATCGAGTGAAGAAGTGCAAGGTGAAAAGTAGTGAGAAGACAAAAAGCATTACACACAATTTTGATGTGGAAACCTATGAATCTCGGAGAAAAACCATGTTACCAAGGATGGCAGTTTAAATGCATTTGTAAATGAGATGATTACAACTTACAAGTACAAAATTAGAGTTTTTTGGAAGCTAGCTTGGAAGAACAAGTACTTGTATGTAGAAGACAAGATGTAGGTGTGCATGTGTGCTTACCAATTGAGTGAATTGTGGAATCACTTGTCCTGGCCATTGGATTCTCCTGTGGAAACCTGAGAATCTAGGAGAAAAGCCATTGTGCCAAATATAAGGGTTTACATGCACTAGTTAATGAGATGATTACAAATACAAAACAAGAGGTTTCGGAAGTTTGCTAGGGAGAAAAGCACTTGTATTAGAAGACAAGAAGTATCAAAATGTGTTTATCAATTGAGTGAAATGTTGAATCACTTGTTCTCATCGTTGGATTCTCCGCTGCATTTATGTGGTGGAGAAGGCATTTGCAATGATTGAGTTAGTTATGGGAGTCCGCATGCTATAGGTACTTTGTCTTTGTTGGAACTAGTGTTGGAATGGGAGCTACTGCAGTCACTTTAAGAAAAGGCGACTAGCTACCATGTTACTGTTTAGTCTCTTTAGGTGTGACAACTTTTCTATGAAGATCATGTGTATGCAATAGACAAGTCAGTTGCTGTAAATCGCCGAACAATATACACTTCCTGGAAGTCATAGATTAGTGCCGATTGAGAAGCTTTTGGCTTGTGTTTTGATCGACTTTTGCAAGATAGTTTAATAGCCTGCCATGTAGATGACTGAGATGCTTCACTTATTTTCTTATTAGCATCTTCCCCCATCAAGTAAGCGATATGCTGTTAATTAGGGGATACCACGTGGGAACGAAAGGGCATATAAATAAGTGATGGTTTTGTTAGTGGATTTTAGTAAAATGTCTTCCTTTTATAGGAAGTCATCCAAGGTGCTGAATTGGAGCAATGAGAGCCATAGGATAGGAAGCAAGATGCAGAGTCCTCAAAGAAATTCCTTCCTACAATTGCATGGGCTGCAAAGGAAGGAGTCGGGGATTCACAGAGTCTCTCTTTTGTTCAAGAGAATCAATTTGTCTTTTGCCTTCTGAAGCATGTTGGGTAGAAGAGGAGACGACGAGAATTGCAAACCTTGTGCAAAGCGTTGCTAAGACTAGGGCTTTTGAGGAATTCTCATCTTATTAGACTGGCAGCTCTATGAGAGATTTGGAAGATTTGTTGAGGAAATTAGCTTAAGAAGAAGCATTGAAGGATTTTTTATTTTCCTTGTGAAGGTGCGAGAAAAGCTTGGCGAAGAGTGACCCCTTGAGCATTTTCAAAGGAGTATTGCAGAGGAGGGGGTGCAAGGTGAAGCAAGAAGGCATGATGCTACTACCAGCACTTCACTGATCGACATTGATGTCAAAAATATAAAATCTTGCTAGGAGAAGGATACCTATGAATCAAATGCTAAGGTACGAGAGATGGAATAAGGCAAAATTATGGTTGAGGGAAAATGTCGTCTTAGATCTTAAGCAATGACCCTTCAAAAAAAAAAGATCTTAAGCAATGAAGTTTGCCAAATGAGGAATTGAACAATGTTGTTGAACAAATGTGGTTTCCTACAAATAAGTTTGTTGGTCTCTAGCACAACTTGGATGTAGTTTCATTTTCAAGGGAGTCATTACCTATCAAGAATGTTAATGAGGAAGAAAATAAGTCTTTTGATTCTCTACTAGGAAGCCCAGAGATGGCATGTCTTTCCAACGACATTGCGCTTTTGACTAGCGCCTTTTACAACTTAAAACGAGAAGTTATAGAGAAGCTTGATGAGGTCTTCTATTGGATGGATGAAGTATATGTATATGGCTTGTCGTAGAGGCATATTAATAGTATTTGACTCCAAGTATGGGTTTTGGAGAAGTTCAATAATAGCCTAGAAGGCAATAATGCCCTGTTGCTGGAGTTGATGGATTCTTCAAGGCCTTCAAAGCGAGATTCACACGAGGAATGGTCGGGATAAGGGCCAAAATGCTTTGAAGGCCAAAAATGCTGATCAGAGCAGGAGCAAGATAACCTATGTTCTTATGAGAGCATGTCGGCGAATACTTTCTAGTTCTACAAAAGGTGGAGTTAAGGAAGACCGACAATATTAGTTTTGTTACGGTGATGCATTCTGAGTTTGCAATCTTGCTTTAAGCATAATGTCAAAAAGTCAATTTTTTTAGTTTCGAGCCTACCTCTTTTCTTTCCGGAAGTACTTCGACTTCTTTTCCTTACAAGGTCTAGTATTTGACTTCGACGACATTAGAATCTGTCGGTGTCGGTGCCTCCTACAGCTTAACCGTCTTCCGTCATCTTAGGTCATTCAATGTCATGTTTAATGACCATATCTCATGTCATTTTTGGTCATTCCCTTCTCTATTTCCGTCACAGATCCTTTCACATTTAATTACATGGTGTCTATACTTTGAATGTGGATATGGCCAAATACCTTAACTTTGCTACCTCATTTTATCCTTTATAGGTGTCATGTCCTTCCTCTCTCTGATACGATGAGTTTTAATGTGGCCCTATTACCATTCATTAATTTCAATATCTCATCTCAACTTCACTAATCTTTTGGATATTTTATCATTCAGCTACCCAACATTCACACCCATTTAATTTTAATGATCAAATAATAGTTTTATAAAGCTTTTCTTTCAACTTAGATAGGTATCTTCTTAAGACATATTCAGTTCGACTTTAGGAAGCATGACTAGTATATTGGCAACATGACTGGTTGGTTTCATGATTATATGGCATAGCAGTTGTCAGTTTCTTAGGAGATTCTTGTGACATGAACCTGTAGCAGACACTACCTTTTTGTTCCTAAACTATGGCACCTATTTTACTTGTATGCATGATGTATAGTCAAGTTTAAATGTTGTTTGCAGCAAATATAGTTTTTTGCAGCATTCTCTTATTGTGTTCTTGTGTATCTCTTATATATTGCAATTTGAAGTGCTCTGTAAGCCTCTGTTGCTAGTGAAACTTTTGCCAAATGTATATGGCCATGCTAGATTTCTAAACTTTTATTTGTCTAAAACATTGATATATGAATCTTAAAAGAAGAAAAAAGACATATATAGTGCCTGATAACTATTATGTTCTGGAAAATTTAGGCTCTGTGTGATATTTTCTAACAATCTTTTCTCCAGGTTAAGGTAAGGAACTGGGTAGATGGCGATGAAAGCATGGACATAGTTGGACTAAGTGCCAGATTTGGCGCCTTTTTGCCTAGGCATGCTTCTGAAGCTCATCAATGGCCTGCAACTGCTGCAAATCCTTTAAACTGCTGTGCTAATTTGACATCAAAGGTCTTTTTATGACTTGTCCTGCATGCTTTCTGTTTGTTTTATTTCCATATTTATGTGCTTTTGTTTGGAATTTCATGACTTATGAGGCATTTTATTTTGAAGTTTTTTTGTATTTATAATTCAGTGCGAGGGACATTAGTTCTACAATATTTTGCTATTATTTTATTTGATTAAGCTGTGTACCAAATGATGTGTTTATTCGCTTTGAACTCTTGACAAATCTCCGTTCATACTGAAAGAGGATGGTGTGCAGATAATTCAACTCTTCTTTTGTTTTTATATATTTAAGCATATTGATGTTTATTCGCTTAACAGGTTTAAGTCCAATTCAATTCTAACACGTTGTCCACAAATTCGTTGGATTATGACATGTATATCGTGGCAAATACTTTAGCATTTATGAGAGTTTTTGAAACTTATTTGATACTTTTTTAAAACTTTATGAGAGTTGATTGAGGATTCATATAATGGTTTGGTATGGGTTTTACAATCAGCTGTAAGTGTAGACTCATCCATCAAGTTTAAGGTTTAGCATGGGTTTTACAATCAACTATATTTGTTTAGTTCAAGCCTAAAAATCGTCCCATTATTATTTTATTAATATTTCAAATTCATCACAAATTTTAATAATTTTATTTCATATCCAAGTATCCAACACAAATTTCAACATTAAAATTAAATTTATTTTATATCTTACACACGATCCCACATAGTGGGATAAAGGTTTGGTTTGTTGTTGTTATTATATCTTGTACACCTTTTCATATTAAAATAATTTTATTTTTTATTAGACTTATAAACTAATATATTTTCTCTTTTACCTAAAAATAATCCTCCAGCCAAATAAGTGTATAATCACCCTTCAGTTTTCCAGTAACTTCAAGATGTTACAACCAAGTAAGTAGTGGACACAGTCAATTGTGAAATTAGAAACAATTCTGATAAAGTCAAACATTATTTTTGCTTCTTGTAGTGTTATCTTTTTGTTCTTAATGTGCTCTCGTGTTTCCAAATAATTGCTTTTAGTGTCAATGAGAACCAAATGCTTTCTCCATTATTGTCATGAACAATAGTGAGTGAACAAGGCATGTTTTTCATTTAATCATTTGTGGCACCATTACCATTCTACGTATTAATAATGAGGCAAAAACTTGATATTAGCATTTTTTAACTTTTTTGCCTGTTTTGTTACTTAAAAATTGCTTAAGGAAGCTTTCTTTGCTGCAGTTAGGAAATTCTATTGCCATAGCAAAGCGTGGAGATTGCACCTTCACTACAAAGGCAGTTGTTGCGCAGACAGGTGGTGCTACTGGGTTATTGGTGATTAATGATAGTGAAGGTCAGTTTTTATTCTTGCAATCTTTGTTGCTATCCTTATTTAGTGTGGCATGATTGGAGAAATTCTCACATGTACAAAAGCTTTTGGGTAGGAATGAAGATACTATTGTAACATTTTGCAATCAAAATATAGAAGTATTATTCGCTTTGACTTTAAAGAATTGCGTGACTTGAGTACTCTCAGGAGATCACCCATCCCAATTAGGGGCGGCAAAATGGGTCGGCAGTCGGGTTTGGGTCGAACCCGAATAGCCTCAACCCAAACCTGGCCCATTTATTAAATGGGTCAAAATCCATGACCCGAACCCGACCCGATTAATAAATGAGTCGGGTTGGCGGGTTGACCTGATCAGTTTATAGAGTATTTTTTGATAAATGCTTAGCCCGAACCTTATCCGACCCGTTTATGCCCAACCCGAACTCAACTCGTTTATGCCCAACTCGAATCCGACCCGTTTAATAAATGGGTCAAAATTCATGACTCATACCCGAAATTTACGGGTCAGGTTCGAGTCGGGTTCACGGGTCGGGTCATTTATTGCCACCTCTAATCCCAATACCATAGCTTAAACACACGTAATTACGAAGTTTTTCATCATTAGTTTTACAGTTTTGCTCCAAAATGTACTTTAATTATTTGTAATCACGTTATTTTCTTATATAGCTTGTTAGATCTAGAGGTGTCAGGCGCTCTGGTATCATGCATAACCTACTGCATAAGAAGGATCAGATGGTTCTTATGGTAGAGCAGACCTTCCAGTTACTTCTATCAGTTGATCTAAAGTGGTTGGACAGTCTGGCCGGTGCCATTGCTGCTTTCATAATGGTGCACCTCCATAGAATTGCCTTTTAGCCATTAGAAAGCTTGTATTCTAGGTTGAGTGGGAATTTTCAACATCATACTTCTGAAAGAGGTCCATTTTGTACAAAAAAACTAACTAAAGTAGAGTTTTGCAGTACGGAAACTCATTGACTCTATAGCAGCCCACACAAATTTTCTTGTCTCCACTTTTGTTGACTCACCAGATAGCCATAATCCTCTCTTGGAGCTCAATTCCAAACAGGTGTCAAATTTGTCATTGTCCCAAGCATGGCTAATTGAGATTTGCCATTGTGCATGGGAAATTATTTTTCTAAACATAAAATCCATCACCAGGTTTTCATTTTTGTAGAAACTGATGGTTCAGGTTTTGGGTTAAATTTTTACTTTAAAAATTCAATAGTTAACTGAAACTGTTCAACTAATATATTAATTTATTGCACTAGACTATTTTATTAAAGTGGCATTTACATTTATACCCCTTAATTCTTTTTCAATTACATATTAAACCCCTTAATTTTTTATTTTACAACTTAACCCACCATATCTTCAAAAAATAACATATTTACGTTTTTTTCAAGATTTTTGAAAATTTGTTTTTGCTAATTATGATTATTTGGATTCTTATTATTAATGACATTCTTATACATGTTATAAATATGTTTGTGAATATATGTATGCCACTAATTTTCGTTTTTAGAAAATTTGGAAGGTTACGCCATAAATCTTTGGGAGAAGGTGATCGAACATAGGTTACGCCATAATACTAAGGTATCAGAGAATCAGTTTGATTTTATGTTAGGTAGATCTGCTATAAAAGTCATTCATTTATTAAGAAGTTTAATGGAGAAGTTTAAGGAGAGAAAAACCTACATTTGGTTTTTATTTCTTTGAAAAAAGCTTATAATAAAGTCTCAAAAAAAGTATTTTGGAGAGTTTAGAAAAGAAAAAAATTGTACTGCTTATATTCAAGTTATTAAAGACATGTATAAAGGAGCTGTTACCTATGCTCGGATACAAGGAGGTTTGACTAAGAATTTTCCTATTATAGTTGGATTACACCAAGGCTCTGCTTTAAGTCCATATTTTTTTGCTTTATGAAAGTTTTGACTGGACATATCCAAGATGAGGTGCCTTGGTGTATGTTCTTCGCAGATGATATTGTCCTTATTGAGAAAACTAAAGAGGGAGCTAAAGTGAAACTCAAACTTTGGAGGAATGTTCTAGAATTTAAAGATTTTCATTTCAGTAAATTAAAAACTGAATATATGGAGTGCACATTTAGTCAATAAAGAAATACTTATATTGGAAATGTGACAATTGGTGATCAAATTGTCAAGAAGAGAGAGCATTTTAGATACCTCGGATCAATCATACAAAATGATGGTGAAATAAATAATGATGTTATTAGCAAGATTCAAGCAGGATGGGTAAAATGGAGAAATGCTTCTGGTGTGTTGTGCAATAGAAAAATTTCATACAGAATTAAGGATAAATTTTATAAAACTGTAGTAAAATCAGTGATGATATATGGTGCTGAATACTGACCTGCGAAGAGGAAACATATAAATAAAATAAATATTGGAGAATTGATGATGCTAAGGTGGATGCGTGGATATACACGAAAGAATAGAATGAGAAATGAATATATTGAAAAGAAAGTTGGTGTTGCACCATTTGAGGATAAACTTAGAGAAAATCAACTTAGATGGTTTGGACATATAAATCGTAGGTCGATTGAAGCTCCAGTTAGAAAAATTGAGTTGTTGGATCTTGCTCATGTACAAAGAGGAAGAGAGAGATCAAAGAAGACATGACAAGAAATTATAAGGAGGGATCTTAGTTACTTAGACTTAGATAAGAATTTGGTAATTGATAGAGCGCAATGAAAACAAAGGATTCATGTAGAATTAAGACTTGGTTATTGTTGTTGTAGAAAATTTGGAAGGTTAAATTGTAAAATAAAAAAAATAAGAGATTTAATATATAATTGAAGAAGAATTAGGGGGTATGTATGTAAATGCCCCTTTATTAAATTTATTTTAGCTTATTATAATTATAAATTTATAGATAGTAATAATGTCATTTATGTTAACGCATATATAAGAATGTCCAGTCGGTTGTCCATCTGTAATTTTTTTATATTTGGTGTTAGCATTAAAACGTTTTAATAAAGATAATATGGTATATTGATTAATTTATAAATTAATATTAAATGTCAATTATTTGATGTTTAGGGTAATATTATTTTTATAATTTTTGTTTAACTTTTTATATGGGTAGAATATTGAATTTACATTTATCACCTTCAAAAAAACTTTTTCTATATGCAGTACCCACCTAAGTCAAATATTTATAAGTAGCACCCCTTAAATCAAATATTTATAGATGACACTCCCGTCCCTATTTTGAATATGAATTTATAGGCAACACTTTACACTAATTTTTGCTTACTATTTTTTTAACTCAACTAGAATTAACATAAGATTACATCTAGTTTGTTCAAGAAGATTCATAATAATAAAGTTTTGAAAAAAAAAATAGAGATCTTAAAAATGGATAAAAAATTAAAATAAAAAAGATTTAGAAAAAATAAAGATGAAAAATATAGATGATAAATTTCATTTAAGGGCTAAATATAATCTTAATTACATGTATTGATTCTAGTTGGGTTAAAATAATAAATGACAAATGAAGGTTAGCATGAAAGTGGTGCCTGTATATTTACATTCAAAATAAAGGGTGCTAATTGCAAACGTTTGACTTAGGGAGTGTCAACTGTAAAAAAGTCTTCTTTGAGTGTAACAGATGTAAATTTTTCTAAAATATTTTATTAATATTATTAAAAATATTTATATTTAGCATTATTATGAATATTATTTCAGTAAAGTACTGGAATGTTTAGGGGTTAGTAGTCGGTTTTATGTAGCATTGTTCATATTTTTATGGTATATTAATTTTCTAGATAATTTACAAAATTGACAATATTATTTACATATGTTTTGAGATAGTAAATGCCTAAATGGTTAAAAAATGATAGTTGAGATTGATCGACCAAAAAAATTGGTTAATTGAATAGCCGGTTAACTGTTAGATTAGTTCCAGTTTAGATTTTTAATATTAAAAACTGATGAATACGATTTGGGTTTCAATTTTTATATTTTACAGTGGTTAATCGATGCTGATTAGCCCTTGTAGCTGCTCTATGGAAAAACATAATATTCTTGTCTCCTTTGGCCATTCAATAAACCTTGCCTCTGCGACCACTATGTTCTGGCCCTAGCCATTGTGTTGTAATTGACAACAAGTGTAACAGCTTTACACACTCCTCTACCTTGTGTTCTTTCTTTGTGCCTTCTTGTCTATAGTAAGAGGAATGCTTGCTCAACTCTTTAGACTTGAATAGGAGATCCCCCACCTTTGTTATACTCCATTCCTTCAGGGACTTCAAAGTTTTGACACACTTCCTGTTCAAAACTACAGTTGATGCCCCCTAATAGGGTTTCACGGTTGTCGTCATGTGACCTGCACAATCGAAGAATCCTCTTGATATGATAGCCACACATCCTCAAATTTAATTTCCTTCGGCTTGAAAGCATTAGAACCACAACTCAACTGTAAGGGATATGGTTCAAGCTAATACGAGCATGGTGAGTGACCTGTAGCTTAGAGATTTGAACTAAGGTAGTGGTGTTAAACAACATTCTATCTAGTCTTTCCTAATTTTGTCTGCTTCCCTCCGGGTGGTTACACCAAGTGTAAGTCAATCCTATAAAGCCATCAACTTGCAAATCTGACCAATGCATAAAATGAAGGAATTGCTTGTCGGCAATAACCTGAAAGGTCTCCCCTCCTTTTTCCCTCTTGACCAAGAATGCATTTTTTTTTCAAAATATTGCCAAGAATGTTATTGAAGTCACCTCCAATCATCATGGGCAAGTCTTTGTTCAAAATAGCATGTAAGACATCCCAAAACTCTCTCCTCACATAATCATTTATGAATGCATAAACTCCACAAATAAGGCACTTTCCGCCCAAGTGCAAAGTTGCCTTTGTCTACAATATCTGCTTGTATTGGAGCAAACCCGAAGAGAAACCTTTGTGACATTCCAAACTAGAATAATTCTTCCTGAATAACCTAGCGAGTGGAGAACAAAATAGTGTCATCTGTTGGCCTGAAGAGTGAATCCAACTGCTTGTCCAGCAATAACTCAAGGACCACCGCACTAACCCTCATTTGTATCCCATTCACCAGCAAAATTAAACATAAAAAACATAAAGCAACCTTGCCCAATCCCAATAATCTTAAAACCAGTGTAGACTCATACTTTTGTTGTATTGTTGATATTTATATTATTTTCCTTTCCTGCTGTCTTTTCAATGTTCCAGGTTGAATTACGCTTTTGACCTTCTGGTTTATCTTTCATCTTGTGGCAGACCTTTACAAAATGGTGTGCAGTGAAAATGATACATCTCTTAATTTGACTATACCTGTGGTGATGATACCAAAGTCAGCTGGGGATAAATTAACAAAATTGTTGAATGATGGAAGGAAAGGTGACCTCTATTTTGATACTTTAACTGATTCAAGCTAGTTAAATATAGTAGTTGCTTAAAGAATAGAATGATGAGTATTGATTGTTCTAGATTGTTGATGAATATTTTGCTTGTGCATTTATAGTGTATTGAGTGCATTTCTTGCTATAGCTAACTATAACCTGCTGTGACCCATTAACTTATTTGTAATATTACTTTAGCTGGTGTATTGAGTGCATTTCTTATTATATATAACTTTAACCTATTGTTCTATTAAAAAAGACTTTAAACCTATTGTGACTCATTAACTTATTTGTAGTATTACTTTCAGCAGATTATGAACTCTATTAATGTAAAATTTCTTGTAACAAATCGGACGGTGCAAATTAAAACGAAAAGAAAATAAGAGAAATCAAGACAAACAAGCGCACAATATTTTTACGTGAAAATCGGGTTAATGTGGGAAAACCATGATGTGTCTTGGCTGTTTTAAAAATCCACTGAGAAAAAAGTGTATAGAGAGTATCTGCATAAGTGAAAAAAAACTAAGAAAAATACAAAGAGAAGACAAACTTTAAAGAGCAAGGAATTCTGGAATTGAAGACTACTTGTTAAATATCATACTGGTAAGGAGATTGACGACGAGAGGGCTGTAGTTGAAAAGAGGTTTCGCTTGTGTCTGGTTTGAAACCCCTTTGCTCTCCGCCATTGATCTTCACGTAAGCTCTTGATAGTAGCCATTCTATACTTGAATTAATACTATATATGACCAAGTTTCCTAGGTGATGTAGCTAGATTTGGGTGCTGCGCATGGGTCCTTTATTACAACTTGGTTGATTTTATGTAGATCATGAAATCCAACTGGCTGACCAAGCGATTGTACTTTCCAACAAGGTGCTGTGATCAGGACCCTTTTGACCATAGCTGTCCGATTTGAGACCCTTGATTTTTTACATTCTGCTGCCTTCTCTCTGACCTCTCCATATGTACGACCAAGATAAATGTTCAAATCTTTGCATTACAAACTACAATTGTATTTTTGTCTTTACTTTGTTTAAGTTGAAGTCTTCATGAAATACTTGTATAATGTCATAGTGATGGAATTTTCAAGAACTCCTGCGTGTTTCTTTTAAGCAACTTTATGTTCGTGTACTTGTTAGAATCCACTATTGTCAAATATCTACACTACTTTATAGCGAGAAACTTTTCATTCCCCTTGATTGGTTAATTTGAAAATAAAAATGTATGCCCTGGACAAATTAAATTTTTCGAATGGTTGATGGAGTTTTTTATCTATGGCCTAGATATAGATTCTTCAAGGATTCAAGCAGTGTTGAAGTAATGATTTATTTAGATATTTGAACATGGTTTGCCTGATGCAACAGCGGGACCTAATGCTTCTATTGATACTTTTAAGTGAAATGCTGACCTCTTTTGAAACTAAATGCTGACCTCTTTAGGAGGAATGTGATGGGCATCATTATTTACTTTCTGTCCTTCCAGGATTTTGATTCTGATATTCTGGATGCTTTTTCACAGACAAAATCCACCATTAACCAAGCAACCTTGTGGAGAAATAATTATTAAACTGAAATTATCAATGAAATACTATATATGCATTTCTTTTAAGGTCAATTTTTTTTTAAAATCTACTTAAGATTTTTTTTATGAGATATTCTTTCTCTGCTGTGCTAATCTTCCGATACTACATTATTGAATTAGGCTCTGTTTGGCAATATTATGTTGTATAGAAAAGTATTGTGTTGTATAGTTGTACGAAAATGTGTCATTGTGTAAAGTTATTTTTCTATTTAGTGAACAATTGTTAAAATATATTTTCAAAAGTAGAACCGATTGGTGAAAACTATTATGTTGTATAACTAATTGATGCTTTTAATTAAATTTATCATTAATATGATTATTATTAATTATATTTATATTATTGATAGATAATGATATGTACTTTGTTGATATATTTTAGGGGTTTTTACCCGTATGACACAAAAAATTTCAATATTTACTTATTAGACACCCTAAAGTTAAATATTACATGACACACATTTATTTATTTTAATTTTACAACCAACACACCCTAGTTAAAAAATCCTTACATTTTATTTAAGTAAACCATATTTAAGTTATGTTTTAACTTAAATAAGGTTCATAAGAATAAAATCTAACCCCTTTTGTATCTTAAATTAAATCTAATCGTTAAGATGAGCATCTAACGATTAGATTTAAAATATTTTACATAAATAATAGATTTAAATAGTTTTTAACATGTAAGATTTAAGTTAAGGTGCACCGAGAGTTAGATTTTATTCCTATGAACTTTATTTAAGTTAAAACATAACTTAAGTATGGTTTACTTAAATAAAATGTAAGGATTTTTTAACTAGGGTGTGTTGGTTGTAAAATTAAAATAAATAAGTGTGTGTCCTGTAATATTTAACTTTAGGGTGTCTAATAAGTAAATATTGAAGTTTTTTGTGTCATACGGGTAAAAATCTCTATATTTTATTATTTGTATATGAATATCATCGAGAACCCTGAAGTTTAATGGGTAATATCAAGTAGGTCCATGATTTCATTAACTTTTCAATCAAGTTTCTAAAGTTAATATTAATATTTAAATCAGATTCTTTTTTGATTAATTTGATATTTTTATTTTTAAATAAAATTTATATTAAAATTAAATATTAAATATAAAATGATAAAAATATTCTTCTTCTCTTACCTCCCATCCCAGGTAAGGTCAAGTGATGCATGACAATGTACATGATGGTGGTGGCCTGTTGCAACACCAACTTTGCCTTAGCCAACAGCAGTTTGGGATGGTCGGTGTGAGAGTGAGGATATTTTATTAATTTATATTTAAATATTTATTTTAAATTTAAATTTCTTTAAAAAAATAAAAAATATCAAATTAAGCAAAAATGACTTGATTGAAATATTAATCTCATCCCCACGGACCTCATTGGAATTTTTTTGAAATCGTAGGCCCACTTGATAATACTCCCAAATTTCGGAGACTTGGATGATGTTTACTATATTTTATATATGAATAATTTGATTATACATATTTTTAATTATATATATTGTTTTAAATGTAATTATATGTATATGTTAAACTTTTGAAATATAGGTGCAATAATTAATTGCTATATTTATAACTATAGTTGTTTCTAGTTATATAAATAATAATTATAATTAATAACTATTTGAGATATTATGGGAATATTTAAAATATGTGAGAGCAAATTTGTTTAAAATTATTTAAAGTAGGTTTTTGAAAAACAATTATCCCCAAAAGCTTATTTTTCAGTTTTTTGTCACAACGTTTTTGTAGATTTTTAAAAGTTGAAATTCTTTTGCGGTTGTTTTACAAAATGTAGTTTAAGATATATAAAAACTACCTTTTCCCACCAAAATCTATGCCAAACTTGTTGAAATTCCTTAGTATTCACGAATTTCTGGTTTTGTTGGCTCAGGGATGTGCAGCCTGTATTCTCTTGCTATTGTCTTTATACTCTTTTGTTAGAGATGGTCATAGTATCCACCTTTGTTGCAAGTGCTCACAATTTGTGATTTCATATGTGCTACTGTAAGGAAAATTATTTTTCAGTGATTTGATTTTATTATCCTATTTAATTCTTTATCTTTTGCATTTTTCTTTTCCTTTTTTTTGGATAGAAAGTAGATCTTCACTTAAGAGGAAAAATTTCCTGTGGAATGATCAAACACCCAAAATGAATTTTTTCCCTTAGTTATAGGGATTACATGTAGAGAATGAATAGTGTCGTGAATTTTGCAAAACAGTATTTATATTTAGCTAAGAGCTTATTTCTGGCCCTAGTTTTATGACTTCTATTTAGGGGACAATTTTTGCAGTGTTATACATGTTTGGTTCTTTTTCTCATATTCTCCAACACTAGCATTCAACATTCGTCCTTAAAATAACTGCTATTGATGTTTGAGAATCAATGTCAAATTAAGAGAAGAGTAAATTACATTCGGGTTCCTTATGTTAGATCCTTATATTATGGAAGTCTTTAAATTATGGCCTACAATACTTGGAATATCATATTATTATTCT
>KZ452037.1:2852627-2901123 GCA_002786265.1 Apostasia shenzhenica
CCCCCTCCCGTCTCTTTATCTCTACATGAGTGTAGAACTGATGAATATTTTGAAAGGCTGGAAAATACTTTACCCTGGATATTTGCATTGTTGAACATCAAGGGCATGCCTTTTTGAGAAATTTTTACTAGCTATTTTGTTATTTCTCATTTTTTTATAACTCTATTTCTCATTAGTTAGAAGAGTAGTAAATTCTTTGTTTGCTTTAAAATTTAACCAAGCTTGTATGTTATTTTTTATACCAGTGGTAGTCCTCTTATATTCTCCAAGGCGCCCTGTGGTTGATTTTTCAGCAACCTTTTTGTGGTTAATGGCTGTGGGGACAATCGTCTGTGCTTCACTATGGGCTGAATTCATTGCATGTGACCAAGTTGATGAGCGTTATAACCAATTGACTTTGAAGGTTTTTTCAGTATTTCATTTCATTATGAAATGGTGAACAGTCTTAAGAGTTCAATTAAGAAATTTTGCGATGTGTTTTTTAGCAGGATCAGCCTGGTACTGAAATGAGCAGTAGGGAACATGAGAAGGAAGTTCTGGAGATTAATTCCAGAGGAGCTATTATTTTTGTAATAGCAGCATCTGCTTTTCTGATGCTTTTGTTCTATTTCATGTCCTCATGGTTCGTTTTACTGCTAGTGGTACTATTCTGCATTGGTGGTGTGGAGGTAAACTCTCCTTTCAGATTGCTCTGTTGTTCTGCAGTTAATTTTTTAATGTTGCATTAATAATGCGTACGATTGCTTAGCTCTTCTTTCTACTGTAAATATTGGTAAGAGTACTACATTCTTGTTCTTCTTTGTCTCTATTATCTTTTTCTTACATTTATTTGAAGATTGTCATATTTCTGTATTTGATTATCATATTTTTGCATTTGCATTGGAAAAGTTCAGAGAGAGAAAAGAAAATTTACATTTAATGTTCATTGATTTAGAAAATATTTATCATAAAATTCCAAGGGAAGTGCTTGAAAAATTTTATTAAAAAAAGAAATTTACACTAATTATATTTAAGTTATTAAAAACATGTATAAAAGAGCTGTTACTTGTGTTTGAACACAAAGTGGTTTAATTAAAGATTTTCTAATTACAATTGGACTATACTAAGGCTCAGCTTTAACTCTTTTTTTATATTAGTTATGAAGATCTTGACTGGATATGTCCAAGAAATAGTATCTTAATGTATCCTTTTCGCAAATAATATTCTCCTTATTAATAAAACTAAAAGAAGATAGTGGGGACATAACGCCATCAGACTGTCGATTTATTCCAGGCAGGATCTGACTCGATATTTCACCACGTTGCATCGATCTGGATTGAGAATTTACTGATATCAATAAATTTGGCAGCAGGCGTGATTGGTGGTTGATCAGTGGAGTGGAAATCCTTATTTAAATCAATTTATTGATTTGAATGAGAATTTTTAAATTTTGGGCTTATTTCATTTATTTTCTTCTTTTTTTAGATGTTAGTATTTGGCATGTTGTAATCTTTTTTTCTGTATTTATTTTTGCAATTTAAATTTCAGTTGTAATGGGTTTATATAAAGGCATAAACTAGCATTTGTTTCTTAATCTTGGAGTGAAATCTTTGTGTTTGAAATAGTGTGTTATATCCTGGTGATGGGAAGGGTTGGGACGTTGGGTGAAAACTCCTAAATACCTTAAAGGAATTTAAGGTATTCTCTCCAATTCTTCCTATTAATACCTTAAAGGACATTGTTTCAAGCCAACTAAAAGTCCAGGGACTTCAAAGTAAACTCACCTAATTAAAACTTTCTGCGTCCTCTTTTGAATTTGTCTGTTGCTCGCGCTCGCCTAGCTTGGCACGCCACTTCATCCCGCTGACCCATCGCGCCTTCGTCCTTCATCGATGACATTCCCGTCGAAGCCGCGTCGCCCACCAACAAGTCCATCCAGCCTCCGCTAATCGCACCATCATTATTGCCACTGATCAATCAACGACCTGCCCTAGCCGATCCATATGCAATTTGTGCCTCGCACACCTGCACCAGCTACGACCGTCTGCCACGCCACCTGCATTGACCGTGCCTCGCATGCCTCTGCCGTCAGTTAGTGAGCTCGCCAACCAATAGTGGGCAGTTGTTTACTTTGTGCTCTTTTTGTCTCCACTGGTCCGCTCCACCCGTCCTTTCCGCCTTCCACGGTCATCGCAGTGATTCACCACTCTGTCCTGACATCATCATTGCACTTTGACACCACCACAGATCCTCTCTTCGTTTGCTGGGATTCATCTCTGTGGTTACAGATTCTCATTGTGAGGTAAACCTGAAAACCTATTGAATATTTTGAATATTTTGCGAAATCTTGTGGTGGTCTGTTATCGGGACTGTTTGATTTGCTCGTTAGTGTAACCTGACTCATTATTGTGTGATTAAATTATTGTTAAGTAATACTTTATGGTGAGAATATCTTTTACTGCGTACCCTGTATCTGACTTATTGAGATGAAGTTATCCTAAACCGTTTGGTACAATGTTATCTTAATGTTATGTTATGTAATCTAGAGAAAACAATTGTTTGGTTTAATGACATCTACAAAAAATCTTCTATTAGATTATAAAATTATTAAATAAAAGATGACATCTAGATTACATAACATGACACCAAGATAACATCGAACCAAACGCCCCCTTAGTAAATTTACTAGATATCATTTGGGCTTGTTTCTAAATATATAAAATCGATTTACTTTTTAAATTTATAATTTTTTAATTATTATATAATTATCGACAACAAATATTCCTGAACAATTTTAAGATCATCCGTTAAATATATTTGCTAATTTTTAATTAGGATTGCATTACGCATATTGTTCCGCATTAAAATAACTAAGGCAAAACTGAGTTATAAAGGAATGCCTTAAAATCTAAAAGTTTGTATCTTAGCAAATCAAAAATTAAATATATGAAGTATAAATCTAGTTAAAATAGAAGCACTTGTATTGGTGAGATGACAATTGATGATTAAGTTATTAAGAAAGGTGAGCGATTTAAGTACCATGGATCAATTATACAAAATAACAGTGAAATAGATTTGGATGTTATTAACAGAATTCATGTAGGATTGCTAAAGTGGAGAAATATTTCTAATATATTGTGTGATAAAAAATTTTTACTTAAACTTGAAAATAAATTTTATAGAACAGTTATAAAACTAGCAATGTTATATGGTGTAGAATGCTGGGCTACAAAGCAAAAACGCATAAATAAGTGTCGTAGAGATGATGATGCTAAGGTAGATGAGTAGATATACACAAAAGAATAGGATAAAAAATGAGTATGTCCGCAAGAAGGTTGAGGTAGTCTCAGTTGGGGATAAGTTCAGGAAGAGTAAGCTAAGATGGTTTAGATATATAAACAGCAGACCAATAAAAGCTCTAGTAAGGAGAGTTGAGTTATTATATTTTACCTGTGTTAAAAGAGGAAGGGGAAGACCAAATAAGACATGACAAGAAATTATCAAAAAGAATCTCACATATTTGGAGATAAGTGAGGACTTGTTATTTGATAGAGCATAGTGAAAACAAAAGATTTATATAGCTGATCCTACTTAGTGGGATAAAGGTTTGATTGTTGTTGTATTTGAAGATTATCATATTTCTAAGAAAACATATACGAAATTGTAGCCGAACATGCAGCTTAGGCTTGTGATGTTTGTTAGACGTGTGTAAATAAATTCGAAAAACCAAGACCCAACCCAAAACCAAACCGACTTGAGTCGAATTAATTATTAATATTAAATATTGTATGGTTAATTAATTATGGTCTTTTAACGTAAGAGTTAATATTTATTTTTTTAGTATGAGTTGTGATAGATTAAAAATTGAAATTTACAATTTTAACTATTCAAGAGAAATTATTTGATTTTGAATTATTTGTTATTATATTTTTTACATTGGTATGAAGGAAAATTATGTTTTAAGCTTGGAACTAGATTTGAACTGAAATCGAAGCAAAAAATTCCGTTCGGGTTCGGTTCGATTTTAGTGTACTCGATTTGGTTCCAGTTCCTAAACTATGAGATCTAGTCTAATCGGTTTGGTTTTGGTTCCTTATGGAACCAAATCGAACTAATTCGAGTTGCACCTCTAGTGTTCGCGATTGAATAAACTAAGGTGTGGATGTTTGGGACTGTGGTCAGTTGGAGGGCGAAAATGGGTCTCGTGGAGTCAGAACTCACGTTGCCAAGAATGACAAGCAAAGTGGAGGGCATGAACCAAAAGATGGCAGATCAGTAGGTGGCACAGACGATGGCCACGTGCTTGATACGCATAAGCAAGCAAGGTGGGTGAGTGCGTAGGCTCTCTTAGAGACAAACAGAGAGGGGAAGAGATTTCGGATTTTCTCTTTTTTTTTATTACTCGATAAAGTTTAATTAGGGTACTTTAAGGATTTTTACTCAAGACTAATTTTACTCTTTTCTTTACTAAAATATTAACCCCTTAATTTAGATTTAGACTGTAAGAAAACTCAAATTTTATTTCATCAATTCTATGGTCTTGTTTGGTAATAGACTCAATGTTATGGCTAATTTTAGCCATAACTGAAAAAAACTTTTTAAAGTTATTTTGTATAACATCCAACATAAATTTTAATATTAAACAATTACTTTATTTCACATCCGAAACAATTCTCAATTAATAAATCAACTTTATTTCACATCCAACATAATTTTTAATATAATAATTTTATGTAATATCATACATATTTTTCGAAAATAGCAAAAAAATCTATCAGACCATTTTTTTTATCATCTTACCAAATATAGCCTTAGTCTATTGCAATGCTAGCCGATCCCTATTTATAGAAATCATAATACATGAAATAGAAAATACAAAATAAATTCATAAAAATAAAATATCAAATGTTCCTAATGCAAATATAGACTATGCCAATAACAATAAAGATGGAATCAGCTTAAATATGGTAAATCATCTCTCCCAAATCTCTAAATCTACACCAAATTGATCCAAATAAATATAGAATAATTAATGATCCATAGATGTTAAGATCTCCAATCCGCATTAAGAAAATATGGAAAATATCAAAATCATGTTGTTAAATGTCTCTACCATAAAGTAAACTAACTAAATAAGCAGTCATAAGGTTGATCGCATTGTCCATCATCATAAGGTTGATCTCCAATCTAGGGTTGATTGCCTTGTCCATCATCATAAGGTTGATCTCCAATCTAAGTTTGTTTAATCTGTGGTCTTTGAAGGTTAAGATTATCTATTGATATTAGATAAAATTTGAGTGAATTGATATTTGGGTTAACTTGCCCTTAGGTTCGGTTAAGCCTACTCTGGTTGTAAGCTTTCAACCTTGAGCCATCAGTCATCTTCACACTGGACTACTTAATATTTGTGTATCAATCATTCTCTGTCATGGCTTTGCTGAATTCATTTCCTTTCATGCTTTAAAGCTATCTAAGTTGTTATTAAGGTGTTTTAAAAGTCAATTATGGCTTTTTTAAGCTAGATATGTTGTTATTGAAGTGTTTGAAATAGTCAATTATGGCTTTCTATTATTGTTTTTCTAAAACTTGGCATTGTCATATAACACTAAACTAAAACAACAAATATATAAGTTATTCGACATCCTCTTTGAGGAGATTGCAAAAAAAAATCAATGGGGAGGGGCATACCCATCTCCAAATAAAAATCACCTAACATAGCATAGTGTGCAAAAAAACTAGTGTTCTATTTACGTTATATGGAACATATATAACCTTCGAAACTGAAATGAAACAAGTATGTCTATGATATGTTCAAGGCTCAAGCACATGTTCTACACGTCAGTAATCACGGTAGATATGGGCAACTCTTATTCTCTTGGTAGGTCTCCAAAATGCTTTCATCGATAATTCTGGTGATCTCTTTGGTACTTGCTGCTATCGCTCCTAAGTTGGTTCTAGATTAGCTTAGTGCTGCTCTTGATGCTCCTGGTTGGCCTTCCATTGCTCCTATAGCTGCTTCTTGCTTTGCTTTGCAAAACACTGTTGGTTTCCTCTCCAGCTGTTCTCGATTTCATCTATAAGAAGCTGCACCTAAGGGCAGTCTAGCTTTGGCCTGTCTGATTTGACCTCCATGCTGCTGAGTTGAGAGTGCTGTTGGTTCTTTGTACTAATGTTTTTTTAATGCTATCTTGGTACCATCTTCTACCATTGTTAAGCTTCAGGAATGGGGAATACTAAACCTGTGTTGATTCTAATATCGAAACAATGCAGCTTTAATATTTAATTTAGAAGGTTCTTGCGTTCTAAAGTGATGGGCACTTTGTGGGAAATATAGGGAATTGACAGTACTCTTCCTTCGCATAAAAATCTTTACTATATCCATTTATACTGTAAAACTGTTAAAATATTCTGGGGAAGAATGTTTTGAAATACAGGATAGACCCTTGTGGCACAGATCTTGCAGTTGTGGAATCTTCTGCGGTTTAAGAATGTGTAGAATCAGATGGAAGCTATTTAGATATTGGCATAAAAGTTTCTATAGAAATATCTAGTGTCAAACTTCCCCAGATTCTAATCAGTGCCTAGTATTGTAGGCCATTATTTGCCGTTGCAGAGTGCTATGCCTGTTGGAAGTGTAAATGATGGCTTTTTTAAGGAATATGTGTGTGGCATAAAACATTTTTTTTCTTTTTGAGTTGTAAAGTCTCAATTTATAAAGTTAACATCTCTTTTTGAGTTTGAATGCAGCAGTAACATTTGGTATTCTATTCAGGTTTGCTTATTTTATATGCTAAAAGGATGTTTTCATCATTTCAGGGAATGCATATTTGCTTGGTATCACTCATTTTAAGGTAATAACTACTTCAAGTTCTTCTGTGATAAATATCTATCTGCTTATGCTGTGTCAACCCAGTTCTAAAGTTTTATTGTTTTTGTTACATAGGGTATTCAAATATTGTGGGCAGAAGACAGTAAGACTTCCATTTTTTGGGGAAGTCCTCGTCCTTTCTGTTGTTATGCTACCATTATGCGCAGCCTTTGCCATTTTCTGGGCTGCAAATAGGCATGCGTCATATGCCTGGATTGGTCAAGATATTCTTGTACGATCTATTTTCATGCCTTTTTATTTTTTATTTGTGATACCACATAATGGAAAACATTTGTTTCTTTTGATTGTGATTTATTACCAGGGCATCTGCTTGATGGTCACTGTTCTACAAATGGCGCGATTGCCAAACATAAAGGTAAGCAAAATCATCTGCCTGGTTGGCCATATTGACATTCACAAGAACTGTTTTATACTGCTGCTGAACTGAATTTGATGCTCCTGCTCAGGTTGCATCTGCGCTTCTTTGCTGTGCGTTTGTGTATGATATATTTTGGGTATTCGTATCACCTCTTATCTTTCATGAAAGTGTGATGATTGCTGTAAGTTCATCTTTTCATCTGTTATGTTATTTTAAATCTTCCAATTTTGCCATTTTGTTGTTTATAATTGCAATCAAATGTAGGAAGATTTGTTTACATTTTTAAACAATGTTGTGTGTCCATCATAGTACCTAAGGTCTCCTTGGTTGGAGTATATTTTAGGGATTGAAGTTCTTTTGAGATAAAGAGATAAAAAAAGTTATTTTAATATTATTATGTTACATAAATATATTTTATTATTGAGAATTTTGTTGGATGTAAAGTGAATTCAATTTTTTTTTTTGAAATACGTAAGGATGTTAAATAAAGTTGGATTTTCAATGTTGAAATTTGTGTAGAATATAATATAAAGTTGATTTTTAATATTTGAATTTATATGATAAATGTAAAATATTATTGAAAGTATTTTTAGGAGGGTTCAGGGCATTTGGGAGTCCAACCTTTAGCTTCGTTTTCTTTTAATTCAAAGATCACTTATTATGTTGGTACTCAATTTTTTTATAATTTACACTTTCCCCTTGAATTGTCTTTTCAACCTGTGCTTAGTTTTCCTCTTCTCTGTAAATATCTCAGCTGATATTTTACATCTCTAACATGGAACATCATAATCTCTTAGCTATCTACATAGTTATCCAATTTCTCGACACTGGTTAACAAAATTGCTATTTAGAGTATTCTTTCAAAGCAGTTTAACATGGCATGATGGTACATTCGTCTACCAAGCCTTGCTATCTTTTAAGTTGTTTACTGGCTTCATCATCCATCCCCGACTTACAACTTTGGGTTTCATTGATTTGCTAACTATAATAAATTTCTGTCTTATTCAGGCTTGCCAATCACGTGGTCTGTTTTGGTATGCCTTTTGTGAATGCGTCAACACCATGTTAGCTTATTAACATAACTTATGCATAGTTTCATTGTGATGGTTTGACTCCTTATTTTTTTTTATATACTTGTAACACCTTTGGAAACCATTTCAGACTATCTAAATTTTGAAGGCATACTGCTCTCACATATTTATGATTTTCACACTTTATAATATTGATATGGTTATATCCATTCGACTTATTGATGCAATGATGTGGGGTGAAAACTGCGTTGATTTATAAATTTTAAGATTTGTAAATTTAAGTGACACTTATTATAATTAAGCTTGAAAGGGTAAATTACATTCAAGCTCCTGAGTTTGGAAGGGCGTTGAGAATTGGTCTCAATTTTTTAAAAACTTCGGTTTGGCCCTGAGGTTGTAGAAATGCTGCAATTTTGCTCTTTGTTTTGGAATCTACCATTTTTGCTAATTTTTCTCGAAAAAAATGTGAAATTTGATCCTTTTTTTATTAATTTGAATTATTACATTTTTAAAGGACTATTACACCTCTATATTCTCACACTTCTTTAAAAATTTAAGAAAAATTTAAAATTTAATTTTTCTCATATTTTACTTTTTTGTAAAATTTAAAAATATGAACATTAATATTTTAAAATTATATTCTAAAAAGTCATAAAGTTAATAAATGAGAATAATCTTACAAATACTAATGAAAAGTTAATAATTATACTTTAATTGAGACTAAAATTACAGAAGTTTTGCAACATTAGGGACTCAAATTGAGGTTTTTAAAAACTAGGACCAATTTATAATGCCTTCCGTTCTCAAGGGCTCAAATGCAATTTTCCCAATCTAAAAATATATTCTATAATAAACTAATATAATAATTCCTCCAAAGTAAATTATTTTAAAATTGAAATTAAATCGGTCTATTTGATAAAATAAATATCTATTAATTAGATTAGGATTTTTCTGCATAAATTCAATATATCAGACATGAAATTTCAAAATTAAATTGAAATATGCTCATATTAAAACTAATAATAATCTCAATCAAATAAAACTATGGTCGCATAATTGGAGTTGAATCAAATAATTCAAAGAAACAGAATTGCTAATCAAAATGAGTCGTTAATAAATAAATGATTTGATAAAAAGTTTACCACAATATGAGAATTTGAATGCGAATTAACCTGTTGGCCAACGATGGGTTAGCTCGAGTCACTAAGCCTAAGGTCAGCTTAAGTGTCTTATTCGTGGTATTGATTAGCGAGCAGAAGACGTAGGAGCGATGCATGCGTGACCAGCATGACCGCGAAGTGGTGTCGTGTACGAGGCCCCAACATGATCGCAAAGTGGTGTCGTGTATGAGGCTTTATGGCATGGGTGTGATGCGAGGCTAGAAGGAGCCTGTCGGAGAGCGAGAAAGGTTAGTGGTATCTTGATCGATAGGGGAAGCGGTTTGCAGGCAAATGTAAAACTTGAGAATATTGAGAAGTATGGGTCTTTGGGTGTACACTTAGCTAGAGGCGATGCGGGGGATCAAGCAAACGATGGGTTTTTTGCTTGAAGTGGTTGTTGGATGGACAAGTGCTAACAATGCAGCATCGTGACTCTATTGTGTAGGCGATGATGCAGCAAAGGTGGGAGTAGGACTCTTGGCTATTCGGGTAAACCATTGATATGGAGATGAGCCAATGAACTTAGGTGAACGGAGGTGGAGGTTCTGTGGGAATCAAGGGGGACGAGATCAACGGTGAGGAGGAGTGGCTTTCTTTTTAATTTTTGATTCAAAGAGATAATTAGATATTAAAGGATTGTTGCCTGAAGTCATGCGTACTCAAAATTAATGTTTTACTCAAACTTAGAATTTTATTTTATCATGAACTGCATGTTCTAATAGGTGGTAGTCCCTTTGTGTATAAACCCCATGACACTTGAATCATGAATTACAGATACGTACAAAAAATAAAATATAAAATTCAACAAAAAATAAAATCAACTAAATATGGAGGATCTTCCAACTTTCAAAATCTCCTATCAACTTGAATCATCTAAATCTTGAATGAACTATTGAATCCAATCTATGTATAATATCCGACGATTTTCCATCAATCATAACAGTATTTTCTCATCTCGATTGCTGAAAGAAAAACTCATCTCAAATGTATTGTTGAAGAGTTTCACTACAATCAGAATGTTTTCAGTTTGTTATGTATTCTTGAATATGATCATTTTTTTAAAAGTTTTTCTTATTATTTCATGTATTTCTATAGAGCATGATTTTTATATTAGTTAGTAAACATTGTATATAGATTATTCTTTAATGTTTTGTTTATGTTTCAATATTTATTTGTTTAAACCAAGGTTTTAGAACTAGATTTCAGCTTTTTATTCTTGCAAGTATTAGAAGTTTCAGTTTCATCGATTTCGGTAGTTCTAAAAGCTTTGACAATCACTTTGTTTTTGGTTTTTGATTTTTTTATTTTGTGAAATCACAAATTTTATTTTATTAATATGATTTTAAAATATATAAATGTAGCATTTTTCAAAAGTATAGCACTTAAAAGATACAAGAAAAATCAAATTTTAGTTTATTATGAACTATTTGAAATTTTCTATATATGCAAAATCTGAATGTGATTAAAATATTAACACTAAAAATAACAGCTTTTAAATATTTGTAAATGTACATATTTATCAATTAAGTTTGATAAAAATAGTAACATTTTCATATGAAAGTGATAAATTTTAGTTGGTAAATAATATGTATTAACATGATGGTAATATAATAAGATGAATTATAGAAGCATATTAGTTTAAGATCATGGAGCTAGTTGGAGTATTTAAAACATATAAATGTTCTTAAAAACTAATGCAGTAATTTTTTCTGTTGTTAAATCTATAATACTGAGCTTATGTAACAAACAAATAAATTATAATTTCGTAGGGTATTGAACTTTCATATATTTACTGTAAAAGAGTTTGTAATTACAATTAGCAAATGTTTTTTAAATAACTCATTTATCAAAAATATTAAGTTTGATATCTAGTAGGTTAGGGTCTTCTACATAGTTTAAGGAGAACCAAGATCAAATAATTCTTTGAAGAGGATTTTAAAAAATTAAAAGCTTCTTTAGCTCGACTCAATCTATTAGTGTTTGCCTATTTGGCCTTCTTGTAAACTGCCACGTGCTATGCGCGCCCTTTTAACCTAGGTGACCCGTGACGGCCCAAATAGGTCCTGAGAGTAAAATATTGAATTGTTTTTATGAAATGAGTTGAAGCTTCACCGGAACGGACCAAAATTTCATCACTTTGTTTGAAGCTGATAAAATCAATGTTTTCGAATCGTTTGTGGCTAAACAAATCGATTGAAATTTAAGAGTTCAGATCAAACTTGCACTGAACTAGAATTTACCCTGAATATTGGGAATTGTTGATTTGCTTCATCTACCCTTACGGAGCCAGAAAAATCTAACCATGAACAGGGCATGGGAAAAATATTTAGTGACTGGAACTCTTCAATTCTTTGACGGGAAGGAACATGTTGATAACCGGTTGAACAATGAAATGAACAATGAAATGAACAATGAGAACATGTATCACTTATTAGGGCCTAACTGCAGTTAATTTCCTTCTGTTGAAACAAGGTTAAAAGCGCCAAGTCTGTTAGGATGTCTCCAGCTGTATGCATTACTTCCACATGGATCCTATCATAATTGTAGAAGATTAGATTCACATAACATTTTCCTAGATACACAAAACTTCTGTTCTGTGCTCTATAAATGGTCGAAGCTTTACTTAATTGAAAGAGGAATTTTTTTCCTGAAAATGAAAATGTTTTTTTTTTTTGCCAAACATGTCTCAGTAGTTGTCAAACCTAGCTTGTTGAGCTCTCATTGGCTCCATTGCCCACCTAATCCCATCGTTTACAAGTTGGCCCCAACTTATCTTCTTCAGATATTTTCTATAAAGCCCTCCGACTTATTTATTCTTCAACAAGATGTGGTCTAGCTCATTATAACTGCATGACACTTTTTTTATGTATAATGCTTATGGTGAACAGTCATGGCATAGGTGAAATAAAACTTGCTGTCAGCTTTGATGTCGGAAGATGTGCTTTTATGCCAAGTATTAGCATTGTTAGGACAGAAAATATGATACACCTTGGTGATGTGGTAGCTTAGGTGTCAAACTACTAGTTAATGCTTCACATAAATATGAATCATGGCACGTATAAGTGACTCTGGTGTCCTTTTGAGATTCAGTTTCTAGGAATTTGTTTTCTACCATCCTAAAGCTGGACATCTAATAGCTATCTTCATGGCATGCTTCTTTCCCAAGTTCACAAAGTGTGTATTGATCAGCTAGATCAGACCAACTGTTTTCACCTTTTTCTTTGATTTTATGATCCTTAATCTATAAATTACGGTGTCATTACATGATGACAATCGCAAGTACAATTTCATTTTTTTTCTTTTTTCTTCCATCCACTGTGAATTACAGTGCCTTGACATGATGACAATTGCACGGACAATTTCCTCTTTCTTTTTTTTTTGCATCCTTTTATTATTTCATCTCACTAATCCTCCCTTCCTAATTGAAATATTTAGAACTTTTTGGACATATCCAAGATTCCAATAAAACTTGCTTCTTGTGGTTAATGTGTGGAAAGGAAATTTTTTGGACGATGTGTGAAATTTGTTTTTTTCACACCCAGCAGTCATTTCTAACAAAAGAAAACTCAGCAACTAAATGATAATCCACTTTCAGAGCTAAATGACAATCTTGCTAAGAACTCTTGACACATATGGAAAGAGAGAAGCCTGAGGCAAGATAGCCAAATTTCCAATAATATGAAAAGGTTCCAAAGGAATTGGAAGCTTACAAACGATATTGTTTATTGAACTTAACAACGCTTGGCTTTGCAGTTTATTTTTACTTCAAAATATCAGTATCTATGTGCGAAGCAAGTATTATATGAACATTATGCATTATTAATTGGGATCCTTGTGATTAAAAAAAAAATGGAGTATTTGGAATGCTAAAATCTCACTAAATGCTATAAACCTTTTCTCATGTATGTTAGAAAAGGGTTGCTATGAGCCAACTCTACAATCTCCAATTAATCGTTGATAACAGGCTGGGTTGACTGATTATTTCTTTTCTTTGTTCATTGGGCAAGCAATTGAATCTTTTAAATTTGGAATTGTTGATTTTTGTTCTCTAAGTTCAATTTCATGTAATCCCTTCTGAGTGCCAAATGTTATATTCCAGATAGAAATTTTTTTAATAGACTTTCGATGCATGATTGCCTCTAAGTTGAGTACTTAAGTTAAATTCGCATGTTATTTACGATCTGTAATCCGCACCTCAGGCTTATGGCTGCTTTTTCTCTGTAGGTTGCTCGTGGTGACAATAGTGGAGAAGCAATTCCAATGCTACTGAGAACTCCTCGTTTTTTTGATCCTTGGGGTGGTTATGATATGATTGGCTTTGGGGATATACTTTTCCCTGGTTTGCTGATTGCGTTCAGTTACAGGTTTCTTTTTCTGACTTTCTCCAAGTATTTATGAACGTGAGCTTATATCTTAGCAAGATATATGTGTGATTATTTTATGTTTTTGTATTGATATGCCTAATTAATTTGTTCACTGAGAATACGGTCTTCTTTTAAGCACTTTCTTATATCTAAGGTGGAAATGAAGAAATTCATATTGCTGGTGTTATTTTTCTTGAGGCCAAGCATTGATACGAATTTTTTTTTCCCTATTATAGCTTAAATTTTGGATACAAGATCTTTCCTGTGTAGGGATAACTTTTACCCAAAATAAAAAAAAATGAAAAAAAAGACTTTTGTCCCAAATCCCAAACCCTTTAGGGGGCTTGAGGGTTGTGGGGTTTAGGTATTAGGGCCTAGAGTTTAACCCAAGGTTATTGTACGTTAGATTTGATAGTGGTGGGGCCTTCTGCATTAACTTTAATGCCCTTGTGATGGAAATAATTTCTTAATGACAACTAACACGTTAAGAATAACTTCTTTTTGTTTTATAACATTTGGATTCCAGGTAGGTTCTCAATAACATGCAATTTAAGTGTAATTTGAAGTATTTATAATGCTTTTAATTCTAAATTATTCTTTTGAACACTTATTATTGACTACTGAGTAATAACGTTTCATGTTTACAGATATGATAGAGCAAACAAAAAGAGCATTGTCAGTGGTTACTTTGTTTGGCTTACAATTGGATATGCATTTGGTGCGTAACTGGTTCATTTCATTTCTTTATTATTATCCCCTCTTTATAATTGAATATGCAGGTAGATTACACTAAAGTTCAGCTTTAAATTCATCTCTCTCTGCATTAGTTATAAAAATTTTGTTTAGACATATTAAAAAAAAGTACATAGTGTATGCTTTTTGTAGATGATATTCTTCTTATTGATAAAGCTAGAGAAGGTGTTAAGGCTAAACTTGAGTATTGAACAAAATACATTAGAATCCAAAAATTTCATCTTAGTAAATCAAAAAGTGAATATATGGAGCATAAATTTAGTCAAGATAAATACACTTGTAGTGGGGAAATAACAATTGATGCTCAAGTTACTAAGAAGAGCAAGCAGTTTAAATATCTTAGATTAATCATACAGAATAACAGTGAAATAAATTGTGATGTTATTAGCAAAATCCTAGCAGAATGGATAAAATGGAGGAATACATCTAGTGCATTATGTGATAAAATTTTTTACTCAAACTTAAAAAGTAAATTTTATAAAACAGTTATAAGGCCAGTGATATTATATAATACTGAATACTGACTTATAAAAAAAAAATACATAAATAAGATTAGTGTCACTGAAATAAGAATACTGAGGTGTGATAGAGCGGGTATACGCAAAAAAACAAAATGAAAAATGAGTATGTTCGTAAAAAGGTTGGATTGACCTGAATTGAAGATAAGCTCAAAGTGAGTCAACTTAAATGGTTTAGACATATAAATCGTAGGTTGATAGAAGCTCGAGGAAAGTTGAATTATTGGATCTTGTTCATATAAATAGAGAAAGAGGAAGGTCAAAAAAAACATAACAAGAAACTATAAGAAATGATCTTTTATATATTTAAAGGTAAATAAAATTTATTATTTGATAGAATGCAATGAAAATAAAGGATTCATATGGCATACCCCATTTAGTGAGATAAAGGCTTGGTTTATTGTTATTGTAGATACTCTTTAATTTTCATCAGTTTATGCTTTTGTTGTTTATTTACCATCAATTAACATGACAATGCTATTTATGTTTTGACTGTTTATCTATACGCCTAATTTTTCTTGCTTAAATTCATAATGATTGGTAAAGCTGTTGGGCACATTTTATCTATATTTTCCTCCGTATTTGGGCTATATAAAAAAGTGATCTTGAATCACTTCACTTCCGGAGAGCTCACTTCACTTCCGGAGAGCGTTGCTTTATGTAGAGCTGAATGATGAAGAAAATCCATTTCTACCCACCAGTTAGTTTGGGATTAAGGCTCTGTGATGGTCATCATCGTCATCGATGTTGTTTGTTTCAGCCAACCTTGGTAGTGTTGTGCTTGTTGCTTGATTCCTAACTTCAAATTAATTTATGGAACGAGTTAGAAATGCTGGTTCTTTATTAAAGAAAATGCATCATGTGAAGGATCCAACAATAATTACCAATAAAATAGAGAAATCAGATCGTCAACCTTCTCCTGATAATTTTTAGCCAACTAATCATAAAATGTGTCCCTTTTTTTCTCTATTCCTGGGATCATGCCTTATAGCCGATTCTCAACTATTTGTACTCTGCTTGCCCCTTCGGTTAAATCCATTTGGAATCTCATTTGCCTTTAAAAGTTTTAAAGCTTAATAGTTAATGCCCACCTAATTTTCAATCTTAATTAACAGATATATCAAATTAACTAAAAAGTAATCTGGCATCCAAATCATTTACAAATCCTTCAGAACTAATGTTTCTACATTTTCTATCCAAAAAAAAAAAGTTCCTACATTGAATTAAGAGATTCTCTTTTATCTGCAGGCCTATTTCTAACGTATCTTGCTTTATTTCTAATGGATGGACATGGGCAACCTGCTCTGCTGTATCTTGTTCCATGTACTTTAGGTACTGATGATCCTCTAAAAGTTTGAATCAATCTATTCTGTTCTAAATCTTTAACCCATTTTCCCTTCTTTTTTTTTGCAATAATTAGGACTTATTATCATACTGGGTTGGGTAAGAGGAGAGCTAGGGGATCTGTGGAACTATGGGAAGATCCGTTCAAGTGATAATGCACCCATTACGGAAACGGGTGAAGCTTGATAGGTGTTCCGGCTTTTCGACTTTCATCGATATTGGAGGCAAATCTGTTCAAAACCCAGCTGCCAAATCACTCTATAACTTGATGAAGGTTAGATATCATTATTCATGGCCTCGTAAGTTAATGTGGGTATTCTATTATGTATCCTGCTTCAGGTTATCTGTAGTGAGTTCAAATATATATATATATATATATAAAAAAAATTGATCAGAAGGCAGTTTGAGTCGTTATAAGATGCTTTCTCATGTTGTATTTATCTGGGTAGCAAACTGTTTTCTTGTGCATATGATTTGCTTTCAAGAATATTAGGAACAATTGAGCTGATCATATGATGTATCGAAGGTGAACATATTCTATATCAACTTTTTACTGAATTAATTTTGCATTTGACTGCAGAATTGTCTTGGTTTTTTTTTTATTGTTTAGGAGTCATTTGGTTCAGTGTTATTATTACGATGTCACGTGCGTTATTTGGGAAAAAATAATTATCTAATTTGGTAATTTGTTTAGATAATATTATAAAAATTTACATAATTTCACTCTAAATTTTAAGATGACATGTAGATGTTACTCAAAATTGAGTGACATGTGGATATTACCTCCCTTGTGAATAGATCAACGATGTTAGGGAAATAAAATAAGTCTGAACAAATAATGCGAGGATCTGATTTCTTAGCAGAAAATTTAGATGCAGTGATTTTAAAGGTAAATCACTTTTACATACCTGAATTTTGATAATAATCAATATTTAGATCAGCTATAAATGGTTGCGGGTGTATCATGTCGATTTAAGTATAGTTTGTGCTTTTAAATTGTGTTTCGAAAACTATCAATTTTTACGTGATTTTGATTTTAGAAAACTTCATTTTTCACAAATATCCTAAATCTTTTTTTTTTTTGAGAGAGAATTACATACATACCCCTTAAATTATCTTGAATTACATATTAAATCCCGAAATTTTTAATTTTACAATTTAATCCCCTAAATCATCCAAAAATAATATATTTAGGTCTTTCTCAATATTTTTAAAGAATATTTTTTGCTGATTTATAATTATTTGAATGTTTATTATCAATAATATGTATATATAAATATTATAAATATATTTGTAAATACATGTATTCTACTAATTTTTATTTTTGGATGATTTAGGGGATTAAGTTGTAAAATTAAAAAATAAGGGGTTTAATATGTAATTTAAGATGATTTAAGGAATATGTATGTAAATGCCTTATTTTTTTTACATATAAATCTCATCCCTTTCTTTTGTTTCACTTTTTCTTATCACAATGTTTGGATGGTAATTTCAGAAATCAATGTGTAAAAATGAAAATATAGAGGGGTTTTTTTACAAATTTGTAGCTGATTGGTGGCCCCTAACTATCCTTTTTGCAATTAAATCAAATGTTGGAGTTCATTTGTCATGGAATCCTATCTCAGTGGCCCTGATGTAATATGTTATTATATGCATCAATTCTAACATATATTTTTTTTCTAGTTCTATTCTGAAGAATATGTTACTTTTCAAATGAAAATTAATATGCAGTCTCAATATTTTGCATGCATTCAAGGAGGACCGCCTAGAGCCGCCCAGTTGTACATGCACGCCCAGTGATTCACACTCGGATGGTCCAGGGCCCGGGATGCAATAATCCCACCGTTATCTAATCAAAAATAAGTTAAAAATTATTTTTAAATTTAATCTACTGAATAATATAGAAAATTTTATTTATAACTAATGCTTAGGTTATGTATTGATCAAATATTAGTTCGGGATGTGTTTTTATGATAATTTTATATGTTCTAAGAAATTGATTAAAAATAGAGAGAATTACATACATATCTCTTAAATCATCTTGAATTACATATTAAATCCCTTATTTTTTAATTTTACAACTTAACCCCCTAAATCATCTAAAAATAACATATTTAGGTCTTTCTCAAGATTTTCAAAGTATATTTTTTGTTGATTTATAATTATTTGGATGTTTATTACCAATAATATGTATATACAAATATTATAAATATATTTACAAATATATGTATTCTACTAGTTTTTATTTTTGGATTATTTAGGGGGTTAAATTGTAAAATTAAAAAATGAGGAATTTAATATGTAATTCAAGATGATTTAAGGGGTATGTATGTAAATGCCCCTTAAAAATATTGAAGCTAATTAAGGAGCAGGTTGGTCTAATATTATTTTTGATTTTATGTTGTATTATTTAAATATTTTTTTTAATATTTAAATATTTTTTTGAATTATAATTTTATAATTATTTATAAAATTATTTATATATTATTAAATTAAATAATATGGTGTAATATTAAGATAATATTAAATAAAATATTTTCTAAGAAAAGTGTCTTATGTTGCATTATTATAACACAAGTAAAAAAAATTTACTTTTAATATTTTTGATTAATTTTGTTAGCTAGATAACATTTGAATTTTTGTTTTCAGTTTAATATAAATTTTAATTTTAATATAAATAAAATATATATTTTTTAATATTAATTAATTTTTTATATATTAAATTAATAAAATAAAAATATTATTTTATCTAAAATTTAATTTTCAAAGCAAACGGTGCGTTACAGAATGGATATTGCTCCCATCCAATCTTCAGTCTAGAAGGATCACATTGCTGGTAATATGCCTTATCCACTTGTACAATGCTTACATTTAATATATAAACTTAGTAATCCCTATCTTAACTTAAAAGTTATTTAATATCATGTTATCCATCAGTGTACGAAAAAAAAAATTATATTGTTGATTGGGACATGTCCTTAATTATCTATTAGTGAACAATTAGCTAGAACAACACTCTTTTTTCTCAAATTAATTGTTGTTTGCTCGCCCAATTAATGTTAGATTGCGTTAAGGGGGGCGTTTAATTCAATATTATTTTGATGTTATATTATGTTATGTTATCTAGAGAGAAATTCATTATTTAGGTTAATAAAATCTATAAATAATTTTTTTATAAAATTATCAGTCAAAAAATGACATATAGATGTCATGACATATAGATGTCATGACATATAGATGTCATGACATGACATTAAGATAACGATGAACTAAATATCCCTTAAGTTAATTTTAGATTGTATTTAAAATTTTACATAAAATTTGACATTAAAATAAATTTAATTATATATATTTTTAGAATAAAAAATTTATTTTACACCATAAATATATTTAAAATTAAAACAAATTTTTATCTCTTATCTTTTATAAATTTCTAAAAATATATCTCACAAAAATCACATTTTTTAATGTATAATTATTATCTCATACTATTATCTTCAAAGCATTTGTTCATTTTGTATTTGATGATACGTAATTAATTATATGTCAAATCTTATATAAATTTTAATATAATTATTTTATTTTGCATTCAATATAATTTTTAATACCATATCTTACATACTGTTTAGCATAATTAATTTTACAGTTAATTTCTACCGAGCCCTTTGAGATAGATTTCTAATTCTTTGGTAGTCATATTTTTTCCTTTGAAGTTTTTTTAATAAATTTTATTAAGCTTAAATGTTATGAGTTTTTTTTTAATTAAAATAAATATTTAAGTATTTAAAAATACTATTATAAGATAAAATATAAAAAAAGAAAGAAAAGTTGAGACAATAATAGTTTATTTTCGTGGATTTGAGTATAATCGTGATTCACTTTAGTGGTTGAAAAAATTTATTCTTTAATTTATTTTTTATTATATATGTATTTCTTTTTTTGAAATATATCATATATGTATTTCAATGGTGTATAAAACAGATTTTTTTAAAATTCTATAAAACAATTTTTTTTAATAATTTCTCAAGTCATACAAAAATTTTACTATTAAAATTAATTTATTTTACATTCTACTTAAATTTAAAATAAATAATTAACTTTATTTCACATTTATACATATCTCAAAATAAAATTATAATTTTTAAAATATAAATATAAATTAAATATTTGATATATATTATATTTTAATGTTGTTCTTATTATTCAGAAAGATAAATACATGTATCTATTACCTCCAATATCAAAAAAAAAAAAGTATCTATTACCTCCAATATAGATAAATAATTACAATAATTTTTTTTTTAAATCATTACTTTTGAAAGATGGACTAATTACATTTTGCTATTATTTTACTATGAATTGTAATTATTTATTAAAATTAGAGTGAAAAATGTAATTATTTATTATTGATAATTCCATATAGAAAATTATGAAAATTTAAAATTTAAAATTATTCTGTGCAATAATAATTGAAGTTTTTTTATGACATCGAAATTCTAAAAGACAAAACCTTAAAATTTAAAATTATTCTGTGCAATAAAAAATAAATTAAAAAAAATAAATTATTCTCTGCAATAATAATTGAAGGTTTTTATGGCATCGGGAGGCGCGACAAAGTTCTCTTAAATAAAATATAACGCAGGCTTAATTGTATTTTTGTCTTTTTATTTTGAGCAACATAATATTTCGATCCACCTATTTTTAAAAACTTTTAAATTAGTCCTCAATTACAAGAATTATTTATCATTTTGGTCCTTTTCATCGACTAATCTTTTTTTTTCTTATTTGACTAATCAAACTATCAGTTTGAGCCTTTTTATCATTTTATTTGTATTGAACATTAAAATCAATTAAGGTAAAATAATTAATAATAATTGCTACAAGGAAAAGGATAAAAAATAAAAAATGTGTGTTTTTTTTATCGACATATGCAAAGTTTAATTGTTTCTATTAAGGCCGTTAATTTCAGATCAAATATTGCTCGAAAGTTAAATAGAACTTTGGATCAAATTGAGCTAGACCTGATCCAAATGAGCTGACTAACGAGCATTTTTATAGCTCGAGTTTTTTATTAATCCAATTTTAAGCTGATATAGAATCAGATTGAAATTAGATCGATTAAAAAAAATATTATTTATATATATATATATATTTGTACATAAAACTGAATTTAGTATATTTTTACAATAGTCTAATAGAAATCTTCATTAAAATTTCTTCATAAACTATATTTAAATTGTAATTATTATAGATTAATTTTCTTTATTTTATTTTAGAATAAATAGCCATAGTTTAAATTCACTGAATAAACAAATGAATTTGATTTGACTAAAATATCAAAAATTAATCAAAATCGAATTGACCTGACTCAAATCGAGCTTTGAATCGAAAACAAATCAGCCAAACTTGGCTCTAATCGAAATTAGATTAAACTCTTTTTGTTTATTCTTGGGAGTATATTAAGATCGAATCAAAAACTTTTAATTTAATTTTGAGCCGAGGTAGGATCGGCTCAGGATCGAATTATTAACGGCCTTAGTGTTCATTATAATTTATAAAATTAAGTACTTCAATATCGTTAGTGTTGGAAACGAAGGACCAAAATTAGTACTATAAACTCAAAACTAAAGAGATCAAAATGCACTTTACACATAATTAATCATTCCAAATTTAATTTACTATAATATATGAACAAAATTACTAAACAAATATATTTGGAGGTTTTATTTGTATGTGTTTCACACTTTATTTGAGAGTGGCCATTCAACTTCAATCTATAAATACTTTAAAAAACGGACCAAAATAGTACCAATTTAAAAAATAATAATAATAATAAATATTTTTTTAAATCATTCTACACAAATTTAAATATAAAAAATATTATTTTACTTTACATACTCAATAATTTAAAATAAAAATATCAACTTTATTTCACATTCTAAACCAAAATATTCAAATCGAATAGTTTGATCTAAGATGTGAAATAAAATTTATATTTTTATTAAAAATTATTAGTATGCCAAGTAAAATATTATTTTTTATATTAAAATTTGTGTAAAATAATTAAAATAATTTATTTATTATTATTATTATTGTTATTTTTTTTAAAGTAATACTATTTTGGTCCTGTTTTGGTCCTCGCGCCAAACAGAGCCTTAATGTAAAAAGAAGGGGAAGATACTCTCCTTAAGAGTTGAGACCCTCTAGACCTTAAAAATTCAAGACAAGAGCTAACAAAATAAACAAATTATAAATACTCATTCAAATGAATGATATATGGTTAAAAAGACCAGAAACTAATGAGTTTGTGATGACTCGTGACAGAAAAGGCGATACAACGATTGTTGAGTGATACCCTAAAAGGAGGGATCTCAGTAGTGCAAAGAGTGATGGTGGGAAAAGCACGAGAATGAATTATCTCACATCAAAAAAGAATTAGAATTTCTAAGCAATATAAGTAAATAGTGTAATTTTAACTTATAAAAATATCATTTAGGGCAAAATCGTATAATAATGATAAGAATTACACAACAACTAAGTATATTTGATGTAGAGATTATCTCTTATAAAGTGCTTAAGCTATGTAATTTTTTAAAATTAAAATAAATAATATCTCTATATTCGGCATATAAACAAGGTGTTACACAGTCAAAGCACTTTCCAATTTCAAGTAAGGATAATTAAATTGTATCTCGGCCATTGAAGTTGGAACAACATATCAAATTGATCCTAATTTTTAAAAATCATAATTTTGATTAGCGATGTTTTAAAAGTAATGTCATTTAGTATCAATTAAGATATTATTATTATTATTATTATTATTTATCATTATACTATAAAATTATTCTCACTTTTTAACTTTTTGACTCTTTAAAATATAATTTTAAATATTAATATTTATTTTTTTAAATTTAAATTTTTATAGCTGAGAAAACAAGAAATGAGAGAAATTAAATTAGATTTTTATTCAATTTTTAAAGAATATTGAAGATAGAATATTGTAATGGCCATCTAAAATATATAAAAGATCCAACGTACTTAAAAAATAATTAAATTTTATATTTTTTTATCAAAAAAGACTAGTAAAAAAGCACGAGTCTAAAGAAATGAAAATTATAGTGCTTTTATAAACTTACGGATCAAAAAAAATATTTTTCAAAACTTAGGGCCCGTTTGTTTCTAAAGTTTAATTTTAATTATATTAAAATTAAACTTAGATAAAAAAAATTATTTAAAATTGTGAATGATATGAAATAAAGTTAGTTATTAAATTAGTATAATGCGATATATATTAGTTATTATTTTGATATATATTAATATATGTAAGATGTGAAATAAAGTTAATTTTTTTAAAAAATTATGTGTATGATATAAAATATATTTAATTTTTAATATTAAATTTTATGTGTAATATAATATGTTTATTTAAAATTAAATTGGCTTAATTTTAATTTATTTTATAAATAGGCCCTTAGAATTAATTTTCAATTGAATTGCAGCTATACGTTTATACGAAATTGACCAGCTCAATTTCAACTCAATTGTAATTTTTTTAAAAAAAAATCAATCAATTTTGAAACCAATTTGACTTGAAAAATAAATATTTGAATATAAAAAAAAAGAATATTTGAATATAAAAAAAATGAATACTTCGAATCCGTTCGTTGTGGGTTGATATTCTTTTTATTTTTTATTCGAACCAATTACTCGAGAGCCCAAAATATCTCTATTTATTGATAAAAAAATTCTCTATTTATATTTTATTTAGGGTAAAGTATATTAAAGTTTTTAAATTTAAACATAATATTATTCAAGTTCATAATTTCAAAATTTTAATATTTGAGTGCCTGGATGAAATATAATATATCAATTATATCTTTTTTTAATTTTTGCTATTAAAATCTTATAAAATATTTTAATTATCCCTTCTCTCTTTGTCTTCGAACCACGGGAGGGCTACGCGGCTGTGAGGGAGGGCCACTGGAGAAGGGAGAGGAGAGAGAACGAATAGTTCGAGTATTTTATAAAATTATAATATTAAAAATTTTAAAATGGACCTAATTGTTATATTATATCTCACTTTGACAACTAAATGTTAAATTTTTAAAATTATGAATTTAAGCGATATTATGTCAGACAAGATCATGATGTAATTTGCCTTTTTGTATTCAAATTATGTATACTTTATATTGTAAAATTAAACCCAAAATTTCTCTACTGATATTGACTTTAGTTTTGCAGTCAGAACCCTTTAAATTATGTTGTTATATTCGACGTATTCCATCTCAACCGCCCATGAGTTATCTTGACCATAGGTTAACCCTTGGCCAACTAATAATAGATAAAATGGTCAAATTTTCAAATAGATTGACGAATATCTCTCGTCATGCGATCTTATTAATCCGACAATAGTTTAACTGCATAGCTTTGCTTGGCTAAACAACCTCCGTTCAACAAATATTATGATGCCTGTGGCCTAAGAGAATATGGAGGTGATTGCCGAGTGAAGTCCTGAGAGAAGGGAATCACTAGAGTAAATTTTTAAACTGATAAATATTAGTGAAAAAAGGCACGTGAATAAATCATTTCACATCGAAAAATGATGCGACATCAAAAGTTATATCATAATCCCAAATAATAGATGCACTATTTGGGGAAATTTTTTGAAACATGTTAATGCTAGAGTAGTATTATATCATAATTTTCTAAAATGATGACTGACTTTCTAAAAAGCATTTAAGTCACACAGTTCCCAAAAATTAAAATCAAATTATCTGTTTTAATCAAATCACCTTTGACCAGTGATAATCATATAACCTTTAATTCCAAACATATAATACACACATCATGCTATATCATAATAAACACATACTTCAACTTATAAAACTTAATTTGAATTATTTTAAATTTTCACATTATGTTTTTCTAAATTTGAAATTTGAAATTTCTCTTTTCTACTGAATATTATCTCTTACCTCTTTATTTATTAGTAATATATTATTTTTTTATTTAAATCCTTAAAGTAACTTGTATGTAGTAGCTTAACTCATTATAGCTATTATTTGCTTTAGCTCAATTGACCTCATAGTTTCAATGAGCATTCACATGGCTTAAAGCAAGTTATAATATATACTTAGCATCTTTTATGTATTTTATTAATGTGAAATTTACCTAAAGGTATCATAATTAATCTCACCCTCTCCCCAGCCCCCAATGTATACCTCCCTTTAGAACTCAACGTCTTTGCTGAAGTTTGCCCAACTATCTTTGAAGTAGTTATGATATATATCAAATATAATATGCCACTTTGTATTTATTATTGATTTTAGTCTAATGAGTTATAATTTTAAAATGTATCTATAAAACGTAAGACATGTAAATATATATACTTAACATCTTTTTCATGCAACGCTCCCACTAATGTTACACAATCCTTTTCTTCTATATTTCTCTCTTTTTGATCTATTTTTTTTTTTCATGCTCTTGTTGCCCTTCTTTTACTTTCCTGTATTGGTTTGACTGGATGAAGCGAGAAGGCCTCTCTCTCTCAGACATACACGCACACTCATTTTTTTTATCTTGGTGATAATTGCCTAGCCCGTGAATGAGAATAGAGAGATTTGCTACTTATTATCTCTTTTATCATTTCTTAACGAATCTCCTCTTAAATCTCTCACTTTCTCTATTAAATAAATTTTCAATATTGAGTGAGACGAGTGCGATGCAAACATCATAGCACTGAAATATCCAAAAAAGGTTGGCCAGATCAAGTTAATTCGAATTAACTCAATGGTAAACGATCCACTTCCAGGGAAGAATATTCGACACCTAGTCAACAAAAAGTTTATAACTTTCTCTACAATTATCTATTTTAAATATTCAATCCCAATCTGAAAACCTCTAAATAGGATTTATTCACCATCAATATTTCATAAGTAATGATACATCCACTTTCCCCAAAGCCTAACTGTATCATATAACTATGAACCATCCTTGAGACTTCACAGTGGAGTGCATTTCAACTCATAAACCATCCAAATGCAGCTCTCAGCTCGGAGTTCATTGAACCTGGACAACTCTCTCATTTTTCATATATTCAATGAACCTGGACCCTATAACAACTAACCAATAAGCGGCGACGCTCCTCCGGCGCTCCTACATAAGCCTCCCGCCGGCCCGAGGTTTCCATCCCGTCCAGTGCCCCTCGCACGTGCCTACCACTTGCTCGCACGTGTGTGGCAGCTGCCGCTAACGTGGACCGGTGGCTGGCAGGCCTTCCGCATCAACCGTGCTTTGCAGCGGTATATGCTCCCAACGTGTCGTTCACAGTGTCAAAAAAGTAACGGAGATGCGGCGAATATTCCGTTATGCTCTCCCGATTCCTTTATTCGCCCGATTTAATCATTTTTATTACAAGATAATTACATTTTTCGCCTTCCCCATGCCAGAAATGACTCCATTTTAGACCCTGGATGTTCGCATTTCTCTCTCTATAAAGACCGGTTTGTTTTCCTCCTTCTCTCTGTAGAACAGATCTACCAGGCGGAGGCGGAGCTTCCACCGGGGAATGGCGGTCTACATCCGAGCGAAGAGGGTAACAGATCCGCTGGACGAGCGGGTCCGCGCCCGGCTCCGCGGGGAGATGACCGGCTACTCCAGTAGCGGAAGCGAGCACGAAGGGGCTGCCGGTGCGGCCGCCGACGAGCCGTCATGCTTCTCCGATCTCGTCCACGAGTTCCTCGAGACAGGGGACGAAGAGGGGGATCGGGGAGGAGAAGATTCCGAGTCTGACGGAGGAGCCGGGGACGGTTCTTCGATAGATAGGGCTGAGGAGCAGGCGCAGAAGCTGCGGGAGCTGCTGAAAACAGAGGAAGAGGAGGATTCCTTTCGGCGACGGCTCTGTTCTGAGGTGGAATTGGCGTCCGCGGCCCTTGCAGAGCTTCGGCCGGTTGGACCGGTTTTCCGGAGGGCGGTGATGGTGCGGCTGAGGGAAAGGGGGTACAATGCTGGGATCTGTAAAGCTCGGTGGGAGAGCGCCGGCGGATTGACGGCGGGGAGCTACGAGTACGTCGACGTCGTCTTGCCGCCGTCGGCAGGGGAGGGAGGGGAGAAGAGGTACATCGTCGATCTGGCGTTTGCCGCGGAGTTCGAGCTGGCGAGGGCGACGGATGGGTACAGGAGAGTGGCGGAGGAGCTGCCGGACGTGGTGGCCGCGGAACCGGAGGAACTGCAGGCGGCTGTGCGGATCATGTCAGAGGCCGCTCGCCGGTCGCTGAAGAGCATGGAGCTGAGCGTGCCACCATGGAGGAAGAAGAGGTACATGATGGCGAAGTGGCTGGGGCCGTACCGGAGGACGACGAACCATCTGCCGGCGAAGGCGGGAGCCGCTGCGATTGCCACCGGTGGAGGCGGTCGGGGGGTGATCATGGCGATAGGGTTTCTTGTGCCGAGAGTTGGCGGCGAGCCAGAAGGCGGCGGCGGCGGCTTTGAGTAGGTAGACGACGAGTCAGCTTCTCGGGAAACGACAATATTGTGAAGTGGTGGGACGTTGGAGGGTATTTATGGTATTTCACCTGTTGAAGTTGATCGCATACGCGGCGAATGGCAGGGAAACTGGCTCTTCCTTCCATGATGCTGACGTGTCGGAATATGACGTGGCGTGAAGGAGAAGCTGGTGGTGGATAAGGTTTTGCAAACGCTGATATGGCCTCATATTTCAAGGGGAACTTTTCATTTCAGTCCTATGCTTTTTGTCTTATTCGCAATTAGTCTTGCTAGTAGTGTAATAAATAATTGTTGTATAAAGCACTCAGTATTTTGAAAGAAATAATCATTCAAATATCTAAAAAAAATTATGAATGTTTTTGGCTCGTGCCCAAAAAATGTCATGCACATTACAAAAATTCTGAAAAAATTAACTTTTATTTTTCAATTAAAAATTTAACCCTATTTTTGTTATTTTAGATATAATTTATGCCATTAATATAATTTAGCTTTACTTTTTGTCATATATCTTAATTTTATTTTTATTATATATTTTAAACCTTAGCAAGAATTTTCAATTCAATTTGTGATCCGAAAGCACATATAATTTCAGAAACATTAATTTAATTTGATTTTATTTTTACATAAAAATAAAAATGTCGTTTCACTATGCTCACTGTGTCATTCAAAGTGTGAGATCTAAAATTTTTAAATTAAATTATTTGGACAGTTTAATATTATTTTGATATTATATAATATAATATAGAAAAAAAATAATTATTTAATATAGTGACATTAATAATTTTATAAAAAATAATAAATTATATTAAAAAAATAATATACATTAAAATAATATTAAACTAAAAAAGTTTCTATTAAATTAAATAAAATGTTGTGTAATATATTCATAATTTTTATATGAAAATAATATATAAATAAATAGAAAATATTAAATTACCATATAGATAATATTTGAGTTTTTTATGATGTATAAATATTTCACTTTAAAAATGATATATATAAAATTTATTTCCCTTTAAATAAAACCAAACAAATTTAAAAAACTTTAAAGTTAAATTACATATATAACATTTAATCACTTTCATTTCTCTTCTATTTCATCTCTGAAATGTTTTTTTCCCAAAATTTAACGAAGAAATATCATTTTAATTTGGTTAACAACTATACATATTGTTTTCATCAAATTTCATTTCAGCAAACTTATATAACTGTAACATTCTGTGATCTTATTGTAGAAGTATTATCCATTTTGGCTTTAAAAAAACTGTAACTTGAGTTAAAGCCAAAACTGCGTGACTTGAGCATTTCTCGGGAGATCACCCATCTCAATGTTGCTCCAGTCCAAATATGCTTAACTATGGAGTTTTTCATCACTAACCTCACAGTTTTATCCCAAAAGGTGCCTCTACCTTTTCAAATCACGTTGTTTATTTATATAGCTCAAGATCTCCCGCCCTTTCTAATGTGAGACAATTCATTCCTGTGTCCATCTCACCACTCATTATTCAGCCTAGAAGCTTACCACGAGCCACACTATGCCTTAGTGATTCCTTTCTCTTAGGACATCACCCGATGATCACTCCCCGCGCTCTTCGGCCACGGGCTTCACAATAAATGTCCTTATACTGAAATTAATTCAATTTGCTTAATGTAGATATTGTCTTATTTTGTTAGTAATTAATGATAAATATAATAATTTATGCTTCATTTGCATCAAGGTACCTCATATCCAATTGTATCTGAAACAAAATATTACAATCATTTTGCATTAATTTAATCGGAAAAAAATCAATACTTTCTGTTTTAAGGGATGCATTTTATTAAATTCTGAAAATTACATTAAAATTCATATTATCATAATTATCAAGTAGAATAAAAATTGTAAATCATAAATAAGTGAGCATATACAAGCCATTCTTATCTAAAATATTGGATAAATCCTTCATTTTGTGTGATCATTAAAGTAAATTATGGCAGATTTTTCATTATTAAAACAATTTATGAATTTGATATGATCAAATTAATTTATTATGTTTTGATCATTAATTGAGCAAAATTTAGGAATTAATGAAATCATTACATTGCTTATGAAAATCCTTATTATAATTATAATATATATTTTGATTTCAGCGAAATTATACAAATTATTATAAAGCATTTTACATGAACATGGATATTCAATTCCTAAAAGATGTAAAAATTTTCAAAAAAAAAATATAAAAGGATTATAATTAGAATCTACGAGTGTATGAGTACGGTTATAAATGAATCGAATTAAATAGTTCTCTGTTCGTGTTCATATTTTTTATTAACACTAAGCATAAAACAATGTTCGAGCTCATTTTGAGCTTGTTTGAGCTCGGCACGCAAAAGAATAATGATATATTTGGGCTTGGTTCCTATTTCATTTGTGATTTTTTTTTTCTTAAACGAAACTATATTATTTGAATTTATGGACACAATTATAAAGAAATAGGTGCATTAATATATTGTTGAATAAGCACATTGCTATACTAATTCAATATGATTCATGAAATATTTTTTATAGATCAATAAATTAAATATATTAAATTTTTTAACTGAGCTACTAATTAAATTATAAACAAGACTTATATACACGAACAAATTGAATGTTAGTATATTCAAACTCATTTATTTATTGGTCAAATTTTTAAAAATTATGTTCACGTCTATTCGTTAAATTTGATGAACTGAATATAAATAAATTCTTATGAACCAAGAAGTGAACTATTTATTGATTAGCACTTAGTTCATTTACATCTTTATATAAGTCGTAGGAGCGTAAAAAAATAATACGCGATATGAATCGATTTTTTTTTTGTTGTTGATATGAATACATATTATGAGTTTGAATCATAATCGGGTCGGTATAGTAACTCAAATAATTTGAATTAATCGAATTTTAGTAGAGTTGGCTTATGAAGTACACTTTCACTTAGTAAGTTTAGGACAGTAATTAACCGTGTGTTATGTGTAGAAGATAATTTAAACGAATGATATGTTTTAAAACTAATAGAAATTAAAAAATATAATTTGCGTATAATATATATATATATATAACAATAATATATATTAAGTAAACTATAATATAAATATACATATAAAACCTGGATAATTTGAAATATATGATTTATAATTAAGGGGGTTAATATGGATCGAAGATCGAAAATCGATCAAAAATTTAATCGATTTTAGATCGAATCGAAATTGAGTCGATCTAAATGAGCCGACTAACGAGCCAAAAGTTTAGCTCGGTAATAATTTTGAGCCGGGATAGGCTCGGCTATAAGTTACTATAGAAAAAAAAAATCTTTTAGTAAATCATTAAAATTATATTTTTACCCTTAATAGTATATATTTTTCTCTTTCTCAATACCACACTAAAGCGTTGATTTGTCTTAAAATCAATTCACATCGCTGATGTCTCCTTCCTTTGCAGCCACCTAAATATTAAAATTTTAGGATTTTCACTCAAAATATATTTAAATATCCTTAAAAATAATATGATGAATGACTCAGATTTTTTGTGATTTAACTATAATTAAGTTATTAAAAAATTATAATTACTCATTATAATAGAAATAAATTAAAATGTGTGTATGTAAGATTTTATAATGTTTTGAGCGTTCATAGCGTAATTAACTAAGAATGAATGGGTAAGACATAAATAAAACTAAATGATGTGGCATGTATGTAATTATCCCTAAAAAAGCCAAAGATCTCGGTCAGAAGGAAAAAAAGAATACTAGAATTGAAAATCACTCAAGATTTTTTCGCGCATATGATAGTTTTTTTCATTAAAGTCGAGTTCCCTTCTGGAATTGACTTAAAATAAAGACTCATCTGCAAAAGCTAATGGATGACGTGTTACGTTAAACAAAATATAAGCTTCTACATGTATTCAATTAAATCCCAACCCTAAGCATAAACAAATCTGCTAGATTATTTGATGAATCAGCTTGAGAATTATAATCTTTTATTATGCTTAATGCCAGGGTTAATTTTAGATAATAATATTTAATAATATACATATAATATATTTGAAAATCTTAAATGTGTTTGCTTAGAGATTGATTATAATTTGATTAGAGGATAGTTAATGTACTCGAATAATATTATTTAAGAGATAAATGTAAATTTTAATTATTTATTAGTTATTTTTTTATGAATAATTTAAAACTTGATGATTGATTGATTGCTTGTAAAATAGTTAGATTGTTGTGCTTAATGTAAGTGACTGCTAACGTTTATGTCCTGCATATATTTTTGTGTCATTTAGTTAAGTCGGAACTAAATCGGGTTGGGCAGGTTGAATTTTGGTCAAGTTGAATTCAAATGATTCAAATTGATTCAATTGATTCAAATTGATTCAACTTGATTCAACCTGATTCAACTGATTCAACCTGATTCAATTGATTCAACCTAATTCAAATTGATTCAACCTGATTCAACCGATTCAACCGATTCAACCGATTCAACCGATTCAACCGATTCAACCGATTCAACCTGATTCAACCGATTCAACCTGATTCAACCTGATTCAACCCGATTCAACCGATTCAACCGATTCAACCCGATTCAACCCGATTCAACCCGATTCAACCTGATTCAACCTGATTCAACCTGATTCAACCTGATTCAAACTGATTCAAACTGATTCAAACTGATTCAAACGATTCAAACTGATTCAAACTGATTCAGATTATTCAGATTATTCAGATTATTCAGGTTAGGGCCAAAGGGGTGAGTTTGTAATGGAATTGCAAATTAGGGGATGAACTTGCAAATTTTCCAATCCAATACTCAATTCAATTCAATTCAATTCAATTCAATTCAGCTCTAAAATGAAAACCATCGGGTCTTCCGTCTTGCCTGAGCTGGAGCCTCCGAGCCGTCAGGTTTTCATCCCACGCCGCCGCACGTGGCCGGCATCCTTCGATCTCCTCGTGGCGTTCGCTGGAACCGCCAGGAGTGCGCCGTTCAGCAAGACCGTGAGTCGTGAGAGCCTGATGGGACGCCGAACAAGGGCTGCAAGTAGCCGCTATGGGAACTAGGGTTTAGTTGTGTCTTTTGATATGGTTCCGACCCTGGTTTAAAACCACTCCAAGCTTTTGCAGGGGTAAGATCTTGAACACTCCGAGTTGGAGACCTGTTTATCAAGTAAACAGAACTTGGAACATCTTCATCCCAAAAGAAATTAGGTATTCCTTTTGTCTTTAGCATGCTTCTTGCCATGTTCACTATAGTTCTATTATTTATTTCAGCAACTCCGTTGTGCTGTGGGGTGTAGAGAAAAGTTATTTTTTGCTTTATTCCCTGCTTTTCACAATATTCATTAAATTCCTTGGATGTATATTCACCTCCACCATCAATTCGCAATACCTTAATATAATAATCCCTTTGCCTTTCAACATGTGCCTTAAATTTCTTTAAGTGACCAAAAACTTAAACTTTTTTTGCTTAAAATAGACTCAACACTCACGAGTAAAGTCATCAGTAAATGTTAAGAAATACCTATTATTGCTAATTGATGTGGTATTTATTGGGCCACATACATCAGAGTGAATAAGCTCAAGTGGTTGGGTAGCACGCTGTTGTTGTCCTGCTGTAAATGGTCTTCTATGATTGTTCCCTAAAGTTCAAGCTTCACATAATTGTTCTGGATGGTCCATACTAGGCAAACCTTTTACCATTTTCTTCTGAACCGTGAAAATTCAAATGTCCAAACTGCAGATGCCACAACCAAGATTCATCTTTTATAATTGCATTAAGACAGTTATAAACACACTAGAAGTATCAACTTGAACACTTCAAAAAAAAAAAGAAATATCAACTTGAAACATACGATTTTTAGTTAGAGGAGCCTTGAGAATGAGCGTACCCATTTTATCATGAATTAAGAGTTGGTGATCATATAAGCTGATAACATGCCCTTTTTCAAGCAGTTGGCCCACACTAAGCAAATTGCTTTTCATACTTGGAACATAAAAGGCATTAGAGATATACTTGTGATCTCCATTCTTCAAATTGATAAAGATCTGTCCTTTTCCTGTCACTGGTATTGTACTATCATCTGTAAATTTAACTTTGGTGTGGAAGGATTCGTCAGGATCAACAAATAATTCTTTTTACCACACATGTGACTAGCACATCCAGTGTGAAGGAACCAAGTATGATAATTTGGTGTTCACTAGCTGCTGTCACCATCAAGAGAGCATGGCTGCCATCATTTTCATTATCATTTTCTTTTACATAATGAACCCTTTGAGTATTGTCCTTAAATCTTCTCTCATTTGAATAATGACCACATCTATGACAAGAATAACACTTAATATCAGATTATTCATACCTTCCTTCACCAAATCCACAGCCATGCCCTCTTGAATTTTGCTAGCGGTTTAGATCTAATTTTGTTTGATCATTGCCTCCTACTCCATCGTTATTGTTATATCCACCTCAGCTTCTATTGTGGTAGCTGCCACACCCTCGTCCTCTGCCACGAATTCCACCAAGTTTTTGGCTTGTTTCACTACTTTGATCACCTTTCCTGGAGACTTGGCCTTGAAAAGCTTGTTCGATTGGCTTCTCTGCCTTCTTCTTATTCATGCGTTGCTCATGCTCTTGCAATGTTCCAAATAATTCTTCAACTGACATCTCTGATAAATCATGGGCTTCTTCAATTGCCACTACAATATGCTTAAATCTAGGTGAGAGTGATCGCAAGATTTTCTCCACTTTGGCTTGTTCTTTGTACTCCTCTCCATATATTTTCATTTGATTTGTTAAGGCAAGAAATCAACTAATATAAATAGCAACAGTTTCAAAAACTTTCATCTGTAGAAGTTTATATTGCTGTCTTAAAGTTTGGAGCCTTACCTTCCTAACCTTTTTATGCACCTTGATATGATGTCATTAAGTTATCCCAGGCCTGCTTTGATGTCATTGCTCTTGCAATCTTCTCAGAGACTTCGTCATTCACTCTTTGATGAAAGAAATACAAAGCCTTTTTATCCTTCTTGTTCTCACAATGGGCATTTTTCTGTGCTTCATTTGCATTTTCTGTCAAATCAGCAACACCATTCTTCACGACTCCTAGCAATTCATGGTAGTCGAATAGCACCCTCATTTGGACGCTCCACCGATTATAATTCTTGCCATTTAAGACAGGAACTGAAATCTGAGTTGAGTCGTTCATAGCTATGGCTCCGATACCACTAATGAACAAACTTGCCTGGATCAAAAACTATGCAAAACAGAGGAGCAGTGCAAGTGAGAACAAAGCAGAATTAATTTTGGAGAGGATGGTAACTGTTTTTATTGGAACAAATGAAAATCAATCTATTACATTAAAGCAGATTAGCCTATTCTTAAAAATAGGCTGAACAGTAACTAAATTCATATTTTTAAGCCACTACTAACTGTACCAGAAGACTAGGATGACATAACCAACTTCACAGTGTAATTATAGAAAATATTACTGGACCGACTCTACTGACTATTACTAGTTGTTACATTACTCCAGAAACACAACTAATTAGAATTATTACTAACAATTTCCGACTTCAGTTCTTGATTCCGCATTGCTGAACCTACTTTGAAATTTAAAACCTGCTCAATTGCTGTGTTCTAAGTTATGTTCTGATGATGAGTCCTGCACTCCTGCTATCGTTTTATTATATTTGGAACAATCTGCTTCACTAGGTATTCTAGTTTTCTACTTTGTCCAACGTTTAGGGTTTTGAGTTTAGTCCCTTTGGTTGAATTGCATATAAAATCTAGTGTTTCATACTGATGGATCTGTCAACCTCTTGCAGGGCAGAATTTGACCTGAATTTTTTTCTCTAAATATCTTCTGTTCCCTGTTAATAATGGTTCATTGCTATTGGGTATTTGTCTTCTGTTTCAAGTTTTCCTGAATCCATGAAATCAAAAAAAAAAAAGTTTTCCTGAATCCTGCATGCTAGTTAGTTAATCCTAGTAGCTCGATAGATTCCTATCTAAATTGCGAACGAGCTGAATTTTGTGAAACATGACTAAATTCCTTAGAATCTCGTGAAATCTTTTATAAGAATCTGCAAACATTTGGATTTTAAAAAGTTAACCTGGTATAATCTCCTTTAGTGTGGTACATCTGTTCATCAAGTAGGGTGATTTTGTTTACATTTTAGGTCATCTAATAAGCTAGAAACTTTCTATTTCACATGCACGTACACCCAACGACTAATTCCCTATTGATGGTGTTTAAAACATACAGGACACTTCATTCTTCGCTGCATCACTTATAAGAAGCTCAATTGCTAGTCTATGGAAAACCTCAAATAAGGCTCCTAATCATTATTCTTTCACTCGTTGTAAACAAACTAAGCTTGAACATATTAGGCAAAAGCTTGGCTCATTTACGAGCAAACTTGAACGAGGAAATATGAAATGACCTTAACACGAACATAGCCAAACTCATCGTGGCTATAGTCATCTACAGCTCTACTTATAGGACTAATGATTTTGTTGGGATATCCATCATTATGAGAAAGAAAGAAGACAAATTTGAAGTTAAGAAAGTTCATCGAAAAAAGATTTTTAAAAATGTCGACTTCAAAGAAAGTAGAACAAAGATTTTTAAAGGGAAGTTCTTTGATGAAGAAAGTTCACGATCGGAGTTGATGGCGATAGTCAGCAGGCCACCGCGGAAGGGAGAAGAAATGTTGGCGAAGAGGTAAAGGAAACTGGGAAGCAGAGAATCCTTGTCTTCCATGAAGAGGGTCTTCACAATTGAATTTTTTTTTCACAATTAAATAATTGATAAAAAGGATTATAGATGAAAATGGGTCCTAAGTGTTGAACCGGCCTGTCTGATCGTGAACTAAAATGCTATCGGTTCCATTTTTACGACATTGCTTGTATCTACTCATGGTCTATTTCTATTCTACACTTTTAAGTCTTCAGCACTCAAGCTATCACCAGACTTACTATAAATTCTGCGTGGGCCTTAATGGGCTTGATAGTAATGGGCCGAAAAGATGGGCTTCTTTGTAACTGTTGGGCTTCTTTGTAAATCTGATGTAAATGCTGACTTAAAGTGTACGCTAACCAGATATAAGTTTATGTACAGATTCAGATCAAATTGAATCAATGGATAACGACTCATGTAAAAGGGCACGTATGACACGGGATGACTCCAAATGACCTGCTAATGATTTATTTGATCGAACACATTCATAGTTTTTTTATAGTTTTTTTTTTATGAAAAACACGTTCATTGTTTTAAATCTATCAATGTGTTTCATAACCTAATATTATTTAGATATTCTCTCTGTTAGTATGTCTAAACTTCAATCAAAGCTTATCATAAGTGCATAATATCTACATTAACTTTCAATCTTTAAAACAATATTAGATGAATTAATGACAAATACTGTAGTTATGTAAAAAAAAAAAATGACATTTAAATACATGTCAGATGTCACTCAAAATTTTAAAAATTACACATCATTTTATAGTTTAAATTTTATAATATTTAAAATTTTAGATGGTATGTAGGTAAATATTTTAAATATATTCAAATAGCAATTTAAAAACTAAAAAAATTTAGTTTCATATAGTCTCAAATTAGAGGAATCTATTTGCAATTAACTCAAAAATTAGTTATCAAGCTGGGTTTTAATAAATTAGCTCGGCTCAAAATTAGAAATTAAGATGGGACGTAAAACTTGATTCACTAATTCACTCTAACCTTAAATTCATCACATTCTCACAAGTTGTGATCTGCATACAATTTTATTAAAAAAAAAAAAAGATAAAAAAAGAGATTTGTCCACAGTTGAATTGATTCACGATACTCATCACGTTCTTATGGATTGTGGAATCGAACAATTAACTTGAAGGGTCCCAATCATATACTGCTCATGAATTGACTTTTTTTCTTTCCTTGTTTACGTTAATTAGTATTTAATTTCACATATATGGTAGCTGGTAGTACTCCGTCTTCCATTATGATGCCAACATTGGATGTTAGCTGGCAAGCCTAATGTTTTCCAGCTAAATAAATAAATATATATATATATATATATCAATAAATTGCATGGAAGTCCTCAAGGTTTGGATCACATTAAACTTAGTTTTAGAAAAATTTGAATCATTTCATTCAAGGCATTGAGTTGACGTTTTTGCATGCAAATATGCCATAACATTACATCAAAACTTATCGAGCTAGTTTCTTTTTTCAATTAATTGTAGGTTGAACGCCATTCTTGAAAACGAGATATTCGACGTCGTTACAACTCTTTTTGTTTAATGAAATGACACCTATATTGGGAAAAAGAGGTTAGCTGATTCATCCGCTTTACTTTAACATGCACGTTGGACAGATCGACTTCTTCCCGCCATTTGCTGGCAGTAAGGCCAAAGAGCATTCCAGAAGATATAATACAACCACGAGATGAATCAAAAGAAATGTATTTTCTTTTTTAAGAAATAAAGCTTTTGATCAGATAAATCGAAGGATATCAGCCTATCACGATTTTTGGACTTTTTCTTGTCACTAGATGATTCTATGAAATCGCAAGGAAAATAAAATAAATATAATGAAAAAGAGGAGACTTAATATTTTTACGAAGAAAATCAGAGTATAAAGAGGATAAGTTTATTATAATAAGTGAAGTAGAATACCTTGAGCATAGTCAATTCTCTTCGTTTGACCTCTCACCATTGGATGAGTAGAAATAGATTAGTTTGAACTGTCATATTGCATAAGAGCACATTTATGGTGTACCTAAATTTGAGTTCAATTTTGAGATCCAATCAATGCTTTTTAATCAAATTAATATATATTATTTGAACTCTAATTAATCTTTAATTTAGAAAGAGACAAGATAATTCAAAGTCAAAGTAAACCCTAATATTAGGGATTTGCAGCTATACAACCTTAAGTCATATGCTTTGTTTGCTTGCCATAGTCTCCATGGCAATGAGAAAATGGAAAATGATGGAAAATAAATGAAGCAAGGCCTCTTATTATTGTTAATTATTATGAAATTTATCTAATTTATACACTAAACAATCTTAATATTGACTTATATATGAGATGCATGGAAATTATTTATTTATTTTTGACCAAAAATTAGCTTGAACAACACTCAATTAATGATATGATCAGCACATCAACCAATTTAAAGATGGTAGAAAAGCCCATTCATTTCAAGCATCTTACAAGGCAGACCAGCTGGTTACAACTTAACAACAAACCTGCACCCACTGATTTGATGTGATACAGTGTACCCATTCAATCATACTGTTAGGTGATTTCTTCGGATCATGATTTGACTAGGGGTGTCAATTCGATCAAAATTTCAGTTATTGTTCTATATGTGGTTATTGCGTGAGGCGAGTCGGCGGTTCACTCGCCAATCGCGCTGCGCCACGCGGACTAGCGGGTCTCGCAGTGCTAAACGGTGTGAAGACGCCAATCGACGATTGGACTGTCTGATCTCTATAACAAACCGTTTGTTCGGGAAAGATCAGAAGACTCGGTAAAAATCCAGTCCATCCGCTTCATTTGACCAAATGATTTGTTCCAAAGGATCAGGATGGTATCAATTGAAGATGATGTAGATGCATATGATATCTATTTGATCTGAAATTATACCTACTTTTTTAAATAAATATCTGCTTTTCTCGTAGCATGGTGGACGGTTCGTCCATTCTTAATATCATTTACGACATTTTGTGTGCGGCCAGTCCCACTTATCTGCGTGGCTCAACGTCATTGGTGGGTAAACCTTGACTAATGCACAAAAGTATACAGCCTCCAAACCTTGACATTTTTAGAGCTTTAGGATTTAAGATTAAGCAATATTACTTTTTTGCACAACAGTAAATTTTCTCGATGCACGCTAGGACTTACTCTCTCTTCTTGATGTCAAAGTCAGATTAAAATATTTAATTACTTACTTAGCATACTACCATCAATATTTTATTGAAAGAATTACATATATCACTCCTGAAGAAGCGTCTTTTACTCATTTAAGCCCCCAAAGTTAGAGAATATCTACCCAAAGAAGATCTAACCTTTCGTTTTGTCGTTTTGTTTAAAGAGAGAAAGATCTAACCATTTATTAATATGAAGAGGCGTTATTCATATTTATGCATTCAAAGTATGGGATGACATGTAAAAATCTAACTCTGATGGCTAACTGAGTAAAAAGCCCTTCTTTAGCGGTGACATGTATAATATTCTCAATTTTATTTCATCAATTAACCATGTCTTATGTGACGTTTGATGTTGATTCCGTTTTATCATACCTAATTTGCTATTCGTTTATTTAATTTTCTTCCTATTCATGTTATCTTCTTATGTTAATATTGTCTTCTCACATTGTCTGTGTTCATTATCATCTAATTGCATTCCTTTATTTTCTTTTGACATTTCACATGCCCCAACTCTCATTTTTTTTCTTACTAGTGATTTATTTATCACCCATTTTTTGTTTAATTTAATCACATGACAAGTATTCGAATCGACCCAATTTTTGTCTGTTATGCTATGTGTATTCATGTATACGTTTTCTATCCCTTTCAATATGATCCTTTTTGATTTCCTTTTAAACTTCTAATGGATCCATTTGAGAATATACTGTTCATCCAGTTGTGCAAGATAGCGATTTATCTGAGCATTTGGTTTTTGAGCCCACCTTTTTGAAATAGACCTGCTTGAGAACGATGAGGCAAAGACGATATCGATTGGAGTCGAAGGTGATTCATTTGAGGGTTTATTGAAGAGAGGAATATGATTCATCGTGGTCATTGACGAGTGGTTGAGACTGTCGTTGTAACATCCCGTGATCTTATTGTAGAGGTATTGTCCGCTTTGGCTTTAGGAAAACTGCGTACTTGAGTACTTCCCAGGAGGTCACCCATCCCAGTACTACTCCAGCCCAAGCACGCTTAACTACAGAGTTTTACATCACTAGCCTCACGGTTTTGCCCCAAAAGGCGCCTCTACTATTTGAGATCACGGTGTGTTTTTTTTTTTTTTTTTTTTTTTTTTGATCACGGGATGTTACATTCGTTGATCGATGGATCAGACGGAGAAGTCGCCACCATCATCGTCGTCGCCGCCCAGTACCGCCACCGCGGGCGGGGACCAGAATTGTGCTATAGAGTATTTTTTTTTGTTTAAGCAAACATGCATGGTCTCCTATTATGATCTCTTGCCTTTCTGCCCTTTGAATCACTGGCAAGGATGGAATGATTGTGGTATGAAGCAGAGGGCTGTAGGTGACAGTGACATGCAATCTTCAGAAGAAATGATTCACAATTATAATCTGCTTAACTTACAATAATGTGAAAAATATAACTAAACTTAGGCCAAATTCATTTTATTTAACTAATTACTAAATAAATTTTAAAATGTTGTTCCTAATGTGTGGCCAATAAAGCCGCAAATTAAGTTCGAAACACGCTCGAATTTCTAAGATTTTGCTGTGATTCGAAGTTAGATCATCGGTATCATATTTTTATCTGCTTCTGCGGGATTAAATAGAGAATGTAAGTTAACTAAGTTACAATTAACTCCAAAAAAAAAATTAGGATCAAATTTGCCATAAAATAAAAAAAAAACTACTTAACTATGAAATTTTTCATTATTAGTGTTACGATTTTATCCCAAAAAATACCTTAGCCCTTTGGGATCACAATATTTATTTATACAACTCAGTAACTCTGCACCCTTTGCAATGTGGGATTACGCATTCCTATATCCCTCCACTTAGAAATCTATTAGAAGTCGCTCCTTGTTTGGTTGATTCTAATTGAATCATATCGATATCAACCCCGCGATCATTCGCCGCTCTCTTCAGCCTCAACAAAAGAATTACATAAAAATATGGGAACCTTGCAATTTTCAATTTGAATATTTATCACTAACAATCACAATAAATACTCAGTAAACAAAACAACAAAAATAATTAAAAGAAAAATAAGAAAGAGAGAGAGGAGAACCAATCAATGGAAACAAATCCATTAATTGATTATTGATAACATTCTCCAAAATAAAATGCCAAATAATATCATGGCATCCAGTTCTTGTGGAACATCTTCATCAATGTTAAGGTTTGATTAGTTCTGAAGCTTCACTGTAGTATATACAATGGCTGCACTTGAGTCAGTCATGGCCATCAAAGCTCAATCTTCATTTGATTGGTCGGCAAATAGCCTGCAAGACCATAAAACAAATTCATCAGTTCTTCTTCTTCTTCTTCTTCTTCTTCTTCTTCTTCTTCAACTTCACTACCTTGAAAGCTTTGAGAGGAGAAGACATTCTCCTGAGCTTGGCTGAAACCCATCTGAACTACAGTGTGGAGATCATCATCCCATAAAGCCCCAAGCTGAAACATTTGAAAAGAGGAATTTTTTTTAACATGAATCTGTCAATGAAAAACAGAGAGTGACTTGGAAAACTTTCGCAGGCAGTTGGGGATAAGATTGCTGATGATGATTAGAGAGCTGATACCTGCGGCGATGAGTCGAAGTAGCCCTCTATGGGAGGCAACTGCAGGCTGTGGCTCACCGGGAATGGCAGCTCGAGGCCGTTCGCCGTTGTAGAAGCTCCCTGAGTTTCATTTCCGAAAGAAAGCGAGCTTGAGGGGGTTTCCAATGGATATACTGCCTGAGGAGGCAGAAGCTGAAGTTCACGAAGAGAAGCCAAGCTTAATGCACGGAACTTTCGAGATGAAGATATTCAAGGGGAAAAATTCAAAACTCACGTCTTTAGGGAAGAAATTATCAACAGGTAAATCTAGCCGTTGATTCACAGTAGCCAACTTCATTGAAAGGAACTGAAACCAAAAAAAATGGATGAAAAAGATTAGCTTTCTACTGCCATTAAAAATCAAATCTTTGTAGGAGTAATTGCTATAGTTATTGTCACCTCAACTTGGCGCTGCAATGACTGAACATAATTGATAATTTCATCAAGCATCACTGCTTTTCCAGTCACCTACAGTGAAGAAAAAATTACATTTTTGCATTAAAATTTGAAAAATATATAGATCATAGCTAAATCGCTCCAATTTTATTCGATAAAAATTAACTCAAAATCAAATAGATTTTAATCGATTTGGGATCGCCTGGGTAAGAACTCAGATCCTGTGGCCTACCTTATTGCATCCAGGAACAAGATCCTGCAGGAACTTCATCCTCTCACTGATCTTCTCTCTTCTAACCTGATGCAGAATCAAATTTAGAGAAGGAAGCCCAGTGAAAGAAGCGAAGAGATAAGTGGGCAATGGCGGTCTCTTACCCTCTCGGCGAGGCTATGGCTGTCGGTGGCTTGGCCTCTTCTTGCTCTGACATGGATGTAGTCCTTTGAAGGTTCAGGGGGCTTGGAGCTTTCCTCCTCCTGTTTCTTCTTCTTCTTCGTCGCAGCGTCCTCTTCTTCCTCGGGCATGGGCTTAATTGAACCTTTGTCAGTCTCCACTGCTTCAGAGTCCTTACTTCTTTTAGCAATGGCGTTCTCCCCTGCAGTCTGAAAGTCAAAAATTCTTTCAGTTTCTGACAAATTGATTGATGGGTTTTGTTGAATTAGTTCGAGCAAACCTTGGGAGGATTCGCGACGGCGGTAATGGTGGAGGACGAAGAAGCCTCCTTTCCTTTTCCCTTTGGCACCGCCTTCCTTTTCTTGCCATTGCCGTGGCCGGCGGGAACCCCGCGGGAAGCCGACGACTCCTCCAGCGCCTTTAGTGACTGGCTGCTCGACACCCTCGAGAGATGCCCGCTGCCGCCGTAGCTTGGGAACCTCGCAGCTCTCTCGCCGAAGCAGGGGTCGCAGGCGAAGGGCAGGTGACAGGCGGGGGCTGCCGGATTTCCGGTCATGGAGAGGTTGAGCTTAGGAGGAGAATTCAGGGGAGTGCTGTAGCACGAGTTGTAGCGGGAGGGCGGCGGGGAGATCTCGCCGGAGTTGCAGATGTTACCGAGGCGGCCAATGAGCTCCCGGATGACCACACTTTCGCCGGCGCCGGCTGCCGGAGTATTGGATGACGGTGAAGAGACTAGGGAGCTCAGTGCCGACTCAAATTGCGCGCTTTGATCGATCGTCTGTTCCCAATTGATGTTGAGATAGCCGGAGCTCATCCCCGGCTTCGGCGCGGCGGCGTCGGCCGACAGCATTTGCCAGTTCAGACCGGCAGGGCTGCCCACAAATGCCTCCTTCTCCATAGAAAGGTGGAGAAAATAGCGGCAGGAAGAAGACCCAAAAGGGGAATTTCTCCGCGAATTGGGAGAAAGCGAATGGAGATGGTATCGAGGAAGAGGGAGGAGAGGAAAGGGGAAAGGAGAAAAAAGGGCAAGAGTGTGGGGAAAGGAAAGCGTGGAAGGGAGAGATTTTCAAGAGAGAAGGTGACGGTGGTGGCGGTGGATGACAGAGAGAGAGAGAAAGAGAGTGAGAGCGAGAGCGGAGATGTTGACCGAGAGAGATACAGATTAATGTAGGAACGGGGAGAAGATTAAAAATCGAAGAATATTGGGGATGGAGTCACCGCGAACGACGGTGAGGGGATGCCGGGCCTTGAACGTCAAACTGAGCCGTGTTTCTGCAGATCTTTCACCTTCTTCAATCTTCAACCAAAGAAGAGACAGAGAGAGAGAGAGAGAGAGAGAGAGAGAGAGAGAGAGAGAGAGAGAGAAATTATAAACGTGCTAATAGAAAGCGCTGGGCTTCTATAAGTCTATTTAGCCACACTCCGCTAGAAAATATTCTATAAATTATTGTAATAATATATAACATTAATGTATACATAAATCATATATTTAATTTATTTTCAATTTTATAGGAATTAATAAATTTATATTTTTTATATTAGAAATAATTATATATGTCACTTTAAAATATAACATCAAGGATAAATTTTTTAGCATTAAAAATGAATATTTACATATGTAATATCCTAAAATTCACATCTTCACCCATAAAAAATATATTAATCATACTTTTAACTATTTATTTAAATTACAGATATAAATGTTATCTTTAAAAGTTAACACAAATAATAAACTCAACTTCATTAATTCAATTAAGTCTCTATGTTTTATCTAATTTTATATTTTTTTTCAATGAACATACAATTTTGACGATAAAAAATAAAATATTCATCACAGTTTTTTTTTCATGGAGTATTCATCACAGTTCTATTCAATAAATAATCTAACGAAAAAACCTAACTGAAAGATGATATAAACTAAAGGGATCGGATTGAAAAAGAAGAATCAATTTGTTATTTGTTAATAATTTACGTTCCAACTGTCAGTAGCTTATTCTCATTATTTTTTTCACCGCCTTAAACCATTACATTTTCTTATTAAAAATTTATTTTCCTCTTTTAATTTTTTAATATTTTGAAAAACGTAATTTGATATAATCTTAGTTGAGAATATATATATATATATATATATATATATATTCTCAACTAAGATTAAGAGATTAACCAAAAAAAAAAGAGTTTTTTGTTACTATAAACTCTGTTATCGTAAGAAGATCTAATAAGAGGGAAGATAAGTAGATAACATAATCTCAAATGATAGAGACGTCTTTTCGAATAAAATCGTGAGGCTAATGATTGAAAATTCTGAGAAGTACTTAAGTCATGCAGTTTTTCTAAAATCAAAGTGAATAATATTTTTACAATGGGATCACGAGGTGTTACAGTCTATGTGGCAAACGATTGGAATAAAAAAATGAGTCCCTGAATTAGCTCATTTTTAGGGACTTAAACTTGAAGAGACCACTTGGTCGAACAACAAAGCCTTGAATTTGAGGGCCAAGCTAGATAAACTGAATTATCATAAAATAGGCCAATAGACTTATTTTTCTTAAATATTACAGAAGAACTAGAATAAATCGATAAGGCTAGTATGTGTGAGGAGTAGTTGAGTAGCGATAATGCTAGGGAGTCAAGTAGTAGAGAGCTCACTGAGAGTTGAGCCAAAAAATGGCGCTAGCTGAATGTCCTTTTTTAGTAATTGGGATCTCCCTCCCTTTTTTAATGTGAGACGATTCATTCTTGTGCCTATCTTATCACTCATTATTCAATCTAGAAGTCTGCCAGGAGCCGCTCTTTGCCTCAATGATTTCTTTCTCTTAGGACATCATCTGATGATCACTTACAGCCATTTTTGGCCACGGGCATCACATAAACGACTAAAACAACCTCGAAAGTTAGTGATTTAATATATATATATATATATATATATATATTAATGTTATTATCTACTATAATAGAATGCTAATATCGATTAAAAAGAAGTTGATTCAATGATGAATTGATTAAAAATTCAAGCAATTGTTAAGTGCTGAGGCCAAAACAATGCCAGCCTGTCCTCGTTTCAAATAGATTTTAGGAGAAATTAGATCCAGGTCCAAGGGCAGAGCTTCTGTTACACACCAGTCCACATATAAAGTGTAAAAAGTATTGTAGTGCCGTTTCGTGAAAAGAATATTACTACAGGTCCTTTTTCATTAAAACAAATTCATTCTATAATAGATCCTTTTTGAGTTTTCTCTTACCTGCTTTTAAATGTACTTTTTTTTTAATATTGCTTTCCTGTTTATTTAGTTCAAAGCTCCAATGATATCATCAAATTTTAAATATTATCTTAATTATTTTAACATTTTAATAATTTTATTTTACTATCTCACACAAATTTTAATCTTAAAAAAAATTTATTTTATATTTTCATGTAAATTATAATAATAAATCAAATTTAATTCATATCTTATATGCATTTTTTTCAGTATTTAAATAACTATGCATGCAATTTATATACTAATTTATTTTCCCTTTTAAACCCAAAACTAAAACTCACATCAAATGGGAGCAATTTAGTTATAAATATCATTCTATTCTTCTGAAAAATTTCAAGAATATATCATTTGTCTACTTTATATATATAGAGAGAGAGAGAGAGAGAAGGAATTAAAAGTAAATCAGAGGCGAGAGCTCATTGTCGTTTGTTGCCTCCAGAGCATCATTTGCTGCTTCCTCAACGTCATTTGCTCGAAAAAAACCGTAAAGAAACCTTAGCTCCCCTACTTCTTGCATTATCTTTCAAAAGAGAAAATCTCTCTATGCTCGAAGTGACTAGAGAAATCAGTAGAATTTTGATCATAAATAAAAAATAATCGTAGGTATCATAATTTTTTAATAATTTATTATCAAAAATACAACAGAATTCAATAAATTAATAATACTATTAATTAAAAATACTGACCCAATGAAATAGAAAATATATCTCAAATATTCACATATCAATTTTCCAAGGTTTTATTATCATTGTCAAAGAAAAAAATTAATATTTTTAATTTAAATTCAATAATTTTTTTCTTCTTTTTTTACATAATAAAAAGGATAAATTGTACAGGAATACTTGAGATTAGAATAACACTGCAAATAGGTCTTATATTTTGAAAAGCCTAGATTTGGATCCCCGAATTTGTATTTGCACTGTCATTTGGCCCCTTAGTTTAAATATCACTTTTTTTGATGGTCCAATTAAACAGTAACGATTAAATTTGACTATTAGTCATACTTATATGGACCAAATTGTCCTTATAACTCTATCAAAATTATTTAAAATAATGTGGAGAATGAGTAAAAAATCTGAGGGTAAAATAGTAAGACGCCAGCAAATTTCGAACGCGAGACCAAACGACAGCGCAAGCAAAAACTCGGGGACCAAAATCTAGGCTTTTCAAAACATGGAACCTATTTACAGCATCATTCTAACCTCAGAGGCCCCTGTGCAAATTACCCTAATAAAAAAGTATCGTGTTATAAGAAGGAAGACACATATATTAAATAAAAGTAACTCATGAAAAAAGTTTGTTTATATGCATATTTAAAGATCATAACTTTGGCAAAAGTTTTACATAGCAGTGCTAATTATAATCACTATTAAATAATTAGTTTGCAATGATTATAAACTTTAATTGCTTTTCCATAAAAAAATATTTTGAAATGATTTGAACAACCACAACAGAATATTTTTAGTTTGCAATAATTAAAACCTATAAATGTATTTTTTGCAGCAGTTATAATCGTTACAAATCATCATTGTTTGCAACAGTTGAAAAACATAAAAAAAAAACTGTTATAAAAATCGGATGTCATTAACATCGATCAGTTATAAATTTAGGATAATTAACTACATGCCACACAATTTAGTTTTATTTATGCCTTACTCATTCATTCTTAAAATTAAGGGGTTTTTACCCGTATGACACAAAAAAACTTCAATATTTACTTATTAGACACCCTAAAGTTAAATATTACATGACACACACTTATTTATTTTAATTTTACAACCAATACACCCTAGTTAAAAAATTCTTACATTTTATTTAAGTAAATCATACTTAAGTTATGTTTTAACTTAAATAAGGTTCATAGGAATAAAATCTAACCCCTTTTGTATCTTAAATTAAATTTAATCATTAAGATTAGCATCTAACGATTAGATTTAAAATATTCTACATAAATAATAGATTTAAATAGTTTTTAACATGTAAGATTTAAGTTAAGGTGCACC
>KZ452037.1:2902034-2930445 GCA_002786265.1 Apostasia shenzhenica
ACACATATTTTAACTTATTTCTCTTATAATGAGTAATCATAATTTTTCAATAACCTGACTATAGTTAGATTACAAAAAATCTGAGCAGTTCATCATATTATTTTAAAGATATTTAAATTATTTTGAGTGAAAATCCTAAAACTTTAATATTTAGGTGACAGCAAAGGAAGGATACATCCGCGACGTGAATTGATTTTAGGACAAATCAGCGCTTTAGTGTGGTATTAAAGAAAAGAAAAATATGTACATTAAGGGTAAAAATATAATTTTAATGATTTAATAACAGAATATTTTTTTTCCAAATAGATTTTGATTAAGTTTTAACTCAAGTGTGTGTATGTAAGATTTTGTAATGTTTTGAGTGTGCATAGCGTAATTAACTAAGAATGGATGAGTAAGGCATAAATAAAATTAAATTGTGTGGCATGCAGGTAATTATCCCTATAAATTTTCGTTGCAGTCTGAGCAGATGGATCATTTTCAAGTGATTTTCGCGGAGATTTTAACTGCCGTAGCGCAAACTTGAAGAGGTACGATCGAGTGGAATTTTTTTTTATACGATATAGTTAAGCCTCTAGGCATACATCCAAACTTAAATTTGGCCAGAAACATATTGCTATGGTGAGTTCCTATAGATTCGTAGGAGAATTTATGTATCACATTAAATTTTTGATGAAAGTTTGTTACCATGTTATATTATTATGTATAATATAAATATTTAGAAAGTATATTTTTAGAAAAATATGGCTGCCAACGACATTAAAATATATATTAGTGATTTTTGTGCATCAACAGCTATGCTTTTAGGCCTTGTTTGATTTGAGACAAGTTTTTTGCCCAACATAAATTTTAACTATAAAAATCAACTTTATTTCACATCCAGTACAAATACGAATATTAGAATTAAAAGTATTTCACATTTTATATACTTTATAATAGTAAAATGAATTTCTTTCCTATTAAATTTAAAAAATAAAATTATTTTTTTTATGTCTAAAAAATAGCTGAAACCAAACGAGGAGAATTGCATTTCCTTAAATAGAGCTTCTTCTAGTCCAGAATAAATATGCCTGAAATCAGGAGTTTTAAGTTCGAATCTACACTGGTATAATTTTCAATTAAGATAAGAGAAATTATAGTATTTAAAGAAATTCATATTGAAATACTTTCTAAATATATCTCAGCCTCATAAGCAAGTGAAAAGATTGAAGAATGTAATTCAACGCATTATGTCATATATCATAAGCCGAGTGATATTTAAGAGTGTAACTTTGGTAGAATTAGATTGATTCTTCTATATTTGACTGACCAAGTTTCATAGTTTTCATTATTTATTGTACGAGAGCTGACCTATGATTTGAGATGAGATTTTAGGTTTGGGTCTGGGTTTGAACTAGGTCTATAGGTTATTAGACACCAATATGAGTCCAATTTATCCAATAACAATCTCGTTACATACAATGTTAGTTGTCTACAATTAAGCAGTAGTTATAACATCCCAGTCCCAATTATAAGTTAGACAGAGGCAACATGAGTCCACTTAATTAGGCATCAGCTAAAATATGTGTGAATTAATCGATATAAATCATCGAGCAACTTAACCATTAGTTGAGTACCAAGCGTGTACTTGAATAAAATGACCATCCAATACCTACACAAGATTATGTTATATCTATAATTTTCTATAAGTTAAGGTGTTATCATTATCGAATTAAAATTATTCAATTGGATCATATAACTTGCTATTGCTTTTATATATAAATAATCTTATATTTTCAATTCCTAAAGGCAATGCATATAACATTAGTTTTGTTAGTTTCATAAAAATTTGCAACATCAACGAAGAAATTAATATTAGAATTAATTTTTATTTTATATTTTATATAGTTTTTAATATTAAAATAATTTTTTTTATTAAATTTAAAAAATAAATATTTATATCAAATTATATAAAACCAAATTGCATGTTTTACGAGGTATTATTATAAGATCATTGCCTTGGGATTGATGTTCTCAGTCACATGGCAGTGGGTAGTTAAAATGTTATGTTATGTTATATTTTAATGGAATAAATTTGATTAGGGATACTTATATCATTATTATATCAAAAATATATATATATATATATATATATTATTATTCATTTAATCTTTTAAAGGTTATTTTTGCATTTGCTATACTCAATTTTAACAATTAATTACAACTTATCTCTTTTACATAATCAATATTCATTGAAATTAATTGAAAAGAGTATATAATAAAATTGTAAATTTAAAATAAATATTTATCTTTAAAATTTAAATAGATAATAAAGTTAAGTTAAGTTAAGTTAAGTTCTGCGTATATAAATTCATCATTTATTTAACGTTGTAGATACATAATGTATATAATTATATTCTAAAGCCCATAAAAATTTTAATATATTTGAGTTTAATTCATAAACATTCGTATATATTTATATATGTGTGTATACACATATTAATTATAAATTTTGTTTAACTCAAATTAGTCGAATATTTGAATCTCTAAAATAACTAAATTTTAGTAAATTAAATTAAATTTGAATTGAATGAAATGCAAGTTATAACTAGGCCTCTAAAACTAGTGGTGGGATTCCACCAATCACCATTATATCACTAAAAATCTAATTTTAATATAATTCACCAACCTTTTTTTTTAGGTCTAATCAATATTTAATATTAATATTAATTGTTTATTAGTTAAACTGAAATATATTCCATGGGCCCGCTTGTAATTTTTATCTCTTGCAATGATTGGGATGTTAAAAAAATATGTGGCCGGTGGAGGGTTAAAAGAGAAAAAATGTCAAGGTGTGTGGGAGGCAAAGAAGGACTAATATATAATTTATATGATTATTTTTTTCTAACCCAAAGTTTTACTTACAAGTTTTGATAAAATATTAACTCTTCATTTTGAGTAAATTCCGGTTAATTTCCTCCAACTAAGTCGGCTCTGGTCGGATTCCCACTACCATGATTCGGTTCAAAGCTTCGGTTTAATTTTTTATAATCTTTGGTTGAAAATAATGATTAATTTACAATAGTTTATTTAGAGTAAGTTGCATCTAGGACCCTTTTATAGAGGAGTACTTATAAATTGATCCTGACTTTTTTTATTATTAAAAATTGATCCATATATCAGGTGCAATACCGCCTTCGAAATTATGCCCGTGAGCTTCATTCCCGTATTTTTATCTTATCGTTTTAAACAAAAATGTCTTACCAAAAAAATTAATAAAAAAATAATTAAATAATATTTCAAATTCTATATAAATTCCAATGCTCTCTCTCAACACAAGTGATTATTTTTATCTTTTTGTAAACCCATTAACAGATCAAAATCGTCTATTATTGCCATCTAGATTTTTTTAAATAATATTTAGTTGTGATTTAGGTGGCATTTAATTTAATATTATCTTAATGCTATGACATATTATATAGAAAAAAATAATTATTTGATTTAATATTTTCAGATAAATTTATAAAAAATTATAGAAATATCACTGAAAAAATGACACCTAAAAGCATAGGGATGCGTATGCAGTTTGTGCTATATATATAATTTTGATAACGGTATATGCACATTAATTAACCATTCATCTTTTTAAACAACATTATTATAAAAAATCATACACATATTTAGTGTTTTATAATTATATTTATTTATACATACATAAAATTTAGGGCAAATTGCATCCGACTCCTTAAGATTCAAAGGGCAATGCAAATTGATCATAACTTTTGAAAAATCTTAATTTTAGTGTCTAAAATTGCAAAAAAAATCGTAGTATTAATCTTTTTTTCAAAATTCATTTTTTTGCTGCCCTTTTCTAATAGAAAATATAAAAATTGATCATTTTTAATTAATTTAAATTATTTATACACTTTAAATTTAGGACTATTATATATACTCCTCTAAGATTTAATCTCATTATTCTTTAAAAATTTGGCAAAATTATAATTTTATTTTTTTTATTTCTTACTTTTGTCATTCTAAAAATTTAAAATTAAAAAATATTAATATTAATATTTCAAAATTATATTCTGAAAAATTAAAAAAATTAATAATTAAAAATAATCTTATAACATAATCATAAAGAATTAGCAATAAAATTATAATTTGAACTAAATAATGGTATGCTTGCAACCTTAATGACTAAAATCATAATTTTTAAAAAATTAAGAATAATTTAATTAAGATCAAATCTGATTTTTGAACCTATAAAATAAATCATGGTTAGGTTATGTTAATCCACACCCTTTGATTAATTAGCATTAATATATATCAGGTATGGGCTGTCGAGTTTTCCTCCTCATTTCTAAATTTATTTCACATCCAATATAAATTTTAATTATAAAAATTAAATTTATTTCACATTCAACACTAATATAAATATTAAAATTAATTTTATTTTACATATTATATATATTTTAAGTTATGATCAGCTCTCTCTCGATATAATTTCGAACCAATTTGAAATAAATAATAAAATCTATAAATTATTATTTATTTACATATTTATGAATATTTATATATATTTATGACATAACTATTTTTAAAAATATAAATATACTAATTTTGTGCCAGCCCACATTTTTTTTACATTTCTCTATTCCCTTATCCTTCTGTAGGTTCTACCATCTATGCGTCAGGCCAAATCATATAAATATTGTCTCGTATCAAAATAATTTAAAAATATTATCAAATTAAAAAGAACGAATTACATTTCTAAACTCTAGTGGTTAAGAGAATTAAGAAAGATGATGTGAGGATAACGGTGAAGTGGTGGTGAGTGATTCGTATTTCTAGCAGTTAGCTGTGTGCGAACCTTTAAGGGACGAAGATATTTGATAACTCTCATTTAGATATTAGAGATCGTAGCATAAGTTGTGAAGGGTTTTCTCTGCTCTTCGATATCATATGGTCAATTTCATATCCATCTCTTTTTCTCTCTTAATTATACATTAATTATATTTAAGGGCCTATCTGATAATGCGATTATTTTGGTCATCCTTTGAAAATGTTGGACTGGTCTTAAGATATATGTACGATGAAAAATAAACCTAATTATTTATGTTAAAAATTATGTACATAAAATGTAAAAAAAATTGATAGTCTCATCAAAAATAATATAAGAAGCGAAATAAAGTATATTTATATTAAACATTATATAGATATAATAAAAATTAATTTATTATTATTTTGTTAATGATTAGTAATCATTTTAGTTTTTGGACTTTTCCGCTGGCCTTGCCCTCTACATGTATAATGAGCGATATATAGTTGAGTAACCAAACGTTCATAATTATATATATCATACAATATGTACAGTTATTTTTTATAAAAAGAAAATTTATCGATAAAATAATATTATTGTACAGCATAAGTATGCATAATGTAAAGAAATTAAATATTATGTTATTGTTGCATTGGATCCATACTTTTTCATCTGGACCGTCCACGTAGAAGCTTGCGTAGAATCCATGTAAGTAAGGCCTCCACGTCGAACAAGAGATGTATCATCCCGAACAGCATATGCCGAAGAGCTCAAGGCGAAAAGCAAAGGCTTAATCTGACAGACGCCCGACCGTTGGGAACCGTACTGCTCTGGAAGAGGAAGCGGTTTTTCCGCTGATAGACCGTACCACTCGTACATCGTACAGCAGAAGTCACATAGTAGCCCTCTGCAGGCCTTAAATGAGCCGTCGCTAGAACTGTAGATTATTCGGCTGAAGTGACTAGACAGAGCAGATCATAATATATATATCTCATGTAAACAGCCTTCCAAGGGGGGCTGAGATCCAAAAAAAAATCCTTTGAGCATACTGTAACCAAAAAAGTCAATTCTAGTGATTTTTCAAGCCTCCTCAAAAAGGAGTCGTGGTTTTTCCGCCAGTCTATCTTTCACGTAAAAAATCTTGATTGTTTCCCGTCATAACAGTTATAAATAAGTAGATTATTGTCAGAAAAGTATCCCAAACCAGGATTTCAACTTTGTGTGAAACTCTTTTAAAGCTCTTACAGATCTACGTCTCTTCTCATCTCCCTTTAGCTCAAATCAAATTATCTCCACCTTAATATTATATGTTATTTCTCTATACGCTCAGTCTCCATCAATTCAGAAAGAGAGAGATGCAGTTGAACGCACGTGCGCACAGAAAGCCATGCAGAGAGAGAGAGAGAGAGAGAGAGAGAGAGAGAGAGAGACTGCATGCAGCCGGAAAGCCATGTCAGGTTCTCCTTGTAGTTAACCGGCTTATCATGAAGGCCTCGCCTGATTCGATTTTTTTTTTATAAAAAAAAATTATTTTTTAAATTTAATGAGAAAAAAATATTTTAATATTTTTTAAAAAATAAAATATAAAATATTTTTAATTCTAATATAAATATTTGTGTTGTCAGTGAAATAAAATTAATTTTTATAACTGAAATTTATGCTGAAAAAAAAATACTTTAAACCAAACTAGACCTAAAAGCTAATGATTAATTTTTCTTTAATTTTTCAGAGAAAATCAAAATATTTAATTTTTCAAATAAAAAAATCTTTAATTTTTCTTGTTCAAGTATCTAAGGGTTTTTAATAAATTTAAATTTAAATTATCAAAAATAAATAAATTTAAATTTAAATATTTTTTAATTAAAAAATATTTATTATATAAAATAAAATTAATTATTACTATACGAGGGCAGTGTTATAGGTCAGGGGAATTTGATTTGATGTTATATTGGTATTATAACATATTATATAGATTTTATAATATCAAAATATTATTTTTTGATTAATAATTTTATAATTTTTTAAAAATTATTTAAAAATATTATCAAATTAAATAATTATTTTCTCTACGTACTATGACATAGCATCGAGATAATTTGAATCAAATGCACCTTTAGTTATTATGTTGATATATATGTAAATTATAATTAATTAATTATTTAAATATATATATATATATAATGTAATATGTTAAATAAAAATTAATAAGGTTAATTTTAACCTGCTGAATATACAAATCCTTAATTTTGTATTATAAATCAACTTTATTTACAATATTAATTATAATCTTAATATATAAAATATTGTGATGAAGGCATCTTGTTCTACTTCTATCATGCATGTGATTTTGGCTTGGAGCGTACTTATCTCTTGATTTAACCATTAATTTAAAAATCATATGGTGCAATATTTTGTGCATAATTATTCGTATTATCTAAATATTAATATTATTTAAATATTTATATAATTTATAAATTATTGTTTTTTTAAATTTAATATTATTATTTTAAATAATAATAATAATAAATTAATCTTATTATCCATCTTATATATAATATTTAATAGATATGATTTTAGAGTAATGATTTTGTAAATTTTTATAATATTTTTAAATAAATTTTTATTTTTAATAATTAATTTTTTTAAAATAACATAATATAATATTATAATATCATTGAATAGAAAAATGTGACGCTTGTAGCTGAAAAGGGTGAGGAGTAATCGCCGGGTGATGTTCTAAAAGAAAAGAATCACTGAAGCAAAGTACGGCTTCTGGTAAGTTTCTAGGCTGAATAATAAGTAGTGAGAGGGAAGAATCATCCCACATCAGAAAAGAAGAGAGATCTTGAGCTATATAAGTAGATAATATGATTTCAAGTGATAGAAGTGATTTTTAGAGCAAAATCATGAGACTAATGATAAAAAACTCCATGATTAAACGTGTTTGGGTGACCTTCTGAGAAATCCTCAAATCACGCAGTTTTTCTAAAATCAAAATAAATAATACTTCTACAATAAGATCATAGAATATTATAAAAAATCCATTTAAACTTTTTATTTACAGGTTATTAGAATTTTCTTCTGACCCTTTTACCCTGATGAGAACCATGATATAATATTTTTCCACCTCCCCTCAATTATTTCTAATGACCAAGTAGTGGAGAGAAAATGATATTAATTAAAAATTTAAGACTAAGATTCTCTTTTATAAACATAAATTTTAACTATAGCTAAAAATTTTATATAATTTAAAAAAATAAAAAAATATTTATATCTCTACACAAGTTTTAATATTAAATAATTATTTTTTGACATTCAATATAATTATCAATAAATTCATCAATTTTATTTCACATTTTATATAATTTTTAACATAATTAACTTACTTTATTTTATATCATACATATTTAAAAAAAAATCATAAAAATTTGTTCAAAGCATCTTTTTTTCTCTAACCAAATAAAAAAGTTCAATCTATTTTCTCATAAAAAAATATAAGATTTTGCATTAAAAGAACTTAAATACTAGCACACAGTACGGCTTCGAGTCAATTTTGTGCGAACTGGACTTATAAACAGATCAATATTGAAATTTTTGATTTTGACTCCAGTTCCATTCGAGCTTCCTAAAATTCTTTTAATTTTAGGTTGATTATTTAGTTTAATTGAACTTTAAATAAGCTATATATTATATATATTATATATTATAATATTATAAATTTTACTTTTAAATTTTATGCATGTATTTGTAGCATCTTCTCTCATGTATATTTATAAGTTATTATAATGTATATATATATATATATATGAAATAAAATTAATTATTATCTTGCTTATTCATGTAAAATATGAAACATAAATTTTATTTTCAAATTTATATAAAAAGTGAAATATAGTAAAATTTCAATCTTAAGCTCGGGCGGTGTTCTCCTAGTTCAACGAAAAAAAAAAATTTACTTAAGAACAAGGGAACTCAATTTTAATCACACCATTATAATTTCTAAAAGATTCATTTACTTGTTTAAATAGAATGAATATTCTATTCTTCTTTCATTACAGAATAATTATTTTTATGTTTAATTTAGTGAATTAATTAATAGCTATTTTATAAGAATTTTTATTTTATATTTTATGAAATAGCATTTTTTTCTATCTAATTTTTTATGAGCTAAAAATATTATAATTTTCAAATTATTTTTATTCACGTACATGCACACAAATATGTATGTATACATATATATGCATATATATGTATGGATCTTTATATATATATTTCGTATATATATATTTATATAAGTGATATTTATTTAATTATTTATATAAAATCAAATTTAATTTTACTAAGATATATTCATAAGTATTTTAGTAATTTGTTTTTCATTCTTATTCTATATTTTATTTCATTTAAGTAAATAAAAAAATTATTATTTTATGTTTTTTTTAGAATGATAATAATTCATTCTAATTTTGTTCTATTTTATTAAAGTAAATATATTATAAGTAAGGTGGGAAAAAATTATGGTACTTTGGGTCGAAAAAAATCCTAAGCTTTGTAAGAGATATGAATTATGGTTAGATTAAAGTTAACGAGATTATTATACATGTTAAAAAAAAACACTTACACAGTGGAAATTACAGCATATATAAATACATTTCTTTTTTTAAGAAAATAATAAACACATCATTTTAATAGAACATTATTTATTCCCCTTCATCTTAAATGAGTATGACTCATTTTTGTAGTTTATTGGATGATTAGGCCTGGCCTAGGTTTGACCTATGTTATGCCCATACATGATCTACTGTTTTAGTTAATAGCAATTTTTTTTTTTTTTTTTTGGATCAAACATGTTCATTTATTTTTAATTAAACTACAATATCACCATAAAAAAAAAACTACAATATCAATATCAACTGCTGCAACTTCCACTTATCCTACTAGACCTATTTCACTTAGCATTCCAAGCTAGGGAGATGGCCAAAAGATGCCAAAAAAAAAAAAAAAAAAAAAGTAAATTACACTCAGGTTCTTTGAATTTAAGGCTTAATAACGCACAGATTTATATTATAATATCGAAATCCCTGAGTTTAAATAAATTATTAAATGAGTCTTTTTATTTTTTATTATTAAATTTTTTAAAAATTACTATTATACCCCTCCCCCTCTCAGGAACCCGAGAGAGAAGGGGGAAGGATATAATAGTAATTTTTAAAAAATTTAATAATAAAAAAGAAAAAATTCAGAGACTCCGATGTTATGATTTTAAAAATATGAAATTGTGCATTATTAAGCATTAAACTTAGAGATCTGAGTGTAATTTATCCAAAATAATAATATATATATATATAATAAACAAATATGAAAAATACATCATAAATACATATACATAAATATATATAATATTTGTATTATACAGTTTCCATATTTTCATTCTACTCCAAATTTTCTAGTAGCTAACATTATTGAAGTATTTTATAATATGTGTTTTTTTAGAGATTCTGATCTCTTGTAGGAAAGATCATGTGTGTCAAATTGAGTAAAATAATATAGAATACAAGTTAGTTTATTTTCAGATCATCATGCCTTATAAATTATTTTTTTAAGGTGAATCTGTGTTTTAAAAATAGAAATTAGGTTTTTCTAGTTTACTTTTTTTTATATTTTATTTTTTTCTATGATATATTACTGAGGATCTAGGTGTTAATTTATATAATCTTGTGGATTACTTAATTCATAAATAGTATAGAACTAATTGAATAAAATTAGATGAATCAAGTTTCTATTTACAATTATATATTTTTATATATCGATAGAAATTATATAATACTGTATTAGTAATGTTGTATACGTTAAGAGTACTCAACATACGAATATGGCGTGAGATTTAGAAACTAATGTAGCTACAAAATGTAAGAATATTAATTTAAATTTATAACATGATGACTTACATTCTTGAGTTTAAGTGATCAATTCATTATAAGAGATATAATATTGGAGTTAGAATTTTGAGATTCAATTTTTGAATCATAATTTATTTTAATTATCATGAAAAAAAAGTTAAAAATCTAACTTAGGCCTAATAAACAAGTAAATGAAGAGCGTTAACCTAAAAAAATTAAGTTCAAAGAACTATCATTTGTATATCAACGTGCATCAAAATTATTATAATTAGAACATGACTTAAAAAAAAAAAGAGTTCTCTCTTTCTTCGATACCGACATTCTAAGATGTAGAGGTGACTTCCTCATGCAGAGGATTTCACTGCTTATTAAGGCCGAGACAGGGCCAAGCTCAATTCCATTGTGACAGGGTCCCACCCTATGTGCTTTCTTTCCTTCATCTTTCTCTCTTAGCGTGGATTCCCTTTTCTCTTACATATATTATGAAACTAAATAAGAGAAAATGACGGAGACTCCATCTCGACGAGATAAGAAAAAGAAAGGCGGACATTTCTTTCTTTATTTTTAATAATAAGATAGAAACAGCTTCATAGCGTCCAACTCAAATGGAAGAGAGTCGACCCATTATCATATATTTAATATATGTGTGATAGACGGCATTCATGTAGGGGCATAAATGCAAATATCCATTTTGTTGTAAGTTAAAATTAATGCAAAAGTTATGATGAGGGGAAGTGTGGTTGTTAGATCTTGACCAGATTGGAGCTTCTGAGTAATTTGATATCCATAACTAGCCATGAACAGCCTAGAAGGTACATTATTTGTTCCACCAAAAACCTATATGTTATAGCATTAATTTCAAGTAAATTTAGGACAAATATGTAAATTTTATTTATTAATCGATAATAACAGAAACTTAGGGGACGTTTGGTTCGTTGTTATCCTGGTATTATATTATGTAATCTAGATGTCATCTTTTGACTAATAATTTTATAATATAATAAAAGATTATTTATAAGTGTCATTAAACCAAACAATTATTTTCTTTAGATAACATAACATAATATATCAAGATAATACGTACTGAACCAAATTCCCCCTTAGAGTTTTTATTATTGTACACGCATTAATTCAATTAATTGTGAGCTATATTTTCGCCAGTGTAAATAAATTAATTAATTGGATTTGTTCGAGAAGGAACAACAATCGATAAAAATGAAAGGTATTAATTTGCAATTTAAAGTAATATTATATTTTCAAAGCATATATACTGTACGGTATGATCGAAAGTTGATCTTCTTGAGATTCTATCGAGCTTATTTATAATTACAAGTAGAGATATATGTGAAAGTTCATTCAATAAAAGCAAAATAAATGAAAATTATGGATCAAAATCTCTATGTGATTCGAGCTAGAAGTTGTAATTAATTTGTAGAAGATGAATTAATCGAATAACCAGCCATGGTCATCTTGTTGAAGATTTGAAAGCTAGGAGTGAGTTTTATGTTACAATCTATGAACGAATTAGATATCACATCGAAAAATTTTAGACGAATAGAGTTAAGTTAAAGAAGTTATGTTTGTGTTCATTTGTGAAAGAAATTAGTCATTAAAAGATTTTTTTAAAAAAAATAATAGCATCATATAAATAAAAAATAAAATTACTATGCTGTAGTAATGCACAAGAAATCTTAACAATCTTCAATTTTTTTGGCCAAATTTTGAAGAAACAAAATATTTTTATTATTTTAAATCTAACACAAATTTTATTAATAAAAAAAAATTCTTAGTTCACAGTTAACACATAATTCACATCCTAATTCCCTATATATATATATATATAATCATCAATTTTATTTTATAAAATTAAAATTTAGAAAATTTATTTTTAAAATTTAAATATAAAAAGTAATCATATATCAAAATTTACTTTTCTTTGATTGAAAAAAATTTACTTAAACTCTAACATAAAAAATTACTGACTATAATTTTTATGATAATTAATTAATTTTATTTTTTATTATTCATGCATTTACTGAATGATTTTTTTGAAGAACCAAATGGATTATGAAAAATGGGAAATCTACATTTAAATCATAAAACGAATAGAAATTATATATCGATAAATAACATCACGTAAGTGTCACTAAAACCTGAAGATTTGATTATACGTGAATCAGATAAATCAGCAAAACTTAGAAGCAACTAAGAGTATATATATTATATTATAAAGTAAATTATATTCGAGCTCCTAAAATTGAAAATGCATATAGTGGTAAGAGTTTAAAGATGCACAAAAGAATTAATTATTTGAAGGCTCTGGCTCGAACAATAATTATCGAAAGATGAAGCCAATTAAGAGTGATGAATTAAAATCAAATGACGCGTACTTCTCATATAGAAATTCGCATATTCAGTGAAAGAAGTCAAGTCATAAAAGAACAACAGAATCTCGATAAAAACCCCACGTCTTGAACTAATGACCGCTTGTTAGACGGCTGAGCTTGTAAATAAAATTTATTTCTAGAATTGCTAAATGAATATTTTTATGGAAATCTTGATATTTATATTGAGATAAAATGTATTGTATTTTTTTGATATCAAGAAACTATAAAAAGATAATAATATTATATATAAATAAAGGATCAAACTAAAAATATGCAGAGATATAAAGGGTGCCACATTGTATTCTATCCCATTTGCAAGATACATGGTATGAAAATGTTGAAAATAAGATATCCACTGTCACAAAAAAATAGATTTTAAGCGTTATGTACTTATTTTTGTATTCTATCGCATTTAATTTGTATTGTTACCAAACTCTCGAATCAAATCTCTTGTTAACACTAGTATTAATATTATCTCATTCCTGATCATATGTATACGTAGTAACACATTAGCCACCTCTAAGGCACAAATGGGGCCATGCATGCTTATAGCATCATATTAGTATCATGAACTGGTACAGTGGTCTATCTGATGAGATAGGAAGATGCTCAAACTCAACTCCTAAAAAAATGCCAAATAGAAAGAGAACCATCGTTGGAGCAAACCATACTAATATACAGGCTCTGTTTGGTAATAAGAAAAAAAAGAAGATTTGGTTAGAATTTTTAGCCACTTTTAAAAAATATGTATGATGTGAAATAAAGTAAGTTAGTTATATTAAAAATTGTGTAGGATGTGCAATAAAGTTGATTGATTTATTGAGAATTATGTTGAATGTGAAATAAAATGATTGTTTAATGTTGAAATTTGTATGAGATGAGATATTAAATAATTTTTAAAGTTTTTTTAAAATAAATTTAATATTTTGACTATGGCTAATTTTAGCCATGATTTTTAGCCCATTGCCAAGCAGGGCCAAAAGAAAATACATGCTAGCATGCCTAGGAGCTAAGGTGGCATGAGCTTTCGAATTGTGCAAATGAAAAAATATTGGGTTTAGCTAACTAAAGTCACGTCAATAGTAGGGCCACCAGTATAAACCTCAAATTATATTTTGGTCTATAATTTTAAAAATTTTCAGAATAATTTCTATTTTGAAAAATTTATAGCAATAAATGTCTTTGTAAATTATGATTGTCATATAAAAAGATTCAAAGTGACGATTTTTGTTAACATCTAAAGAATACCCCCTCTCTTTCTCCTGTAGGATCAAGCAAATCCCTCTTCTTAGGAGGAAGGTGGGAGGTTGCGGCAACAACGAGTGAAAGAGTGATTAGAAAAAATTTAATGACTTATTTTTAAAAATTTGAAAAAATATTAAGAGTAAAATTAAAAATTTATCAATGATATGGATGTATCTTTTTGATAATATTAAGTATATTGTAAGAATTTATAAAAAATATTTTAAAACTATAAATCAAAGTATAATTATAGATAAATTATAGAATTTTTTTTAGTAATTAATCATAAAATTTGTCACATAGCTAGCATCCTTATAGAGGCATTATTATTATTATGTACTCCTTTTCTCCTTTCTCATTATGTAAATCCGAAGTCTAAGAGACTGTTATTCAAACAGGCAAAGCAAGACATAAATTACTCTTATAAACTGTTAATGTGGATAATTTACGTGCATGTCCTTAATATTGTGACTTATATAATAAATATAGAAATACATATGTATCATAGAAAGTTCAATATAATAAATTAAATAGAAGTGACCACTTTTGTCAATTTCTTAAAAAAAAGCATCTTATTTTCATATGTCACATAAAAGAAGTTTTTTTTATTCAAATGTTTCATATCATTTTATATATATCTTGTAAAATTTTAAAAAAGAGTAAATGTTCCTAAAAATTAAAAAAAGGCAAAATATTTATTTTATATTTTATTAATCAAAAATTTTGAACAGTAACCTAAAATTTCTACCTGACTTTAATTTTCTATTTTCTTACTTTAGCATGCTTATATGTCTCTTTTTCTTTCTTTAGTATCCAACATCTAATAAAGATTATCAAAAACCGTATCATTCTCATTATAAATTATTTTCTTAGATTCTCATTGAACAATTTTATAATTTTTCAAATTTTCTTCACTTTTGCATTTATACCAACCTTTATTAGTTTGGGGCTTTGGTTTTTCCAGAGCTTTTCAAATTAAAATTTTATTTAATTTTTTTTTACTTATTACTGTATTTATTTCTTCTATTTGAAATGATCTAACAACAATCAAAGTTAGTATTGAGAGAAGAAATTTTTATATATATAGTGATTAAGACCTTGATTTTACATATTGCCCTGTTTGGCGCGAGGACTAAATCAGGATCAAAATGATATTAATTTAAAAAATAATAATAATAATAATAAATAAATTTTTTTAATCATTCTACACAAATCCTAATATAAAAAAAATATTATTTTACTTCACATACTCAATAATTTTTATTAAAAAAATTAATTTTATTTTACATCCTAGACCAAAATACTCGATTCGAATATTTTGATCTAAGAGTGAAATAAAATATATATTTTTATTAAAAATTATTGAGTATGTGAAGTGACTGATATAAGGTTTCTTAGCTTTCAAGATTAAATGACAAGGAATTTGACAGACCCAATGCTAATCAATAAAAGTCTACAAAATGTTGAACGTGATTCTATGAAAGCTATCAAGATGTTTCAGAATACAGATGTAGATGTCTATTTTCGGCCCCAGAATGAAGGTGCTAAAGGAACGAATGAAAGTTTTTGATCAGTATAAAATCTCTCGTATTGATCGAGACCGCAACAAAGTAGCACACAATCTAGCCCGTTATGCTCTTCATACAACATCTCAGATAATCTGGTTGGAGAATTTCCCGAAGTTCATCACAAATATGACGAGAAAAAAAATTATTATATGTATTGAGTCTAATGAATTTGTCTTTTAATGCTTTATCTGTAATCTTATTTTTTATAATAAAAAAATATTATTTTTCATATTTATCGTTGGTTCATTTAATTTCTATATCTAGTAATAGTATTATAGCCTTATAGGTGACAACACAGGCTCTCATCGTTCAGTGCCAGTCAACTTGATTTTTTAAGTTGGCTTCGAGCTCATTGACATATTAAAATAATTTAAATTGATAATTTATCTTTAGATAATTATTTAAAATATATCTAAATAATTTAACAGAAAGTATATTGTATAATTAGCATATCAAACTCATTAATTAATCCTTTTTTTATAAGGATTTTTTTGGTTTAAACCTGAACCTTTCAATAATAATAATTTATGAATAGGAACTGATCGAGTATATTAAAATAATGGTTTGCGCGTACATATAATTCGAGACATTAATGCAATCTAATTGAAAAAATTGTCAAATATAACAACGTATTAATAATTTAATGAAAAGTATACTAATATTCAGGCGAAGAAACACAATTTATACAACCTATGAAAACAGTTCAATTAATGACTTCTCCGTAAATATATTCCGAATTATTAATTCAATTGATAATTTACCCTTAAAACAACTATTAGACGACAAATCAAAGTTTTTTTTAATAAATTACTAAGATTTGAACCAATTTAATTAAACTTGGCCTTGAGCTCATTTCCATGTAATTTTTAGAATTTTTAGCGACAGTTAAAATAAAATTATTTCAAACATGGACACTTAACTATTGATCTAATGAGCCATAAGAATTTGATGAAAGGAATTAAAAATCATGAACAAATTTTAAGAAATTACTTGAAATGAATTATGTGACAATGACAAAATTCATCTTTATTTATTTTTCCATACCAAAACATTAGATTGCTAAAAGAGTCTGTTTAATTTTTAAACCATTTTGATCAAACCCATTTACCAAAATAATACTTAGGCCATATTTAACAATGAGCTAAAAATGACTAAAATCTTAAATTTATCTTAAAAAAATTTTAAAAATTATTTTATATCTCACCCCCACACAAATTCCAACATTAAACGATCATTTTATTTCACATCTTAACACAATTTTTAATAAATCAATCAACTTTATTTTACATCTTACATAATTTTTAATATAATTAACTCACTTTATTTTATATCATACACATTTTTTAAAAATAATTAAAAATTTCAATCAGTTTTTTTTTTCTTATCACCAAATAGAACCTTAATTAAAACAATGATAATAATAATAATAAAATTCATCACAACCTACATAACTTCTAATATAAAATAATTCATTATATTTTATATCTTAGTCCTGTTTGACTAGGAGTTTAAAATTAACCTGATTTAATTTTAACCAGACATATCACATCACACATAAAATTTAATATTAAAAATTAAATTTATTTCACATCCTACACATATTACTAAAATAATAACTAACTTATATCATATCCCTCACATATTCCAACATAATAACCAACTCTATATCACATCCCTCACATATCCTAATATAATAACTAACTTTATTTCACTTCACAACTTTCAATAAAAAAATATCTCCATCCAAATTTAATTTTAACCTTCTTAAATTTAACCTTACAAACAAACACATTATACATTAATTTACATCTATCAATCAACGTTAAAAATAAAATTATTTATTTATATTAAAATTTACATAACACATGATAAATTATTATTATTATTATTATTATTCAAGTAACATTCTAGTCTGACTTGATCCAAATAATCTAGGAACCAAACATGCCCTAACAACCAAATGAGGTTATAAATGCTCAAGCACAAATTGAATGCTCTAAATAAGAAAAGGGAGAGCACAAACATCATCCACCACGATTTATTCCTAAAAAAATGCATATAATATTCTACCATGAACGTAAACTTCAGAAAAAGGAAGTAAATAAAGATTGATTAAGCATTTAATACCTTCCCCCAAAAGAAGAAAAACATAAATTAACCTTTTCACTGCCAACAACACCTAACACAACAAAAACACACACACACAAAAAAAAAAAAAAAAAAAAAAAATCACAACATCTATTTCCCTTCAAAACTAACAAGAATTTTCTACGTGCCCACCAAAACCTGCAGCAAAGCAACCAGCCAGAAATACCATATTGTTGGAAAGAATCAATGCACAATTAGCTTATTCATTAATAGAATGGCTGGTTTTCGAGAAGGCATGGCCCATGCAGAAAGGAAAGTGGGTAATACTTCACAAGGAGCTGAAAATGATTTGCTTCATGACTGCACGGCTAGCCTCTGAAGATGCTCACAGAAGACTTGCAGGCTGACATCATCGGTAAAGATAACATCGGAGCCGGGAGCGACTTCACTTGCTGAGTTGTGCGTTGCTGATGGATTCAACTTAGCTAAGAGAAATCTTGCCTGCAGGCAAAAGTTTGAGGATTTGAATACGTACGTTGCTGATGCATTTGGTAACCATAAAAGAAAAAAGCAAATTAATGTTTTATTAATATTGTAAATTTATCATAAATTTCAATAACTTTATTTTACATTTAACACAAATTTTACACATTAAAATTAAATTTATTTCACATCTTACACGCTTCACAATATTAAAATAAATTTATTTCCCATCAACTCTATAAAATAAAATATTTTCTCTTTCTTTATCTAAAAATAACTCCCAACTAAACAAGGCTGTATTAGCAGGAGCATTACAAGTGATAGCAATTCATGAAAAGTTCATATCCGCAGATAGATTGACATAAGGTAACTATGATGAATCCAACTTTAAACCTACTTTAACAGAAAAGAAATTTAGGGCTTAAGGTTAAATAAAATTCAAGTTGCAAAATATCAGTATGTAATTGTAGATGGGGCTATAGTGAGAATGAAACAAAAAACATAAAAATAATCAGGAACTGAACTAGTGATGTTTACACCTTAAATATATATCCCGGTCACCATGTATGGAAGGCGATTTTAACTGATCTGGTGATGTTTAACTTGAGTTGGCTTTTGAGTCATATCCACAACACAGAGTCAGGGGAGGCTTTTTATTTTCGAGTTGACTTGAAATTTTAATATTTACACAGTGCAATCTTATATAACACAAACTACTACTTGATGTGGTGGTAAAGTGACTGATAAGAATAGGACTTGGATACAATCCCATGGCCTGTCACTTTTTCAAATTCAGCCATTTCGTTAAAATTTAATTTTGAGCCAAACAGACAATTTTGAGTTAAATCAATCAACTCATTTTGAGTTGATGAACTAAAATGATTTTGAGGTTGTCATTGTACGAGTCAAGTTTGAATTGTTCAAGACAAATTTGGGTTGACCAAGACTCGCACAAACTTGACTCGTTTCCAGCCAACATGACACTAGCGATAACAATTGTCTTTTTTGCACTTGTTCCAATTTAGAGTGCATTAGCAACATAACTAACGTTCTCTATACAATAAGTAAATATTTCCAACTGCAGCATACCCAAAAGGGATTCTATGTTCAATATATAATTAAGCTTGGACAAAGAGTTAATTAATGAGATATAATGCATGGTTCAAAGATAATGGGTATACCAAGCATAAAGGAACAGCTGCATGACATATCGAAAGATAGATATACCTGAGAACCATGCTGATCACAAACAACTACCCTAGGGACAGGAAATCTATCTTTGATGATCGATTGGGCATCATCATGTGGAGCTTGCAAAAGCTGTGCGAAAGCCTGTAAGTGGTAGCACGTTGAAAACTTAAAAAGAGAAGGAAACAAGAGGAGACTCGTCAAATTTAAAACACAAGCCACTAGTTAATTTTTTCTGTATCTATAATCCATGATAAACAGATCTAGTTACCAATTAACACCTTCTTCCTCCAAGCCTAACGGAAAAGAATAACTTTAAAAAAATTTGCATCTTATCTTAATGATTGCCTCCATTTCATAGTTAGTCTCATTGTTACCAGCAAGAAATTAATGGAAGTAATTAAAATAAAAGAGATTGTTGAAAAACTTTGGACTAATTCCCGAACGTACACTAGTAAACTTTCCTGGAATGGTTCTTGAAACTTGAAAGCCAGCAATTTTAATCCAAACTCGCTCAACTTTCAACTCTTAATCAAAATTAAACCTCATTTGGTTAGGGCTAAAAAAACTACCAAACTCCTCTAAAAGCACTCTTATTAATATTTTATATTTATTTCACATCATATATAAATTTAAATATTAAAAATCAACTTTATTTCCCATTTTAATTCCAACACAAATCATAATTCTAAAATTAACTTTATTTCACATCATATACATCAATAAAAAATTAGCTTTATATTCTATAAAAAAAATTTATTTCACATCCAACATTAATCTTCAATAGTAAAATAACTTTATTTCACATTATAATATTAAAATAATTTTCTTACTCTCTTAAGCTAGGGAAATTGGGAACTTAGGTCTCAAATCTCATCCGACACTTTTCATTTTGACTTGTTATTTAAAATCTTAATTTCAAGTTAATTAGAACTACTCTAAATTAATTAGTGCTGAATGACACCAAACCAACTTATTTCAAGTCCAACCGACTCGAACTCGAGAGGCTTTAGAGTTTTGTCTAGTTCCATCTAATTAGAAGGCATTCAAATTGGCCTAGTTACCTGATGTTCTGGCTGGTTCTGGTAGCCCATATTGCGCCACTGAGCAATTGTCATACCATGAAAAATTACGACACTGAAATATGCATCTAGTAAGAGTATTCGGTCAGCAGCAATAGATGCTACATCTAGCAAAGCAGGTGAAGGAGGTGCATTAAAAGAATATGATATCAGGGAAGGCTGGATCATGACAACAGAATTTGTGATGTTTTCCCGGTTCAACAACATGCGGAAGTATGCTGTCTCATCTGGGCTATTGTTGAATACCTGTGACAAGATTACAGCATGTTAAAAATGATATATTTGGCTAAGGATTTAGAGAAACTTAATGTGCATCACCTGTAAGAATTGTGACCTACGCAGATTAAACATAAACTGCGGAAAAATTGAAAAATTAGGATTTATGGTAAACGAAGAGGGATCATCTTTCCGATAGTCACCAAACCGTGAGCAAAGGCGGATGAGTGATCTGTCCAGCCATCTCGTTGCATCAAATTCTTCCTAAAAATGAAAAGAAGATATTTATTGTTGATGTAAGATAATACCATGCCTAAAACAAGGTTGAAAAAAGTCAACTAAATTGTTAATGCTAAAAAGAAAATTGCATGAACACTGGACACTTCCATTTTAAAATAAATGGAAGAGTTGACAAATAATTGTAATCAATCACTGACAAACACAGTCTAGTTCTAAATATTGACACACCAAGGACAAATTTATAGCTGACTGCAGTAAATAACTAACCTCCATCTCCATCTTTAATGACACAAATCTAGCTAATATAACGGCAGCAGTCTCCTGGTCAAACCCATCAACTAGTTCCTGTATAACCGATAAGGCATGTACAAGTCATATTAAATCAAACATGAAAGAACGTTTTAAATAGGCGGATGATTGATATGTACATACTGCATAGAATCAGATAATTAATAAGTAAAACACTCCAAGAAATAAACCAGCTAAGCTAGCATATATAGGCAATCCATCTTCCCATGTTCATTAGCAGCATTTTAAAATCTCCTGACAATCGTCCCTGAGGAACACAATCTATTGAATAAAGGAAATTTCAAATGGCCGTAAAATCAGGAGCGCATGATGTTACTATTACAACCTAATAAGAATAACAACCAAACATCAATTCTAAGGCAAACCCAACATAAATGGAAGGCGGAAAGTCATGCAGGATTTTCTCTTTGGAATGTTACAATCAAAAAAGAAAGGGCATCCACAGATTACAATTTACTTAGCGAGTAACTTTGAGTAGTCCTGGGGTCAAAACATGAAAACGAAAATGTAACAGCATGAAGGATAGGCAATGAACCAGTTCGCAAATCACATGAAATGAACTTCCATCAATCACCAGTAGATTTTGAACTGTAGATATTGGAACAAATAAATGCGTGCTTGAACAGTCAGTTACAAGAAAAAGACTATGCCCACTAATGACAGCTAAACAATTTTTTGATAAAAAATTACAGCTAAACATTGGCAAGACAGGAAGGTGCATAATTTACACAACTAACCGCTGTGTTAGCAGACCCTTCTATCCATCTTCGAGTGACTGTTGTAACTCTTAGTCTCATTTGACCTTCAGAGTTCTGATAGCTGCAGAAGAATAGAACATAAAGTTCTAACACGTTTAGCACCAAGAGAAATGGGAAACATGATAAAAGAAAAGTATGATTATTCTCCTACTTTGTTAGAAACTGTAGATACAACTGTGGATTTGGGAGTCCAGATTGGTCTGATCGCTCGCTCGGTGCTATGTCAAAGAAGACAGTCAAACAAGTACTACTATCAAGACCACACATTTTCCATGCAGTTGTGTTTCCTTGACCTATCACTGTATCAGAACAAAGCGTGCCTTTCTGCAAATGAAACAGTAAGTAAATTAAATAAATACAGATTATTACATTGTATCAAAACCATGATTGGAGAAAATTAGGTCTGTTGTATGACCTTCTCCAAAGATGTGCAAGGTCCAATGATCCCCTGAATTTTGATATCTTTGGAGCAGTTGATCTCAAGATTGCCACTGATGAAAAGCACAGGAACAGATTGACAAATATCCAATCAGTGAGTAATTTTCAAGTCTACTTGTCAAGTACACGATGCATCAGAAAAATATAATCTTGAATGCATCATGCCATATAGCCATCATAGCTACGTTAACAAGTAGATGGTACACTTACCATTTACACAAACATAAATTCTGGTAAATTCTCAAAGAAATATCAAAACAATACTCTAAGAAATAACAAAAAATTATGAAAATAATATAAAATTTTAATTTTCTATCTACTAATAGATGTAGGCATAGAACTTTAGCATCTAGCCGATTCATAAACAGTTCTAACACATGAGAAATAAGTAGGATGCCTAGGTCAGCATCCAATACTTTGAGGCAACATCTAATTAAGTAAAATCAGTCCCTAACAGTGCTGTGGATTTGCATCAAAGGAGGCCAAACCCAACGCTCAGGGCAGATACAGTGCAGACGTCAGTTGTATTAGCATGCTTCATAGAATGATAGAACAAGGAACAAAGCTAATCAGGAAATAAGATGGCCAAAAAAGCTTGTCTGGATGTTTGGTAGTACGTTTAAGATTATGTTAATATAAGTTTCACCTGAATTAAGTTTAACCAATATTTTGCCAAAATTGGCAAATACTAATATATTCCAAAATTCAGTACAGACTGATCTAGGGTCAGACCAAAGCTTCCTCCAATGTGAGTTCAAGCCAGAAGTTCCACGTCCCTGCAGTTAGGCTATTTGCTTTCCTTAGATCTCCCTTTGCTCAATCTTCAGCCGAAAACACAGAAGGAAAGTGAAAGATGAAAATAATTCCCTAATTCCTTGTGTGACACATTGAAGTCCACTAGGTGTCACTCTATTTTGGATTTACAGATTCTCTCCTTTATAGAATGATACAAGGAGAGGTTTGCATGCTTGTGGCCTATGCCAAAGGAGAGGTTTGCATGCTTCTGATGCAACCATTTGACTTACCTAAATGTTGTTTTGCCTCATGGCTCAATAAAAATAAGCCCAATTTTATGTCTCGGCCATGTTTGGCATTTGCCTACTTTTGGGCAAAAAAATATAATAATAATTTTTTTAATTTATTATAAATTTTAATAACTTTATTTCACATCCACACAAATTCTAACCTTAAAAATAAACTTTATTTCACATCCAACACAAATTCCAACCTTAAAATCAACTTTATTTCACATCCAACACAAATTCCAACCTTAAAATCAACTTTATTTCACATCCTACACACCTCCCAATATTAAAATAAATTTCTTTCCCATCAACTCTATAAAATAAAATATTTTTTCTTTCTTTACCTAAATTTATCCTCCAACCAAACAAGCCAGGAAAACTTTTGGCGGAATAGTAAAGCCATGTTTGGCGGAATAGTAAAGCCATGTTTGGCGGAATAGTAAAGCCATGTTTGGCGGAATAGTAAAGCTATGTTTGGCGCGATGACCAAAATCAGAAATAAAATGGTACTAGATTCGAGTATTTTGATTTAGGATGTGAAATAAAGCTGATAGTTTTATTGAAAATAATTGAGTATGTGAAATAAAATAATATTTTTTTATATTGAGAATTTATGTAGAATGTAATAAAAATTTATTAATTATTATTACTATTATTTTTTAAACTAATATCATTTTAGTCCTAATTTTGATCCTCGGGCCAAGTAGAGGCCTAAAAATTGCCTAAGATTGTCAGCCATGGTCAATCTTTGAGTCATTGTGTCTCAATTGATGTTGAAGGTCTTAGTATCGAGGGTCTACCCTCGAGATTTATCGTCTCGGCATTGAGTTTCCTTCTTTGTGCAGTGCAGAGGAATTGTTCTCTTGACATGACAATAGGGCCCTTGTTCTCTCAACTTGTCGGCGTAGGCACGTGATTAATAAGTTGGCAAGAAAGACTTCACCACAGGGTCGCGTGAGATGTCGTGACATCAAACTTCATGTCAAGCCGTTGATGTTCATATTGTTGTTTCCAAGGTATCAATGTCAATGTGTCTGAACCTCAGACGGTCTTAGGACGAGGTATCGACGTTGAACACTAGAAATGAATCACATGAATAACAATTGATGGCATGGGAAGATAAAAATATCTAATTCCAAAATCATGGAATGAGATAACTACAAATGATGAATTTCCTCAAACATGAAAATTCTATCTTCACAATTACGTAAGGTAGGAGTAAACAACATCCAGAAATACTCACTTAAACGAGAGGCCAAGTGACTGTTCACCGCTTTCAAAAATTCTTTTAAAAGATTCTTTAAAAACTGGGTGTCCAAAGCTTTCAGCAAGAACAACAAGGCCACCCGTCCTTTCAACAGCAACTTTCATCTCTGCAACCCCAACCTAAACAAAGTGTGCGTTGGAGAAAAAAAGATTAAGAGAGAGCATGGAAAATCAGTGCTATGAAAATTTGATAACCTAAATCCTGAAATAGCCATGAAAAATGACAAAAAACAAGTAAAATTGAGAGCATAAACAAGATCACGGAAATACTGAGAAGCAAATCGACAAAATTTTTCCTTTTAATTTTGCCATTGGCTTGTTAGAGGAGCAGCACAAAGGAGATGAAATTGGAAAATACCACTCACTCAAGCTCCCTGTGCTAGCTTTCTATGGTAAATAGGGAAGTTCTCTGAATCCATATACAACGAGAGATTAAGAAACGCCTTTCAAGGAATAACCTTATCAACTAGAGGTAAGCAAAATATTGAGAGAAAGAAATGTATACAGACCTGATCCAGAGCAGAAGCAAAAATATCTAAAACATGGCCCTGACTAACAAGCTGCTTGGCCAAAATATCATAAACCTTAACAGCTTTATGAAAATGAGGCGCAGCATCTTTATCAAGATCTTTGTGTGAACGGACTGGATCAGATAAGTCCTTGGACACAATCTGCATGTGAAGGTCAATCACAATAATAAATAATCATATGAAAGGCTAACAAATAGTTGCTTGAAAATTGTTTAACTTTTCCTAATCACAAACCACCCACCACCATCTAACAGCAAATGCCAGATTGCCACCAATAGCACACTGTAACTAAATACATCACCAAAGTTGCTCATTAAGGAGCCAAGAAACTCCTCCAATTGCAAGTGCAAACATTCTTGATGTTTAATATTACAACATAATCTTAAAAACAGTCCCATCCAACATGGTTTTGAAAGACAGACTTTTCAAGATGCACTAATCTGACTACACGGTTCATATCATACTATCAGGTCCAACTACTTTCAGCATACAAACTAAACAAAATCCTGTGCATCATCAGCACATAGAACATACAAAGTTTCATATGACTCTAACCAGCTTTCTCTAAATTGATCAGTTTAACCGCATTTATGCAAATTTTAAAAGTAAAAACTATGAGAACAAATTATACTAGAGAGAAAACAAAGCCTGAAAATATTGTGAACGTCCATCTATAATCAATAACCTCAAAATCTTATAATCCACAACAAATGATTCATATACAATTGAAATAGAAGCATTGAGTAAGCACCATAATCAACAGACAACAGATACGTGGACTTTACAGTGACAGTTGTCTGCGTGAGAAAGATGGAAGTGTGTTTCGTGATGAATCCACGTCTTAAGGAATGCGATAGTGATAAAGAAGAGGGGAACTACGAAAAAGATGCTCTTACCATCCCAGGGCCCTCAGTGCAAGGCCCTCCCACCAAAGCTATAATTCTTGCCCCCGTACCAGGCAAGCACGCGCCAAGCAGACCAGTTGCAACACTTAAAGCTACACCAGTGCACCTCCGTGATCGGTTTCCAGCCTCAACAGGCCATTGATCTGTCTGCAGCTCATCCAACAACTACGACAACAGGGAAATGACAGTTTCCGAATAGAAACAAAATTCCAACTCCTCGCCAATCAAATAAACAAAATCAACTGAGTCTGAAACCAATCAAATGTAGAAAACTCACAGCATTAAGCGTATACTCGCAATCTGTCGCTGGAAGCAGAAATCTGTTGACTGATGACGTAGGATGCAATCCATTCGCCTGCGGCATGCCAACCTTGGGGAAACCTGGCGCGGCTGCTCTCCCACCCACCGATAATCCAAGCTGACATAGAATCTGCTCCTTGGTAATATCTTTCGTCCCCCGGAAGACATAAGACTTGGAAAGATCCGAGAATCCAAGCTCATGGAGGTGGACCTGCGTGCCGAAGGTGATCAACCCAACGAGAGCATTCTCAGGGACAAGCCCGATGGCGCGCCGCATGGCCGACTTCACGAAACCAAGTTCCTCCTCGATGACGCAGGTGTCGAGGACAAAAAGGAAAATGGGAGGCGGGGGTAGCGGCACGGCCGCGGGGTCGCCACCGGCTACAAGCTGAGGCACGGTATACTCGACGGTGGAACACTGGGGGTAAAGCTCGCCGGGGACGTTGGTTTCCGAGATTGATGCATAATGATGGGGGAAATGGTTTCTGGAGAAGCAGAAGGGACAGATCCAGATCTTGGAGGGGAAGTCGACGCGGCAAAAGGGGTTGAGGACGGCGGAGCAAGGAGGCTTGCAGCGAAGAGGGGAATATGGGAGGACGACGAGGTCCGGGGAAGATCGGATCGGGGAGATGGAAGCGGCGACGGGAATCACGCATTTGCTTGCTTCGACCTTGGATCGGGGCCAGGCGTTCCAGGTCATGCGCACGCCGTCGAGGCCGTCGGGATCAGGAGCAGCCGTTGCCGTGGCGGAAGCACCTCCGGCCGTGTCCGCCATGGATCTGCCGACCTAAGCTCCGTCGCCGCGGCGATCTCCGGCTTCGTTTGTCGCGTGGGGCCGCGCACCGCTTGTATTAGAAAGAACGAACGTTGGTGCCTTCCAAATGCTGCCGTGTGAGTCTGTGACTTCCGCTTGCCAGCACCTCCATTTGAGTTTTTTTTTTTTATTTTTTATTTAACATTCATTTTAGTATTTTTTTAAAGTTCATTTTAGGTTCTATTCAACGCAAGCATTAAAATTAAAACCAAAATAATATTACTTTTAAAAATAATAATAAAAATAAATTTTTATTATATTTTATATAAATTTTAATATAAAAAAATTATTTTAATCAATATATTTAATTATTTTTAATAAAAATATTAACTTTATTTTATATTTTAAATTAAAATATTTTTTCAAATATCAAACCATCATTTTAATTAAAAATTAATATTATTTTAGTTATTATACCAAATAGGATAGGACGTTAGTTATCTCGGTATTTTATTAAAGTATTTTTTATATTTTAAATTTTTTGAAATAAATAAAAAAATTATGATTAATATAAAATTAAATTATTATTAAAAATGTATAAAAAATAAAATAATTTAATTTTTAATACATATAATGTAAAATAAATTTATTTTTAAAATTATAATTTATATAATAAATGAAATAAAATTAAACTTTAATAATTAAATTTATATTTTATGTGAAATAAAAATAAAATATTAATAAAATTATTTTTGAAAGAGTCAACAAAATCACATATTTTAACATATTTAGCACAAAGTTTTTTTTATTTTAAATAATAAATTTTAAAATTTTTCTTAAAAAATATGTATTATAAAAAATAAAGACGCTTAAATATATTAAAAGTTATATAGAGTAAAAAATAATATTAATTAATATATTAAAAAGTTATGTA
>KZ452037.1:2930470-2956055 GCA_002786265.1 Apostasia shenzhenica
AAAAATATGTATTATAAAAAATAAAGACGCTTAAATATATTAAAAGTTATATAGAGTAAAAAATAATATTAATTAATATATTAAAAAGTTATGTATTATTTAAAATAATATAATATTTTAATATTAAAATTTATATATTTTACATTTTTTCTAGTACAGCAAATATTAGCTAGAGTACTTCCATTTTAATAGTTCATAACTTATAAGACGCAATTCATAACCTAAATATTGAGGTCGTGCTTGAATTTATGTTATCATGATGTTATATAATTTGAAAAAATTAATTTTTTAGTTTGATAATAAATTTAAATAATATTATAAAAATTATAAATAATTATTTAAAAATAATATTTAAATATGATTTAAATTAAGTGATATTAATATAAAATTAGTATTTGATTATTATCTTTTAATTTAAGGAGAGTTTGATTCGTTGTTATTTCGATGTTATGCTATATAATATAGATATCATCATATCTAGATATTATGTTTTGACTAATAATTCTATTATTTTATAGAAAATTATTTATATATATTATTAAATCAAAAAATATCTTTTCTAAATAACGTAATATAACGTCAAAATAATATTGAACCAAATGACCATTTAATATTACCTAGATATTCGTATATAATTAGATGTCTCTCGTTTTTAAGTAGCGCCTAAATCTAAATATTATTTTATAATAATATTTTTTTAATATAATTCAAATATATTATTAAATTAAATAATTAAAATTTTTAAAATAATAAAGTATATATATGATACTAACATTGAACTAAAGTTTTTATAATTATGTTTAATCAAATAAATACTAATTTAAAAATAATGAATAATTTTAAATAACATTATTAGTTATTTATAAATTATTTTTTTATGTTAAATTATTTTTTTTAAAAATTCATTATTATTATTTAAAAATTATTTAATTTAATGTTATCTTAAAATTATATCATATAATTTAAATATTATTTCCTAAATAATATTTTTATAATTTTTAAAAAAATATTTTTATATATTATTAAATTATACTATTATTTAAATTGAATAATAATACATAATGCCGAAATTAACATTAAATTAAATGCTCCTAGTAACTCAGGAATATTATAGCTTCCCTTTTTGGCACTTATTCACAGCAGATTTGTTAAATATAATAGTTTTTTATCTTCATGTATACTATCTAGTATTCGTATCTGTAGGTCTTTGGGTAGTAATATCATGACCTTGTGCAGATATTCTTTTCTTCTGGCCTTCTCTGTATAAGGAGAATTGATATTTTTATGTTTATATATGATTTCCAGTATTGGATATAAATCACTATATTGTTCTGGATGGAATTTTTCGCATTTTCGAAGAAGATGTTGAGAGAATTCGTTTTCCTTTTGAAGTTTATGATTGATATTCTAAAAAGAATATTCTATATGATATATATATATATATATATGATATTATTTTTCGGAGATTATATATCATAGAGGAATTATATTGTAATCCTTTTATTATTTTTCAGAGACTATTAATCATATTATATGTCTTTGCAGACATGAGAATATCTGATTTATAATTGCTAGTACTGCCAACTAGCAAAAATATTATCTGCTGATTATATTTATCAAGAAAATCTATATTAATCATTCCATCTTTGAAGGAAATATTTGTTCTATATATCTTGAGGAAAGGGATATTATATGTCTTCTGTGAAGGAATAGTGGTGTTTTGTAATTTACTTTTTTCACGGAGTATTCATGTCAAACCTACAATTATAAAGAGCTATATCTAAATATTTTCTCTTGATAGAACTAAAGTTTTTATAATTATGTTTAATCAAATAAATACTGATTTAAAAATAATGAATAATTTTAAATAACATTATTAGTTATTTATAAATTATCTTTTTTATGTTAAATTATCTTCTTTTTATATAAAAAAACTTTCATTATTATTATTTAAAAATTATTTAATTTAATATTATCTTAAAATTATACTAAATAATTTAAATATTATTTCCTAAATAATTTTTTTATATTTTTTAAGAAAATTATTTTTATATATTATTAAACTATACTATTATTTAAATTGAATAATAATACATAATGCCGAAATTAACATTAAATTAAATGATCCTAGTAACTCAGGAATATTATAGCTTCCCTTTTGGCACTTATTCACAGCAGATTTGTTTAGAATAAAGCTAAATAAAATCTTTGGAAATTAGTTTTTTTTATAGGTTGGAGATTTTTTTAAAAAAAATTTTAGATTAGTATATTATATAAAATAAAATAAATTAATTATATAAAAATATAAAGTAAACTGATGTTTTAATATTAAAATTCAATAAGGTAAAATAAAAAAAATTTATATATTGATTTAATTAAAGAGTGATTTTTGGCACCATTTTCCTTGCATTACCCCTGCTTAGCAACATTTTTAAAATTTTAATAAATATAAGTAGATTAAATTTTTAAAGTAGCCTAAATTGTAAGATATTTTTTAAGTGGCATAAATTTTAAACAACTTAATTTTTTTTTTAAATTTCTAAAGCACTTAAACAACTAAAGTTAACTTAAATTATTTTAGTATGTAAAATGACATTAGATGCATTTTAGGCTCGAGCTATTTACAAAATTTAAAGCTACATAAACACAATAATACTATTTAGAAGTGTTTAAATTTTGAGAGTTTAGATTTAAATTTAAAAGGTTGCTAAATGGACCCATTGGCTAAATTACATTCGGGTACTTACATGTTAGTCCTTGCTTAATTGTGTGAGTTTTCAGCGCATTCATCTTCTATTAATTAAGGAGGCGTTTGGTTCAATGTTATCTTGATGTTATGTTATGTTATCTAGAGAAGACAATTGATTGGTTTAATGATATCTACAAATAATCTTTTATTTGATTATAAAATTATTAGTTAAAAGATGACATCTAGATGTCATGACATTTAGATTACATAACATAACACCAAGATAACAATGAACCAAACGCCCTCTAAGTCCTATTAAATTTTAAAGTTTTTAAATTAAATCTAAATATAATAAGTATTTATGTAATATTCAAATTGCCACTTGGACTTGACCTAAAACGAAAATTCACTTCATATATTTTATTCTCAACCAAATCCATACATGCATTGCATATTTATATATAAATATGTGTACACATACACACAAATATATATATATATATATATATATATATATATACATATTTTATATATCAAGTAAATCTATTAGATTGAAATCGGATAAAATTAGGATTTAATTTGAATGAAATTAGGCCAGGGCTAAATTAGGTTTATTTTTTTTAAGAAAAATCTGAAAGTAGGATTTCTTTTTTTTTTTCTATAAAATGAACTAAGAAACTAATTTAGATTCTATTTGGTCACAAGAAAAAAAATAATTTAATTAAAATTTTTAGTTATCTATACTATATATAAAAGCGGGACTTTGAGCTGCTAAAATTTTTTTTGTCGTTATCTGAAATGGCATGCTGTCACTCCTCTTTGTACTTGAGCAAAAATTTACAATACCTATTTATGATCAATTGAGAGACAAACTTACATGGCAATCATTTCAGTCTCTCCTTGGCTCGATCAAGTCTCTCTTTATAGCATGAAGCATTGCCTATTTCAAAAATTAGGATTAATGCTCGTGGTTGAAGATGTTTAGGAGTGATTGCCAAGTGATGTCTCAAGAAATGAATCATTGGTATAAGGAGAACATCTTCTGACAGGCTATTAGGTTTAGTGGGTGGTGAAAGGGGAACAGAAATGAATAATAAATGACCTATATAAGTAATGACATGACTTTAAAATATAGATGTGCTTTTTGAAATAAAATTATGAGAATAATGATGTAAATTTCATAATTAAGTGTACTCCAAGAAGAGTGATTTTCAAGTAGATAATGTCTCTATAATTGAGACATGAAATATTATAATATAATATCAAAGTCAAACTGCCATGCAATATGATTCGACTAACTCAACTTGAAGTCAACCTGCCAAAGTTCAACAAGTACGTGACTCGACTCGACCAAACTTGACTCAATCGACTTGACTTGACTCAACTTAGTTGAATTTTCTCGACTCAATTCGACTTGGTTGACTCGACTTGACTCAACATATATAATAATATTTTGCATATTTTATAAGATATATATAAAATGCTCAAAAGTTAACTAAAACTAAGTAACGAATGACTATTCTAAAGAACTCATGATAGTTTCAATTTTTTTTTAAATTTTAGAACTTAAATGATGATATATGAAGCTTAAGATAATAGGACTAAATATCATGAATTCTGATCATGTTTGCCAAAGCAAAGTGATTATTAATATACAAGTGAATTGTTTCTTTAAAAAATGTATAAATGAAAAGTTATAGGAACCTTAATTCAACTCAAATTTAGTTATAAAGCACAAATAGATCTAAGATCATCTGCTTAAAAATTGGTAATCATATTACCTCAATTGTTCGGTCCAATTTAAAGTTTAATTGCATTATATTTTTTTTTTCAAAAAAAAATATAGAATGGAGAGATTTCAATGAGCGCATAAGCTTTCAAACAGTTTCTATCTATGCTCTAGCTCTGTTTGGTAATAAGAAAAAAAAAGAAGATTTAGTTGGAATTTTTAGTCATTTTTAAAAAATGTGTATGATGTGAAATAAAGTAAGTTGGTTATATTAAAAATTATGTAGAATGTGAAATAAAGTTGATTAATTTATTGAGAATTGTGTTGGATGTGAAATAAAGTTATTGTTTAATGTTGGAATTTGTGTTAGATGAGATATAAAATAATTTTTTAAGTTTTTTTTAAAATAAATTTAAGATTTTAGCCATGGCTAATTTTAGCCAAAATTTTTAGCTCATTGCCAAACAGAACCTAAAAATTGATAATCATATTACGTCAAAAGTTTTCAGTGCAGTTTAACATTTAATTGTATTAGTTTTTTTGGAAAAAAAACACTAAACAGAGAGATTTCAATGAGTGCATAAGTTTTCAAGCAATCCCTATCTATCTATATATATATATATATTAAAGTCAAATACAGTAATGAATAAATGAACTAATTCTAATATGAAATTTTATATATAAATAATAATTATAATTTATATTTTATTTAATTTTTGATTTAATATTAAAAATTATTTAATAATAATATTAATTTTTAAAATTAACAAAATAAAACTAATAAATAAATTTGAAAAATTTTATTTATTTTTATTAATATTTAAATGTTCAAAATTCAAAATAAATTTAGTATTTAAATATTTAGATTTTAATTTAATTTATTTGCATTATAAATTAAAAAAATATTTAATTATTATTTTATTGATTACTCATAATATAAATATTTATTTTATATTCGATAATATTTTAAAATTTTAAAAAATATTAAATACTTAAAATTATAAAAAAATAATATATATTTAATATTTATTATTTTTAATTTTCAAATATATAATATTTTTATTTAATTTATAAAAATTTTATGAGAATAATTTCGTGTAATTCCTGCACGAGTACAACGCTAGTATATGATAAATATAAAATAAAGTGATTATTTAATATTTAAATTTATATAAAATAAAATATAAAATAATTGTAAAAAACTTTAAAATAAATTTAAAATTTTTATCATGATTACAATTAGTCATAATTTTTACCTATTGCCAGACAGCCTTACAGTTCACCATCAAAGTGAGCCCTGCGGAGATCGGGTTGCCCTGTCGCTTTTCGCCGAGCCAAGCGACCTAAGCGTACGCGAGCCTCGGCCCTTCGCCGATCACGCCGGCTTTTCGTCGCCTCACGTGGCCGGCTTCTCCGCTTCCCCCGCGACGCTCGACGACACCACGTCGCGGGTTACCACAGTGCTAGCTCCAGGTCTGGTGGTAGTTTCGCTGTTGTCCCCTTATTTATAAAAACGATCTGTGTGATGTTATTGATGATGATGTTGATTATTTAGATTTTCACCGAATATTGCTGAAATTAGAGTCTTCTTCACTGTTTCAGCCGATTCTGGGGTGACAGAGGGCTACAACGACTGTCTCACAGAGGCTCGAGGTTCAATTTGGTCTTAGAGCTTCTTTTTTTTGTTCTTCCCTAGTATATTGCTATATTTTCTGTTTTTTCTTTCAGCAATTGCATACATTTCTTGAATCTTGAACAGTTTTAATCATATATGGAAACTCTATGAAATTTTATGTGAATTCGGAAGTTACAAATTCAAACTTATCTTAAGTTTGATCTTCTCTTCATAGCATATTTTTGGCATAATTATTTTTTTTTCTTATAAACCTAAATGCAAATCCTTATATTGGTAGCTTGCAGTTAACTAATTCACCAAGGCAATCCCACGTGATATCAGCTTGGTATCTAGCGAAGCATTTATGGTAATTCTGTCATGAACTATCCTGTATGGAACTGCTTGATTGGCAGAAGGTTGGTGCGACGTTGAAGTGGCAAATTGTCCATGATTCTTGTGTTTATAATGGTTTCGGGATGTGAACAGTGGATTCCCTTCTTATGTGAGCGATAATATTTATCCACATTTGATCTAGTAAGTTTGATTAACGACTTCTAGATGAATTCGATGGAAGTCCACATCCCAGCATGTGTAGACTGAGAGACTGTCATCCATCTATATGAATATTGCAGGGAAATTTAGGGCTATTTTGAGTTATGCTTATTATTATTGAGGTTTCAGCAACCATTGTTTTGCTCAAGATGAGAGGAAACTTGAGCGCTTGATATCTTCATTTGCTAGCAGATTGGAAGGGGTTCAAGACTTAGACATCGTGGAAGAGGGGATCTAATGCAGCGATTTCCCAAGGGTGTGGGGAGCGGGCAGAGGGTTGAGTCCCTTATCTAATCTACTATTTTGTTTTCATTTCTCTCGTATTCTTTTAGCTTCTCTGATTGTATTTGTAACCATTTCCTTCATTTGAACCCTATGTGAATCTTAATTTGAACATCTACGAGATTTAAATGTTATTTCCACTATATTTTTACTGTTTTAATCCACTGTTGATGTAACATTTAGATGTGTGATGGAAAGCTTTGTAGTTAAGAGGTTATACTCAATGCATAGCTAGGTTGATTTAATTCATAGTAGGTCTACATTCTACACATGTTTTGAGTGACTAGCTATTTTGCATGAATTCCTTGTGAGTGCTCAATTGTTGATTATCTTCTTTCATCCTTAACGTGATTTTCATGTCAGATATCATAGATTAGACTTATGTCATAATTAGGGCTTCTAGGTTGTATTCGTGAAAGACCATATATTTTATTTTGTTCACATTTACGTGGAATTCTACATATAGTTTAGGATTTTAATATTTATTTAGTATTGTATCGCATAATTAGATGTTAACTTCATTTCATCGCATTCTATTTTAGTCTTCATTGATGGGTTGGCCGACTTCTCGGCTTGTGCCTACGCAAGATGTCTTGCTTGGTTGCCATATTATTTAGTGAATAATCTTACCCTATTGATTGGGCTCCAAATCATATAATAACTTCTATGGTTCTGTTAGCTTGGGGGCCCAAGGTCATGAAATGCTTGAGAGGATATGGGTAAAGGAATCCTTATTAAAACGATTATCATCTCTAAACTAGTTGACAGATTAGTGAAGGATGATGCTATTTAGAATGCTTTCTTGAGTACCAACATGGACCACATTTTGTTTTTGACTTTTGTTATGTAAGTTGATTGTTGTGATAATACCTACTTAGAGATGTATGCGGCAGCTGAAAATTGGATGGATTATAATTTGTAACACAAATATTCTTTTCTTGATTCTTCCCATCATTTTTTAAAGGGTCATCTCTTCTTTTACTGAACAAACCTGAGAGATATCTTTTCTCCTCCCCATTGAACAAAATGGCACTGTTAGCAAATCTAATATGATTCCTTTTTTCTTCTGATTAGATGGATTTTAATCGTTTGCTTGCCATAACTGTTGAGGACTAGCATGGTCATGTTGTCCTGGTGCCAGCCATGAAAAGATTTGTTTACATAAATGATGATTCGTCCCCAATTTCTTTCTGTGACAACAGGGTATCTAATAGAAAGTATACTGTTCTGAATTTTCTTCCGAAGAATTTGTGGGAGCAATTCAGGTTTGTTCTTATTTCTCAAATTTGTGTAGCTTTATTTTTCTTTCAACGTACTTTTGCACATTGTTATTACCATCAGCGTTCTTGTTGAGGTTTGAGGTATCGTTTTGAGGGTCTTTACTTTTTCTTGTTATTTAGTTATTTATTCATATAATTCATATTGTTTGTACGTCAGTTTCTTGTTTTTTATGTGTCTCAACATGTAAGAATGTGGATGTACATTTATTGTTGAGTTGTCATTTGTTTTTGGGCTTTTGATATCCAGTGACTGATGTTGTCTATGGGTCAATACACTTTTGCCTTTTCTCCTAAGAATATCAACATCTATGATATAGTTACATTTCTGATCCTTACTATGGATACGATATTTGTGGTCCATCTCTATGAGTAAAGCGTTTATGCTATAGTTACATCATGTACTTGCAGGATTCACAGGTAAAGATGGCAGTGTGCTTTTCCACCAACACTTCTTGTATTTGGCATTATTTATAATAGTTTTTTTTTCCTGCATTATACTTGGCATTTTCTTTATTATTTATTGATCTTGTTTGGATTTGCAGTAAATTGCTGAAATCCATTTCTGATTGCTTTGCTTTCTCTATTCCTCCAGTCGGTTCATGAATCAGTACTTTCTACTGATTGCTTGCCTCCAGCTATGGCCACTTATAACACCTGTGAATCCTGCAAGTACATGGGGTCCACTTATTTTTATTTTTGCTGTTTCTGCTACCAAAGAAGCCTGGGATGACTACAATAGGTATCTTTCCGACAAGAAAGCAAATGAGAAAAAAATATGGGTTGTAAAGGAAGGCATTCGGAAACATGTATGTATTCTTTTTATGTCTTAAGAATCCTCCTCCCCTAAACATTGACGCGATAATTTTCAGTAAGTAGTAAATTACATTCACAGGTTCATCTTGCTGACAGCCATCAAACTTATTTTCTAATGTTTATTGTTATTGCAGATTAATTAATATATTGAATACTGGATTGTAGTATTTCATAAGACTATATTGTTCTCAATGTACATTTTTTATATTGCAATTTTAGTTTTCCACTCAAAATTTGTTAATTATCTTTATTAGGACTTTAACTGAAGTCATGGTTTCATTTATACTGTAAGGAAATTTATGGAAAATAATATTTCATCTTCCTATTTATTATGCAATCCCTTTGAGCGGTCAGTTTATAGGATGCTCTATTTTATCTTTTTTCCAATTTGTTCTCAACTTCCATTAGAATTGTATTTATTCACCAGAGTGCTCTTGTATCTATAATTTGGTAATGTTAGGGTGCTTGGTAAAATCTCTCTATAGGTTCTTCATCAGTTTTATGACTACTGGCTAAAGTTGCCTCCCATCATTCATTTTATGTTTTTTGAAATTAAGTTAGTCTGTCCTTTTCATTATCTTTTATCATTCATAACCCAGCAATTAAGTTTTTTTTTCCTCTGATAGGAGTATGTCTATATGATTTCTAGGGAAATTTTACAAAACTGCTATCTAACACTTATGCTATATGTGAGTGGATGTTTGGTAGTAGGTGACAATATCTATTAAGAATTAGAAATGATTTTATAAAAGAGAGGGTGGAAAGGCACCTATTGAGGATAAGATAAGAGGATGGTCTTTAAGTAGTTTGGTCATGTCCATTGTCGACCTATAGATGCTCTTGTATGTAAGTGTGAGGGGACCTAAGTATGAAGAGGTTGGCCTACAATGGTTTGGCATAGGATCATAAAAAATGATCTTGGATAATTGCACTCTCAAAGAGTGTTGTTGATGGAGAAGAGAAATCCATGTTGCTAACCTAAGTAGTTTGGGAATTGGGACCAAGTTTGTGTTGTTCAAGTTAATTTGTCCTTCACTTAAATATTTATTTAATTACTCCCGGTTCACTGGCCATACTTGAGTAATGGCTTTTATTTTAGTATCTTGGGTCATACATTCTAGAGCAACTGTTAAACATAAGTTCTATTGATAAGTTATATGCAAGGGGCAACCGGTTATATTGTCTAGAAATAAGAAAAACTGCCCATTATCTTTCATCTCATTTTGGTCAATGTCCCAGATTGAAGCACAAGATATTCATGTTGGTAATATTATTTGGTTGCGTGAGAATGATGAAGTGCCCTGTGATCTTGTTTTGCTTGGAACTTCTGATCCTCAAGGCATATGCTTTGTTCAGGTAACTTTGTTGTCAATATTTTGTCCTTTGTTAGTAATGGCTATTTGCTTCTTTGTTGTTCATGTCTTGTAGGTTGGCCTTTACTTATGGATGTTATCCCTACTATGCAATTTTTTTTCTTTCTAGATCTTGTGTAGTTGTTTGCTTAACACGGAGGTTCAAGAAATGACATGTATGTTTGTCCCCATGTGTTAGATTTTATGTGTTTGTCTGGCGGCACCACAGCTGTGGAGACTTAGGAATATGATCATTTTCCTTGGGTCTTCCTTGAAGGACTTACATAAAGAAATTCTTTTTGATAACCTCAACACATTTTATAAATAGTTTAGGTGCTTGAAATCAAACGCAATGATTATTTTTAAGCTTTGCAGATAGAGTTTGGTTGTGAAATTTTGTCATTGTATCTTTTATATTTACTGGTAATAAGGTGAACTGAAATTCTTGTTTTTCATTGCTAGCAATTGGATAGTTTTGTTAGATAATTATCGCTTATATGGAAAACAATCAGCACCGTATTTTTTCATATACACTTCCGGTTAAGTGTTTTTCCCTAATGGATGATAAGTGGAAGTTCTTTGTAACGTATTTCAACAATTGTGTTGTTACGGATTTTCTCTTCCATTTTTGACTAAATGAACCAACGCCTGTCTTAGATGTTCCTTTTACATGCCTTTGAAGAAAGGTTCTGCTAGTTTGTGAGGACTGTGTGATGGGATGTCGACCAATCTTCTTACCTATTGTTGCCTGTGTGCTCTTGGTTTATTGTGTGTATTTTTGAATGCGTACATACGTGTGTATGCATATGTGCACATATACATATGTATTTTTGAATGTAGGGTGAGCCAGTGTGTGTATGTATTTTCTTAATAAGAGATAGTTAAGCTATTTGAGATTTTCATCCGAGGGTAACCCATATCCTTCCCTTCACCCGAATTTAACAATTCAAATACACAATCAAATTTCGTTCATCAATAATTGTTTTCCAATACAATGCTAGGCGACCTCTTTATATAGAGAGATCCCATAAAGAAAATTCAAAATATAATACTAAATATAGGAAATACAATGTCAAATAAATGTGAAGCAAATATAGAACTAATTTTATTATAGTAAAATAAAATCAGCTCCAAATATAACGAGTCTTTAAATCTCTCAAATCTGCTTTAAATTAAATTAAATCAAATCTGAAAAAAACTAATATGAAAATCTCCAATTAGCCTTAATCATTTTGAATTTAAATTTTGATTCAGCACGTGTTGTCATTCTAGCCATCAAATTTAATGTTGATTCGTGTTCTCACCAATTCTCCTTAGGTGAGAGGAGCTTAACCCCATCGAGTATGGGTCATACAACTCATGTATTTTCGAGCGGATCAGATCAGTTGTAACCTCTGAGGCTCTTGAAAAAGGTAAAAAATCTCCACCAAAGCAAATATCACTGATAACTAATAGATTTGAAATATTGAAATCTCAACTATTTTCGAGGTCTAATGGTAAGATTCAAATATATTAATTGGACTCAATTTAATAAAATCTAAAAATAAATTAAAATAGAGATTTAATTATCTTAATTATCATAAAAATATTAAAAAATTTCTACACTAATTATAATAACTTGCCATTAAAATTGCTAGTCTTATTTATTTCATAATATGTAAATAAAAGGACTGACACATGTAACAAATTAAAATGAAATGTAATTGCAAATATTGATTAGACTCAAACATACGATATTAAGAGAAAATTAAATACATGACTTATGACTCTACTAGTGTCTATTGGATGATTGATTTTGATCATAGGCATGTGAAAAATCACGAGAGATGTGGTTCTTAATAGGCTCTATAAAGTTCTCCAAAAACACCTGACATATTGTACAACACACTAGCTAATCTCGTGCGCCCTCTGCATGTATCACCCTATATAGGTATTGAGGTTTATTTACTATCTGATTCATGTTGTGTATATGCGTGTTTTATCACATCATATCAATTAATCTTATAGTGATTGTGACACGAAATCATTTCAATTTGATCAATCGTATCATCAAAGCAGTCAGATGATTTGGTGACCTCGATCAAACCTATGATTTTCTTTCTTTATGGCTCAGCTCTATGACGACTTTCTCAACTTGATTTTCAATTTCTATCGTATAATTATCTTTTTCATATAGTTCATTCTCATATTTCTCGTACTCTTTGGCTAAGTTAAGGTCTGCTATATAAATAAATATAGGTAAGAAATCAAGTTCTAATACTTCAAGAAAAATGAATGTTCCTGTAAAAAACTTATTCACTGCCTCCTTCGCGAGGGAATTAGATGGGTTGCCTATAGTGTCAATAGATCTAATAATGAGGGTAGGAATTGGAGCAAAGTGTACTGGCTTAGGATCTGCTATTTAGGAACTATAATGTTAACTTTATGAGATGAAAGAGAATATCTCCTACTTAAGTAAGTTTTGATTTCATCTCACGTCTCAAATGGCCTAAACGTAAGCCTCAAGAACATTGATCCTCTAAGTCTTTAACATAATATTTTGCTTAACCAAGAAGTATTAATTTCGTGTACTTAACTCTTTCTAACTCGTTTCAGCTACAATAATCAAAATAGCCATCCAAATTATTTTTTACTTTTTGTATGATAAATAATTCAAATTACCAGAGAAATAAGAATTAATTGCGACTTTTTTACAAATTGTGGTTGTGTAGATGGGAATTACGGTCAAATCTTGTTGTAAGGTAGAATATTAGCAATTTTATTTTAGGGTCTATGTTGACATGATACTTATATTGGATAGCGAGAAATATAATGATATAAAAAATATAATGCAGAATATGTAAAAATGATCAAATAAAATATCTTAGTTTAAGCTATGCTCTGATACAAATATGATACAGGACGAAAAATGCAAATGATATTTAATATTTATAATCTACAAAATTAACCGACAAACTATTTCAACTAAGTTCAGAATATTTTTTAAATTATAATTTAATGATAAATCAGAATTTAAATCTCGCAAATTTGAATTATTTCAAAATTAATTAATGGATCGTATGATAAATAAAAAATTATCAAATTAAATTTGGGAATATCAATTTAAATTCAACAAATTAGATCTGAGGTTCAGGAATTAAGGGATAGATATCTTGCACTTAAGTCCGATAATTTTTTCTTATATTTAAGTTTTTAGTCATACAATCTGAGTCAAATTGAATAATCAAATTTGCAATATAATTTCAATTAAATCAAAATGCAGTAATTAAGTGAATTTAGAGAAATTTATACCTGGGCCGAGAAATTCATGCACTGTTATGCAATTTCTCAAAATTTAGGCTCGGTGGAACTCGATTCAGCGCGCTTTAGGCAACAAAGGAAGAGCCACGTTACTGGCTCGCGTGAACACACATGGAAGTAGGTGCGGCGACGGCGCATGGCTTGGCGAGCCTCGTGCAAGGTGGACGAGGACGAGCGAGGCGGAGCTTTTGTAGACGACGGGTGGATAGAGGTGCTGACTAGAGGCATTGGCATTGCGTGGATTCAAACGATTGGACAAGCGCCAATGGAGGCGTGGGTCACCATCGAATGGTCGACGGTTGTCGATGACCGGCTGACAATCGGCGTTGAAGACACATGCGGAGGATTGCAGAGGAGCAGGCAAGCGCAGGGTGTTCTTGCGTGTGAGTTGCAAACAGCACACAAGTGCTGGAGCGAGGCGCGTTCTACTTAAATGGGGATCGCGCGTGCAGGTGCGCGCTACTCGCGCAGCGATCACACATACGATATTCATGCTAACGGGCCACGCACACTGGCGGATTATTGTGTTCAGTGTTGACAGCAGAGTGGAGGGGCTGAATTCACAGAGGAGGAAATAGAATTTTTTTAATAGAGACAAGTTATTTGAAAATTCTCACCTGAGGCTAACTTATACCCTTTCATTCACTAGGATTTAACAACTCAACTACATAGTCAAATTTCATTCATCAATAATTGTTTCCCAATACAATGCTAAGCCACCTCTTTATATAGAGAGATATCATAAAAAAAATTCAAAATACAATACTAAATATAGAAAATAAACTGTCAAATAAATGTGAAGCAAACATGGAATTAATTCTATTGTAATAAAATAAAATTAGCTCTAAATATGGTCAGTTTTTAAAGCTCTCAAATTTGCTTTGAATTAAATCAAATCAAATTTGGATAAAACTAATATGAAAATCTCTAATTAATCTTAATTAATTTGAATTTAAATTTTGATTTAACATATGATGTTATCCTGGCCGTTAGATTCAATGTTGATCTATATCCCCACCAGAATTATTAGAAACTTTTGTTGAATGATCAATTGAATCTTGATTTTTTTTTTGGGAAAAATGGTGCTACTTTGAATTGTGTTAAAATTTCTCCTCCCTCTAGACTGCTGCATTGGATGGAGAAACTGATTTAAAGACTAGATTAATTCCGTCAGCTTGCGTTGGGCTAGCTTCTGAACAACTATACAAAATGAAGGTGATATTTTCCTACTAATTTCAAGATTAGATATGTTTTGTTATATTAATTCTCTATTGCCATTTGGTTATATTTTTTCTTTTAGTTTATCCTTTGTTTTTGGAACAGGGTGTTATCGAATGCCCAAACCCGGATAAGGATATCAGAAGATTTGATGCAAACATGCGGTTGTTTCCCCCCTTCCTTGACAATGACTTATGCCCTTTAACTATCAAAAATACCTTGCTTCAATCTTGTCACTTGAGGAACACGGAATGGGCATGTGGAGTTGCGGTTTATACAGGTGCCCATTAACTTTACAAGAAAGATTTATGCATCATACATACATATTTGTATGTATGTATATGTATATGTGTATATGTACATATATATATACTTATGGATATGTACACACATATACATATATGTGTGCATGCATGCATGCGAGTGTGTGTGTTTTCTATATATTGTTTTCCAATACTAAATCACCTTCTCTTTTAATCTCTCTATGTTTTATCCTTGATTTTGTCTAAGTTGGTAGCTAGAGGATCAAAAGCATGAAAAGGGTTCGAAATGACATTATTTGTGAGGTTTTGCATCACTTAGGTTTGTTTCGAGGCACCAAGTGGGAGTTAATAACGCAAAATTAATTGGTAAATGCCATTACATTTTAACTTTTAGGATCAAAATGTCTTTCTGCAACGGGAAAATTTGCAAGGGTGATTGGGTGCATATGTTGATGGGATTTAGTGGCCTTTGGGTCCTCAAAAGTTTGGCAGGAGACAACTTGGATGTCACCCTTGTATAATCTCTTTACTTACTTTTGGTGGATTCCATACCCTTTACATGGATTTAGATTTTCTCTTTTTCTTGCTCGAACCACACCTCTTCTAGCTTGAATCACACACCCCTCATCCGATGTTTTCTTCTTTCCAGATGAGGACACCATCTACACTCATAAAATCATGAATTACTCGAAAAGAAATCTTAAATAGAACCATTTCTTCGAAAAGTTAAACCCTATACAAGTCTAACCAAAGGTTTTAAAACTAATTTGCAACTGATTTGTTTTGCTTATTTCAAATCGAGATCTATGTTAAACAAACATAATTTTTTTTTGCTTTTGGCTATGCTTCAGCTAAAAAGGCAAAGTTTCGGCCAAAACAATGGAATTCTGGTTGAAATCTATTGTTTTCGTAGAAGTGTCTTAGTTTGGCCAAACCTCACATCCTAAAGTGTCTAACTTGGATTTCTTCTAACTAAATCTTTATCAAGGTAACTGTAGGGAATAAATAAACATAAAAGGCTCATTTGTTAGATAATCAACATATATTGCCATAGATGTTTCAAAATCTTTACTTTTGTGCTTTACTCATCAAACCTTTGATTTACATATAGACCCCAAATCTGCTCAAACAAAACTAATCCCTTTGTTCTTGAGATTTAAAAACTTGTGGAGGTGTTTCTTGAGCGAGAATTGCGGGAGAGTGAGATTTGCGTCAATCTAGGTTGGAAAATTAGGGGGCAAGGTTCCCCGCTGCCGGTCGATGACTGGCAAATGGGGGTGGCACATAAGAATGCTACAAATAATGGCAAGCGAAGCAATCCAGTGGCATCAGTGCGTAGAGATACTAGTCCAACAATATGACACCCTAGGAACAAACTTGATGACAAATATGCAACTCAAGCAACATCCGCATAGAAGTACACTGCGGCAGAGGAAAGAACCCACGGGTAACCTCAGATGAGGTTCTAACTCATCATTCACTATTTGGAAATATTTGTTTAACTTCATCCATAATTCTAGGTTTCACATTTATTGTTCATGCAGATTAGATTTCTTAACTTTTTACTCATCATTCACTGTTTAAGCTGGCATTTCAAATCATACAAAACTATCAATATTAAAATTTTATTATATTTCACATCATATATATTTTAAAATAAAAAAATAATTTTATTTCATATTCTACATATATACCAAAATAATAACTAACATATTTCATATTCTTTATGCATCCCAGAACTTTATTTCATTAAAGTTAACCTTTGCGAATAAACGGGAGCTTATAATTTTGTTTTGATTAGTGACATTGATGGCCTTGCAATGCCCATATCACATTAGTGTGTATTTATCTATTTTCTTATTTTCAGGAAATGAAACGAAGTTGGGAATGAGTAAAGGCATACCAGAGCCCAAACTCACCGCTGTTGATGCTATGATTGATAAATTGACTGGTGCCATATTTTTGTTCCAACTTGTAGTTGTTATTGTTTTAGGATTTGCTGGAAACATTTGGAAAGATACTGAAGCTCGTAAGGTAATTTGTGCCATTGTTTTCTACTATTTTATATTGAGCTATTTTCTCCTTTTTGTTTTTCTCCCGCCAATCAGGGCTTCCAAATTCTTGTGATACCATACCTAACATTTTGCAAAAGTGTTGTGTATAATTTTGTCAATGTATTATTTTGTACAAGGAAATATGGGTGCAAAAAAAATTATGTAAAAGATTGAAGATTGTGTTGTTTGTTAGCACATTTGCGTATATGGGGTATTACATACGGGTGGGGACACCTGAGAGCATGATTAAGATTCGTTCCATATTTATTTGATGTCGACTGGAGATTCAAATTTGATTTGATTTAAGCAGAGTTAACAGATAGGTATTTGCCATGTTTTTTTGATTTGATATTTTCCATATTTATGCAAAATGTAATTGGTATATGAAGGCTTGGTTGTTATTATTGTATTTGTATTGCTTTATTCTCATGTAATGGGGTTTTTATATAAAGAGGATGCATGTTGTTGTATTTAGCTGAGTTGTATAAAAATTCATGTTTGAGTACGCATCTTGATTAAGGTTAAGGGATCGATATCCTGGTGAAGGGAAATGTATAGTTGACCCTAGGTGAGAGTCCTTCAATTGCCTTGTTATCCCTTTTTTATTTTGAGTAAGAAATAAAACTCTTTTGTCTTTTCTTTCCCCTTCTTTTTTGTCAAGCCAAATTACCGCATGTCATCTACACATTTATGCTTGATTCCCTGAGTGCTTCCTATTTGTTAACGCACCATTTTTTTCGGTTGTACTTGACCTCTCACCCCTCCCCTATCTCGTTGTTTTGCCACTGCACTACTCGGTCACCTGCCTCCTATGTGGCCTCCAGCGCTTGAGTACGCCATCATAGGTCTCTTCACCACATTGCTCGACACACACCCAACTCCGACATCATCCCCACACACCTTGCCCAAACCCTTATTCGTCTCGCCATCTACTAAGGTCGCGGGCTCCATCTTCACGTTGCCCATGCTTGAAGGCCCCAAAACTAGCCAGCTTGTTGGTCTCTCGTTCTCTGCCTGATTGCAAGCTTCTGCACTCGAGCAGCGCTTTCTAACTAGCCTCCTTGCGTAGCCACCCATGAGCATCCTTGGATCATGTCACACATAGACATCTACGATCTATCAAGCACCATCCTCTCTTGTTTTGTCTTCAGAACGCCTTATTAAAAAGAAATTACATCCAAATTTATTCACCTCAAGTATGCTGTCATATCTGATCAAGTTAATTGTTGAGTTTTCAAGTTGATACAATTATTTCCTCTACTTGATTATTCACTCTATTCTAATTGAGAGATTTGATATTACATTTGAGAGAAATTATTGTTAGAGTAATTAGTTTGATAAAACCGATTAAATCCTTGATACTTTAGATCTAATCTGTTAAACTTAAATCAATAATGTCTAAGTAATAAATTTTTATTTATCATTTATCTAATTTAATTATAATTTTAAAATAAACTAATTTATAGAATTAAAAATCATATATATGTATAGTAGATTCTAGAAAATAGTTTATGCTTAATTTAATAATTCAATCTTTAAATTTTGCTGATTAAAATTTCTTACATCATTCCATTTGTTTGTCCCGCATCAACAACCCCCTTAAATTTTCAGGTGATTAAGTCAAGTGTTTATGTATATTCATCCACTCCCCTTTAAGCTTCCAAATATTCAATCCCAAGGAAAAGGGGTGAGTGTGCTTTTATTGTTTCCATCATTTATTGTATTTTGTAATTAATGTCTATTCACATCTCTAGACATCCCCTTAAATGATCCTACAAAAATTAATATTGGGTAGTTAAGTGGCAAATATCTATAAGACTTGTATAGTTAAGATGTGTAAGGTGGGTGGCATTAGAGGCCTTGTAGTTAATGCTAGGGAATCTAAGGTGCAATGCTAAAGAGAAGAAGGGTTAGACTATAGACCAAAATTACTTGAGATATGGTCATAATAAGTGATAGTGAATCACTTACTCCCACAGAGCGCGCTGCTTTAAATAGAGCTCAATGGAGGAGATAATCATTTAGTTGCCCCCGGTTAGTTGGAATTAAGGTGTTGCTTTTTTTGTTGTAGTTTCTTTTGTTATATTAGTAGTCTAGTGTATATAAATAAAATATTTCTTTGTATTATGTAATTCCTCCATATTAATATAACTTATTCGATTGCACCAAAAACAATTGCTAAAGAAAGTTGAGGTTATACTTGTTCGCTAATATCTTTAAACAATATATGAATGCTCTTAATAATTATTTATCTTGGCATATAAGATCGCCCTAAGTATGGCATATTTTATTGTTGAAATTTATTTAAGAAATGATATGACAAAACATTTTTCTTAATGCTTTTTACCTAATTAATTATTCAATTCTATTGCATATTATTATTAAAGAAACACAAGATGGATGCATTTTTCAAAACTTTTTGAGTTATAGTTTGTTTCTGCTTTGCGATACGTCGTTCTTGAAGCTTATTTATATTTTCTTACAAGAAATAATCGTACTTTTGTAGTTACTTCTTTTCTATGTTACTTTAAAATTCTCAAACAAGTGATTACCCTACAAATAATGATGGTAGTTATGGCTTTCTGTTCTCTATGAAAGCTTTATTCAGATTTCTAGAAATTGATGTGGGCATAGAATGAAGTTAATTTTCAAGTTGAATTTGGTTTATAATTAGCTTTTGAATAGGGATTGAAGTTGGACCACAAGTTTTTGAAATACAAGTATGGCGTATTATCATTATTGTAGGTTGAACTTTTGACTGAGGCTTTATTTGGTGGGAGGATGCTTTGGGTTTGGGTTGTTTTGAGGATAGAGAAAAAATCTATATATTTTAATATTATTATGTGGTATAAAGTTATTTTAATATTGAGATTTTTGTTGAATGTGAAGCAAAGTTGATTAATTTTATTGGGAACTACATGAGATGTGAAATAAAATTAATTTTTAATTTAAAATTTGTATATATATTAAATAAAATGAATTTTTAATGTTAAAATTCGTGTAAAATGTTAAGTAAATATAAAAATTAGAATGGATGATTATATGATAGTTTTGGGGCCCGAAGCAAAGAAATGCTCTACCATGGTTGCCTAGCATTGATGCCATACCTTTTTAGGTAGAATGCAATATGTACAGGTTATAAACAAAGTAGGTGTTCTGTCATTAATACGTAAGTTATTCCCGTGATAGTTTAGCCTGCAAATTTCAGTTCATTTCCAATATACAAGGAATATATGTAAATATGTATGTCTCTTCTTAATTTTGCTAGTAATCCACTTTTCAGTAGTTTTTCCAGTAAATCATGATACTTAGATTGTCATGCATTTGATGATCTCAGGTTTATATGTAATGGTGAGCTACTGAGCTTGATATTTGGCTTTGCATGCATCAGTTTGTAATTCATTTCCTACTTTTATTCTCGTTCTTGTCTTCTATTCTAAAGTTGTTTTTTCCCTGCAGCAATGGTATGTAAAGTATCCCCCTGAAGGACCTTGGTATGAACTTCTAATTATACCTCTACGGTTTGAACTTTTATGTTCAATCATGATTCCAATATCTATAAAGGTATATGCAAGAAACCTTTTTAACTTCTCATTTGTACTACTATTTTTTCACATTAATGTTTTCATATGTTGTTGATATCTCTGAGTTAGAAGTTCACTCACTGTAATTGTACTCATTTCTGTTTCTGCATTACTTGATTTAGTGACATTCTTCCAGAAATTTCATATCTGATCTAGATGTGCTTGGAGCTTTAATCATCTTTCATATGAAAATCAATTATATTTTCATAAGGTGAACTTAAATTTAGGTTTATGTGTTATAGAATGCTTGTTGAACCTTTGATCAAGGAATTTCCTATTCTAGTAATTTATGAGACGAATGAACTTCTTAGATTTTTTATCTTGACTAATGTTATATCTCCTATATTTGGTTGATGCCTAAGTTCATTTTTTCAACTTTTTTATAAAAAAAATATAAAGTTTTTTTTAGATATATATATATATATATATATGATGGGAAATAAAGTTAATTAATTGTGAGAATTTTAAATAAAATTAGTTGATGTATTAAGAATTGTATAAGCTACTTTATTTTTTTAAAAAAATAATCATGATCAACTTGGACACCAACCAAATAGAGGCTAAATTACTCAAGTAAAGTAGCTTTTATTTGAGAGGGTGATATTTATTTATCATATGGAGACTCTTTATAATTTTATTTTGCACTATAAGTCTTGTTGATGGGGATCTTGATGATCGATAAACCTGATTGGATCACTCCCCTTGATGTCATAAATGAATAGGATTAGTACATATTGTTTTTATTTTGTTTTATTATTTTAGAAGTTTGTCATAAGCTTGAAATAGTCAAAGCCTTATTTATTTTATTTGTGGGGTTTGTTTAGTATTATATGGCTTGTCTTTATGTTAGAATGGGATTGATTCTCTAGATATAGACTTATAAAGTCTATACTTGAATATTTGAATTGAACTTATGATGAATAAAATTTACATTTATGTGCAATATAGCTCTAAAACGGGCTAGGGTGAGAAATTCCGAAAGGAATTCATATTTTGGAAAAGATCGATATTCTGAAAGAAAAAGATAGAAAAATCTTATGTAAGAATCCTCGACATTCTGTTATCACTCTACTTCACTGTTCGACTAATTTCTCTACATCAATTTTGATATCAGAGCCTCGTTTCACCTTTGCTCTTGTGCCACCTAGCTCCTTCACTTTGCTATCATGTCATATACCATCACGCCTCCACACCATGTCTTACACCATTGCATGGTTTTGTGCCTTCATTTCGCTAATAGCCTTTGCAGCTTTGTGAATCCATGCGGCCCTCGCACAGCCTCCTCTTCTTGCGGCCTGCACTTACTCCCTATGCAGCACTCTTCCTCTTGCCAGCACATTGTCACACATCCCAACAATACACCTGTCCCCGCCTAGTATGTTCTACGACTAGAATACCTTATTGATTCACATTGCTTGGGTGTAATCAGGTCATTTGGTTAACTTGGTTCATTGGATCATCCTAATTCAAGCTCAATTGAATATTAAAGTTGTAAATATATCAATCAAGGTATAATTTCTTTTCTAGAGTTCATGAAAACTAGTCAACTAAGTTTCAGTTAAAATTGTCATTCATCTTTATTAATTGATCTTGCTTGAACTAAGCGAACTTAACTTTTATTGAGTGAATAATCACTGCTTAATATTTTAATAGAAACCCAAATTTAATTTTGAAACACTTTACTTGTTCTGTTGAAATTAAAATTAACATTTGTATCTAACTTAGTGTATTTTTATTTAACAGTGTTTTGAACTTATCCTAAATTTTAAATTTGTTTGTTTTGCTAAATTGAAATTTACTCAAATTATCTTATAATTATAATTTGAAAACTATTGCATTTATTTGGGACAATTTACTATTTAAATTTGTTGATCTCAGATTCCCATACCATTCATATTGTTTCTTGTATTATATTTTATCTCAACATTTCATTCAAATCTTATTGGATTCATTTTTGCCTTTCATGTCATTTTATATTTGCAATACATTTACTATCTAGTCTGATTTGAGCATTTGCCTATGGTTGTACTAGATTGCACCTTAATAGAATCTATCCCAATTTAGGAGAGAAATTGACTATCTTGATAGATTCATAATGTGATTGATAGGATCAATCGTATAAAAGTATAGGACCCTATTTTCAATATTAGATTAGACCATAATGTGTATTTAGATTGGGTAGTGAAATGGACCATGACTTTAAATGATGCACAATGGATGATTCACGAAAGATTATATTTGCTAAGATGAAGCCTACCATGCATGCTAGGTTTCATATCAATGGCATGGAAAATACTCGTTACTTTTGTGAAGCCGCTCTGATTACAGCTTGGGCTGAGCTTAAACAATAACGAGAGAAAAGTGTTCTTGTTACTTATTTTTAGCGCATCCTAAATCAATAATGAAATTTGATCGAAGAGACGAGAGCAATATATGAATACATTGTTAGGTTTGAAGAGTATCATGAACGATGTAGAGGTTTTAAGAGTTTTAGCATGACTATAACTAGATTCTTAACTAGTCTAAAAGATGATATACAAAATTTGTTGTATTGACATCAGTTCAATATACTTGAAGAGGTTTATGAGAAAGCCAAAGATTATAAGCGAGCCTAGAGATGGTTAGCATTCTAACTTTTCAAGGTCCCAAGATAGTCTTACTACTATGAGCCATAAGTCTACTATTATGTGACCTATAGCACTAGTTCTTGTGTTTAGTTCTTTGTTTCGAGAGAGAACCAAATTGAGTATCCTACTGAGATTTACATGATTCTTAAGGTGGAGAGCAAGTGATTGTGACCAGTCTCAATTTATATAGCAAATCTTAAACTAGTAGAAGAATATGAAAAAATGTTAGGATGATCAATATATGAAATTTTAAGAACATTAGGAAAATATCATAGATGAAACTAACATAATTGAAGCTCCTAATAATGAGGATAAAGGTTATATCTTCTACTGAGATACATACAACCAAAAATTTTGAAGAGAATAATCTATTGCATACTTAATTACTTCATGATAATGATAAGAAACTTAGTTGTATAAATGTTGTTTATATTATTGAAGATCATGATAATCTGTTTGTCAAGGATATAGAGCATATTGGGATGGTTGGTAGTTTTGATCATAATGTTAAAGCTATATCACATCCGGTTAGGCACGGTACTATACAGTCCATTAAAGATATCATACTTAAGACTATTACCTATAAGCAACATTCATCTAATATTAAGCCATTTCAGAAAACTATGTAGAAGAAAAAACCAAGAATTTTGAAGAGAATAATCTTTTGCATACTTAGTTACTTCATGATATTGATAAGAAACCTAGTTGTATAAATGTTGTTTATGTGATTGAGGAGCATGATAATCTGGATGTCAAGAATATAGAGCATATTGGGATGGTTGGTAGTTTTGATCATGATGTTAAAGCTATATTAGATCCGATTAGGCATATTGCTATATAGTCCATTAAAGACGATATCATAGTTAAAGCTATTACCTAAAAGCAACACTCGTCTGATAGTAAGCCATTGATGAAAACTATGAAGAAAAATAAGAAATAAAGAAAAAGAAAGAACTACATTTTGGGCTTGAACATTGCTGGGTCTTCATTTAGTAGGTAGATTTGAAGTTTTTGTTTAGTGAGTTTTTACACACATTTGGTTTCCTTTTTTTTTTGTTTTTTGAAAATGGTTCCCTTAGTTTTTTTATTGCATAGTATAGAGTTGTTTTGAGTCGAATCTCCATCTGCATTCTCATTACATTCATGGCATAAAAAATGAGTGGATTTATAATGAATAAACTATTATATTATAAGTACAAAGTTTTCTAAAAATGATTATGTTATAATTTGAGCTAATTTAAAACTTGTGAAAACACTAATTTAAAATGTTAAATGGGATTAGATGATTTGTTTGAATTTGAATCTATTACTAGATTTTAGGATGCCTTACTTTCAGTATTTTAGATTTGATGGTCTTTAGGATTCAGCAGTGGTACCTAATGATGTTTGGCTTTCTATATTTCAATCCTAGTGAACCTATCATTGAGTGTCTACTAGTCAAATTCACTTCAAATAAAGAGCAAATTTTATAATTCTTTATAATAAAAAAAATTCTATTTGAAATCAACATATCAATAATAATTTGTTCGGTGAAGATATATACATTTTTTAGGTGATTTGAAGACATTGAAGGAGAAGTCATCACAAGTTGATTTTATCACCTAGAGATACGGATTGGCGAAGACCCCATGGAGTAGCGGAGTTGATCCTTATTCGATGATGAGGTCAAGTTCTTCTCGTCAAGGGGAGAATCGATGTGGATATCATTGCATCCTTTGATGCCATGAATTAATAAGATTGATGCAGATTATTTTTATTTTATTTTATTTATTATTTGGAAAGTTTGTTATGTGTTTGTGATGCGGGACAGATGAATGATAATGCAGTTTAGAGATCAGCAATATTATAAGGCAGAACATTCACAAAATAATGCGAAATGTCAGAGGATAATTTTGTGATTACTGAGAAATTAATTAAGCCCGCAAAAGTAGTTACTTTTAAAATTTTAAATAAATTAGATCGAAGGTAATTGAGAAATTACCAATTCAGATTAGGGCGCAATCCGGTCTTCAATAAATCAGAATCAGGGAACAGGATTGAGGGTCTCAAAATATTTATCCAACAGCAATTTAAATTCACTCAATAATGAAGGGTCACACAGATGGAACAAGTTCGAGCAAATCACAGGCGAGTAGAAAAATCCAGGTTGTTCGATTTTACCAGAATAAAGGTTTTGTTGAAATTCGTACCTGAGCCAGAAAATTCAAGGACCGAGATGTAATTCTCC
>KZ452037.1:2956065-3024601 GCA_002786265.1 Apostasia shenzhenica
GAGTCAGCGATCCGCAACATTCATCTTTCCCAATCTGTCCTAATAGTCAATCAATCCAGATCGAAGCAGCATGGCTAGATCTCGGCCGTCGACGATAAACTCTGCCAGGAATAAATCGACGGTCGATCGTGGTGTCCCCACCAGTTTGAAATAATCAAATATTTTTTATTTATTTTATTAGTGGGTTTTGTTTAGTTTCACATTGGTTTTATTATAGGATGGGTTTAGCTTTTATATAGAGCCTATACTTGGACATTTGAATTGCCTTTATAATGAATAAAATTTATGGTTGTTTGCAATCTAATTCTGGAATGAGTTAGGGCGACAGAATCTAGAAGGTAACAATAATTAAGGACGGAAGGGTAGGGAAACCTTAGGTGAGAATCCTAGATAGAAACTTTAGTTATCCACTAATTTTGAGAGAAAAAAATTAGTTTCTCGATGCTTTGTCGTTCCTCGACCTCACCACTCTATCAATGTTCTGCATCATTTGGTATAACCATCTGCTGTGGAAAGGAGGAAATTAATAGATTTTTGCGAAATTATTTGAATGTTCCATTAATTTGCAGAGGAAATTAACAAATTTTTGTGAAATATTTTTGGATGTTCCATAAACTTGCCATCCTAATATATAACATTTCCCTTTTTTCATTTGCTTGTTTTATTTTTGATAAATAGATATATGATCCAAAAAGTTCCTCAATTTTCTTTAATGCTTGCAAGTGGTTTGTTTATCTACATAAATTTTGAGCATATACATCTATATTCTATTCTTTTTGGTGACTTTATCTATATTATGCTTTGGAAGACTAATAAATTGTAGTTTTGAAGGTATCTCTAGATCTTGTGAAAAGTTTATATGCTAAGTTTATTGACTGGGATGAAGAAATGTTTGATCATGATACGAACACGCCATCGCATGCTGCAAAGTATGTTATTATCTAGTTCAATTATGCTGCATGCCACAAAGATTTCCATTCTTTTTGACTTTCATGTATCGGTTTTTTCCAGTACAGCAATCAGTGAGGATTTGGGACAAGTTGAATATATTCTTACAGATAAAACTGGTACGCTTACAGAGAATAGAATGGTCTTTAGAAGATGCTGTATTAGTGGCATTCTCTATGGAAGTGCAAGTGGTGATGCTTTGAGAGGTTAAGCCTTCTATCACTATGTCGACTTTAATAATACACAGATATGACATTATTTATACTTTATATTTATAGTTAAAAAGCAAATGTGTAATTCATCTTTCTGTCTCACTAAAGCAGGCTACTGGAGTCTTATGGATTATGGCTCTTGTCATTTACAAATTATTTGAAATGAACTAAACAATATATCTTAGGCGTTGACATAAATATGTGAACGTTGCTTAACAATGGCAAGTCCTTGCATTTGCAATGGGAAAATTCTTTTTCCAAATATATAATGCATGTAGCCTTAGAGTTATGCTACTTTTTAACATCATTTTTTTGTTTGATGGTAATGTTTAACAGGCTATTCCTAGTTTTAGTTTGCATTTGGTATGGACACTTGTTACATTTTCTTGTTATACTTTAGAAAATGCCAAAAGTAGTAGTGCGTCATTCTTAGTTTTGCAATCTTTGCTGATGCTTTGGTTCTTTTTCTGTCAGTAATCTTTGTTAAAACTAAAGTGAATGATTTCCTTAATTATTGCTTAAATCTGTGTACATACACAACCTAACCATTCCTAACGGTTCATCTTTTGGGTTTGCACGCCACTTTTCCGTTTTGGAAGTGCTTCATGCCTTCTATCCCTCTTCTGTGCTTTAAGTGAAATAAGTGATGGTGGCATCTGATTTTTAATCTAGACAGATGCTGAGTTGCTCAATGCTATTAGCAACAATGTCCCTGATGTTATCAGATTTCTCACAATAATGGCTATTTGCAACACGGTTATACCTATCAAAAGGTGACGTCCATTTCAAAAGTTTAGGATTTGAAGATGGTTTCCTCCGTAATTGTTTTTTCTTATTATTATTACTATTTTTTCTGCAGCAATAGTGGAGCAATCTCGTATAAGGCACAATCTCAGGATGAAGATGCTTTAGTAAATGCTGCTGCTCAGTTACATATGGTTCTGATCAGCAAGAGTAGCAATATTATTGGTATGGCATTCTTCTGTCGTTTTTGACAACGTTTGTTAATACTGATTTGGTTTCTGACTTGTTTGAAAAACATATTCAGAGGTTAATTTCAGCAGCACTGCTCTGCAATATGTGTTATTGGATATTCTAGAGTTCACCTCTGATAGGAAAAGAATGTCTGTTATTGTCAAGGATTGCCAGAATGGAAAGATTATTTTATTGTGCAAAGGGGCAGATGAAGCTATTCTTCCTCATGCTTGTGCTGGTAATTTGTTTTCCTCAGCCTTAGGGGAAATAAATTATGTTCAGTAAAAGTTGTTCTTAGCATAGCATTCTTTAATATGGTCTTGAACATGCTATGACAACCGTCAAATTGTTATATATCTTATGTGTATCTTTTAGCTCCGTAGAAATTTGAAGTGATCTTAACTAGTCAAATTAGTTTAAAATAATGATCAATATGGTTTGACTGCTGCCTTGTTCCTTTGTCTGTGGCTAGTCCCTTTCTCTGCTACAGTGACAGCATGCCACTGATCAATAGAGAGTAGTAACCTAGGTCCATTAAAGAACCTACAAAAAAATTTTATGCAGTAAATTCCACATTCCTTCTAGGCATAGTTTTAAAGGGAAAGTTCATTTGCAAATTTGAAATTTTTTTTGTTGTGCATCCTTTTTTGTTTTGGTTCTGTAATGTAATAAGAAGTCGTTTGTAGCATACTGGCTACTTATTGGCTTGATTCTACTTGGAACCAGTCCAGTAAGAACTGGTTTGAGCTCAGAACTCAGAACTGGTTGAATAAGGCCGGTTCTAGCTGGCTTCGGGGCATAGAACCGGTTCAACGTGGTTTTACGCCTGCAGAACTGGTCCAGTAAAATTAAAAAAAAAAATTATGGGGAACAATATAACGTGTGTTGCGTGCGGTGCTGCCAGCAAGCCCGCATTAATAAAAATGGAGAGCGCTGCCCAACAAGTTTATTAAATGAGGGAAGTGCCCCATTTAATAAGAAAATTGTAATTAAATGGGCAGCAACGGTCCATTGACTATTCTAGGGTCATTTTGGACCTTTTACGTTACGTAAAGTCCCCTATAAATAAAAGAACTTATATATAATGTAATTCCTCAAAGTTCTAATCAAATTTAAAACTACTGTTGACTTGAAATGTTATTGTAAAGTATTTTAATGGCTTTCCGACGTTAATCCGTTGTCGGTTCTTCCTCAAGATACCAACAAACTGCAAATCCGGATTACATTCCGAAACTCGATCACAAAATCAACAATACAATACACAATTTTATGAACGAGTTCAAGGACAACAGCTCAGAAAAAGAAGAGTAATCCAAAAGAATTCTTTATAATTATGAAGAATGATTTATTTTTGTTCTATGAAATGTTTGAAAATATTGTGTTGTTTTATTGTAAATTTTTTTATTAATGATGACCTTTTTTTCAATATCATACTAATTTAATTTTATAAGAACAAATTTTAAAAAAATTAAAGTTTGTAACCCGATCTAGCCCAGTCCGATTCCAGGTTTGGCCTACCGATTTTGGACCCAGTCCGGAACAGGTAGGAACTAGATCGGATCGGAACCATTTAGTTTAGTTATTAGTAGGAACTGGATCGGACCAGAACCAGTTTGGTCCGGTAATGATGCGGGACAGATGAATAATGATGCAGTTTTAAAGATCAGCAAAATTATATATAGCAGAATAGTAGAAAATTAATGTTAAAATTTCCAGGATTCAATTTTGCAATGACTCAGAAATCAATTAAACCCGCAAGATCAATTACTGTCAAAATTTTAAATAAATTAGATTAAAGGTAATTGAAAAAAATTATCAATTCAGATTAGGGCGCAATTCAGTTTTCAACAAATCAAAAACGGGGTAACAGGAATATGGAAACTCAAAATATTTAACCAACAATAATTAAATTGCACTCAATAATGAAAGTTCGCACAGGCAGAACAAGTTCGAGCAATTCACAAGCCAGCAGAATGATCCAGAGTATTCGATTTAACCAAGTTAAAGATTGCTGAAGTTCGTACTTGAGTTAGATAATCCAGGAACCACGATGTAATTTCTTAAAATTAGGGTTCGGGCATCTGTGGCAGACGCGGCGCGGGGCGCACGGTGTTGGCGTGCGCAGGGCGCGGATGCGGGCTCGCACAGGGCCTGGACTCGTGGCACTGGCGTGCGTGTGGCCTGGACTTGCGGCACTGGCGCGTGTGGGGCCCGGACTCGCTGCTCTGGTGCACGTGGGGCGCATTCACAGGTACGCGCGGGGCGGGGGCTAGGCGCTCGCGGGGCGGCGGGCTGGGTGCGCATAGGACAACCGGTTGGGCGCGGCGTGCGGGGCTTTCGGGTGCATCTGGCGGAGCTGCATGTCGGTATCGAGTAGAGCTGTTGTATTCGCGTCGACGGCAATGTGGGGGTGCGACGACGCGATCACGTTGGATCGGAGTCAGTGAGCTGGATGCATGAACACAAGCTAGCGATCGAAGTGAGCGAAGATGAAACGAGGTAAAGGCTGAGGGGTGCAAGACGAACGTGTCAAACCCGGAGGTGAAGAGCTGGAGCAGGTGGAGTTTAGGGATTTTCACCCAAGGCCCAAGCCCTTCCCTATCCGGGATATCGATTCATTCCAGAATCAAATAATCCCAAGTGTTTCCCTTATCAAGTTTTTTCAGCATTAGAAAAATAAGAATAACAGGGAGACATTTATATAAACCTCCATATAAACTGACTCAATAAAGAAAAATACATAATATGATAATTTTCTCACACAAACGAGAAAATACCAGATAACATGTCTAAAATAACAATCACAGAAATAGAAATAACTAATACATAATAAATGCGGGAAATAAAATCAACCCAAAATGGAATCCCCAATCAATCAGAATGAATGAGAGATTTCCAATCACCAAGTCAGCAATCCGCAGCATTCAACTTTGAAAGTCTGTCCTGATAGTCAGTCAATTCAGATTGAAGCAGTGTGACTAGATCTCGGTCGTCGACGATAAACTCTGCCAAGAATGAATCAACGGTCGATCGTGGTGTCCCCACCAATTAAGCATGCTAATTTGTAGGTGAATTGTTCTTATTCTATGTTATATATACCTTTAACTTGTTTTATGGCTTATCTATAAGCTAGCAAAACCTTCAGGTGCAATGCATGCAATGAATAAGATCTTCTTGTGTTCTTCTCATTTATCTTTATATTTCTTTATCTAGGTGGCACTTTAGTTGACATAACTCAGTAGGTTACACTCTTAAATATGGCTTATCTAGCATCTGTTGAGCTTATTGTTTTCTAGAGTATGCTTCCATCCTGATAGAATTTGCAAATGGGAATGTTAATTATTTTTTTGCGTAAGTGTTTCAATCTTACCATTATACAGATGTTTTGACGAATTTTATGGTGGCGGATGCAGATGATTTTTCCTTTCTTTACATCGTTGGTATTACTAATTCAGGTCAGCAGATGAGGACGTATATTGATGCTGTAGAACAGTATGCACAGCTTGGCTTGCGTACACTTTGTCTTGGTTGGCGTCAACTGGAAGATGATGACTACAATGAATGGTCTCATATGTTCAAGGAAGCCAGCAGTTCTGTAACTGACCGAGAGGTATTTTTTGTAAAAAAGTGCAGCTGTTATTTTATGATCAATATTTTTTGTGACCAATTTATCATATCTTTCAGTGGAAGCTAGCTGAGATCTGCCAAAAGATAGAACATAATCTTGAAATTCTAGGAGTAACTGCAATAGAGGACCGTCTCCAGGTGCATGCTTTTTTACATGATGAATGGATTGGTTGCATTTTCAGAATCACCTTGTGGGGTTTTTGTTGCAGAAATCATGACCTCAATTTGCTCACCACCTATCTTTGTCCCATTTTCAAATAGGATGGTGTACCTGAGACAATTGAAATATTGAGGAGGGCGGGAATCAACTTCTGGATGCTGACAGGAGATAAACAAGATACCGCCATCCAGATTGCACTCTCATGCAACTTTATTTCTTCAGGTTGAATTAAATATCTGAGTTCACGCACAGTTCTATTGATAGCACAAAGCACCAGTTAATGCTCTACAGCACATAGAATGTACTCCTGTGCTTCTAAGATTTGGAAAGTTCAATGGTTGAGAGAAGCGGCGGTTTATGAATTGAGTTTTGCATTTGAATATGGTTGGTGCAGACTCAGAAGGTACTTGAAGTAAGGAGGTATTTCTATATTTTGGGTGGGAGGTGGGCATGCAAAAGTGTTGGGTTGACCCCAAGTTCCAACTTGAGTTCCCATAGTTAGATTATAAGCAGGTTGAAAAAAAATTGAATGGATTGTTTGACTCGAAAATGGACCTGGTTTATTTTGATTATTCTGAGTCGATACTTCGGTTTCCCTTACCTCATGCAATTAACACAAAAGTTGATGCCATTAATATACGCACACACACACACTGGACCCTGTTATATTTTCAATAATAAACATTTGTCTAACTCATATATTAGTTAGGTACATAAGTTTGCACCTTAGATTGGAAGTTAACATTTGTTGCAAGGGAGAGATATTGTTGGATTGAAATTTGATCATTTTTTATTTGGATTGTATATATTAGTTCTTAATTGGAGCTAAAGTTAGTGTGATTTATTTACATTTCTAGTTTGTATATATGAATTGTTATATAATTATTTTTTTTGGCTTGAAACAATAAGTTCTTGTTTGTAATGTGAAAGTCTTTTAGCGTTTGATTAGTTAGGTGCAGACCCAACTCACCCAAATCTAATCCGATTTGATTAGGTTTGGCTTCGAGACAAGTTCGAGCACTTTAGTCTTAACTCGAAATTGTATTTTTTTGATTTCAACTGGTCAATTAAATCTTTTACAATTTTGAGTCAATTTTCAAATTAAATCAAGCTCTACAAGCCATATTTTTTTAAAATGTTCGCTATACATATCATGTGTGTTTATACTTTAATCTTTTTATATATACTATATCGTACATATTTACATAAAAGACCTTAAATACACTTTAAAAAAATTCTAAATATTTATATTTATACACTTATTGATCCGATTACGAGTTTTCTTAGAGCCCCAACGAAGTCAAGTTGATTTCGAAATGAGCAAAATGAGATCGAGTTTAGAGTTTTGAACAAATTTACCACCACTAAATTTTATACAGATCTAGAACAATACCATGTTCAAACCTAGGCTTGAACTGGTTTCCCTTTGGTTGAATATAGAATAATTGATTGTGGATTTGACTGAATAATTTGTAGGCCAACAAGTAGGGATTGATTTTGCTGGGTAGGGTTGTGCCATTGCAAAATGGTATTCCAACTGCGAAACCTAGAGAAGCCTTATCTTAACTCGTCATTATCATCATCATCACAACTTTATCCCGACTATTTGATTTCACCTTGTGAATCATTTTTTACTGACTAAACACTTGTGTAATGCAAATCAGTTTTCATTAAGTTTGTCTAATAAATAAGTTTATGCATGATATGTTTCCATCTTCATGCATGGATAAGTTTGCTTGTTGGAATTTACTTTTGTACTGATTAAATGGTTATTTTTAAGCCAACCTATATGTAATTTTATTTCTTAATTAAATATGTTTAAAATTAACAGACATATTGCACTTTTCATTGCATAATATTATTACACTCTTTGTTATATCAGAGATACATGTTCCATGGTGATTTAAGTTCCTTGGACTGTTTACGCATCATTCTTACTGTTGATGATTTTTAATGACGAGAATGATTTTTTATATTAGTAATTGTGTTGGATATGAAATAAATGTGAAAAAGATGGTGACATGTTTTTGAAGGCATAACCAAACAAGCCCAAAGGATTCATACTCTGTGCTAATCAAGGATTCAAGGGTAAGCTGTGAACGTAAACTGAATGTAAACTTCCCCAACCAGATAAAAGGTTAGAGCCTTGCCGCATTGAGCTTAGTATATGGTTGTGAGAGAAGTTCTCAAGTATGGGAATTTGTTATGCTGCAAAATATGGGTGTCAGCATCTTAACGGCCATCCTTAGGTTCCTTGGTGAAATTTTGAGTAAAAATTTAAAGGAATGTCAATCTTGTCATTCTTACTAGATGCCATGATTTAAGAAAGATGCCTCTCTGCCTCCATAGGCAAGGATCTCAGATCTTTGTGGTGCTTCCCATGACAGCACGAAGTAAGGCTTATGCACCTCCTTTGTTGATATTGCCCTGCTTAGATTTGTTTGAATATTTTGAAATCTATGCATATCTTCCGTGCACTTTAGGGAAATATGTGCTTAATTACTTTCTAACTAGATAATGCTAATACTGCATGCACAATCACTTAAAATGAAAATGGTTTTATTTGCTTCCTTAAGCATGTCAGTCAATTTCCCTCTTATTGATTATGTAGCTATAGGTTAGTTTACTTGGTAAGATTTGGTATGTCATTTTTTTCTGGACAGAGCCTAGAGGACAACTTCTATTTCTTAATGGGAAGAATGAAGGTGAAGTTTTTAGGAGCTTGGATAGAATATTGCGTACAATGAAGCTAACTTCTTCAGAACCTAAGGTAAAACTGAAGTTTTCCATATCAGTACCTATTGAACTTTGAACTCAGATATTGTGGAGGCATAACAAGATTCCATTCAACATTTATACAACTTGACACCTACATTAAATTTTGTGGTTCAACACTAATCCCTGTTTGGTTCATGCCTAAGTTGGGCATGGCCATGTTTTTATTTTTTTTATAAAAAAATATGAATCTTTTTTTGAGATATATATATGATGAGAAATAAAGTTAGCTAATTGTGAGAATATTAAATAAAATTAGTTGATGTATTGAGAATTGTATGAGCTACTTTATTTTTTTAAAATAATAATTTTGCCCTACTTGAACATGACCCAAACAATGGTTACTTTTTTTGTGTGGATGAATATACTTCATGTATGGATTAACAGAAAAATGACCCAAGGTTAAAGAATATTTATTTTATTTTTTACGCTTAAAATATTCGGTGAACTATTTGCACAAGTCTCCTACCATTAAGAGTTTGGAAGTAGTTAGAGGCAATGGTAACGTTTGAAAAACATAGTGGTTGATTCTTTGATCTCAACGTTATGTATCTCAAGAAATATTTTAATACCAATAATTGCCTTCAAATATTTGTTCAGTTACATGTCAAATTTTCCTGAACTACATTTATGTGTTTTCCCAAGCATTTAAGAAAGTTTCAGAAATGCGGAAAGGAGGAGAAATCAATTTCAATATTAAAATAACAGAAACCTGCTGGACAACCATTTGAAGATGTTTTTGATAATGCAGTCTCAAATGTTGTTGCCTAGCCTATTTAACAACTTGGTGAGTGCAGCAGAAGGCTCCTACACTGCACCGCTTTTTGGCTTAGATGACAGTTTCAACAAGCCTCATGTCCATCCACTTTTCACTAATTTCAACAGATCATTCTTGTAGGATTGGTTTGATCTGGTTGTATTTTGTAGTTAAATGTTAAATATCCAATCTTAATGAATAGATGTCTCTCTTCTCATAACATCAGCAACCATCAGCATAACAGATCTAGGATTCCTTCGCACTTTACTTTCTGAAATTGTCATGCAATGTCATTGAAGGAGATCATTCATGTTCTGGTCATTCCTTGAAGATCAGTTTTTTTGAACAATTATGCTGGTTTGTGGTCATTTCTTGAAAATCAGTTTTTTTTTTCAAAATTATGCTGGTTATCTCATAATTATCTTTTGAAGTAATTCATGTGAATATATAATATTAATTTAGTTCAAATCCTTTTTTGGTCTACTCTGTATTTTAATATCAATTTTTGTGCTGTACTAATTTCTTTGTTTTTCTTTGCTCTGGTGTGCCATTTTTTTGAATTTAGTATGCCTTTGTTTATTAGAACATCTGAAGTTTCTCTAAAAGAAATATGAACATTTTCCATATATGCAACCTTTTTCATATGAAATGGTTTCCCAGTTTTCTGTGGAGGTACTTATACAATGTTATTTCCTGTAGCTTGCAAATGTAGATAGAGTGATAGTTCAAATAGCCTTTTAATGGCACTTGTTCTCTATTTTGTGGATATACGAACTTAGATACAGGTGCAAAATATCGAAAAAGAAAAAAGAAAAATGCTTTCATTTATTTCTATGAAAAAATGCTTATAGATCGTTTTTGTGTTTTATGACTTCCATTTTCTTCTACCTTTATTTTGCATTTTCTGCTGCAAAGTTGGGTTGCACCATCCTTTTACTCTGCATATGCATCATTTTTGCCGTGTTAGATTTAACATGATTCTGCTGTGGAATTAACAGTTGAACGTGTTTTAAAATGAATTGAGATTACGTTTATTTCACATTTATGTATTTCTATCCAATGCCTTGAGTGTAACCTAGCATGAAATACTCTCTCTCTCTCTCTCTTTCTCTCTCTCTCTCTCTCTCTCTCTCTATATATATATATCAGTGACGTTCCCCTTGATGCTTGTTTACATCAGGAAGTAGCATTTGTGGTGGATGGCGTCTCCCTTGAAATTATCCTGAAGAATTACAAGGAGTCTTTCGCTGAATTAGCTACTTTATCTAGAACAGCAATATGTTGTCGTGTAACCCCTTCACAGAAGGCACAGGTATTTATTTTTCTTATCATGTGTTCATTTTTATTTTTCCACTCCTTTATGATGTTGTACATTTTAATCTTTCTACCCTATACATGGTAAAAGGTTAACTACTTGATGGCACTTGTGAGTGCATTAACTTCATAACATGTGACAATGAGAACCTTACATGACCTGCTTCAGCATACACTGTTGCCATAAATAAATTGAGATTTTGTGTTATTCATAAAACAGAATTGGTGGCATTCTGATCTTTTTTTTATCGTTTAAAGTTCCTTCTTGCTAATATCACTGATTTACTGTAGAATTTATTAGAATAATGTTACAATGCTTGTCTATCCATTTTTAGTGTTGGCATTTCTTGATTTGATTCTATTTTTGAACAGATTCACTGTTTACAGAAATCAACTGAGATGGCAAGCAATAGTTTTGATGTTAAAACCCTTGCTACTGTAGAATCACATTTAGGTCCATTGGACTGTTGGGGTTTCCCTTAACATACAATAGGCAAGGAGAATGCGATAGTAATTCATCGAAATATTGAATACATGAATAAGGTGGACTTCAATTCTTTGAATTTCCTTTTCATCTGATTTCCATCATAACTGTGGTTTTTAATACCCTTTTCAATGGAAATCTCTTTTCTCGCCATTGTTATATTTGAGCCTTTTTTTTGTTCCTCATCTTCCACTTTCCTGACAAAAGAATAGAATGAGAAATGAGTATATATCCGAAAGAAAGTTGGTGTTGCACCAATTGAGGATAAACTTAGAGAAAGTCGGCTTAGATGGTTTGGACATCTAAATCGTAGGCCGATTGAAGCTCCAGTTAGAAAAATTGAGTCATTGGATGTTGCCCATGTACAAAGAGGAAGAAGGAGACCAAAGAAGACATGACAAGAAACTATAAGGAGTGATCTTACTTAGAATTAGATAAGAATTTGGTAACTGATAGGGCACAATGGAAACAAAGGATTCATGTAGCCGACTCCACCTAGTGGGATTAAGGCTTTGTTGTTGTTGTTGTTTATCTTCCACTTTCTTGACCCTTTTTTGCTAAAAATCAATTGAAGGTAGAAATTGTCTATTCATTGCATTTTTTTTTTTTTTTTTGATAGACTATTCATTGCATTGTTTCTCCCATGTGATATCCACCCAACATTCATGTTTGTTCAAGCTGTTTCAGTAATATGTTCAACAGTTTGGCCATAATGCTGCTAACTTTTAGACTTGTTCTTCAGTAATGTTGGGAGAACACAGTGATTGCTTTATATTAATTTTGTATCTTTTTGCGGTAAAGTTTAGGTACTTTACTGACATTGGATGATATCCTTCTGACTGCTGTAGACTTTTTGTTCCTTCATCTCCCATTCAATTTGAGTTTCTTTTTTTTTTCTTTGCTTTATTTTCTGATGTCTGCTTGGTTAGATTGTGTTGAATAGAACTCCAATATCTTGTACAAATAAGGTGGGGACGAAGTGTTTTTCCAACATCCTTTCTTCATATGATATGTTTGTAATAGGCTTAGCCTACCTACCACCTTGGGCTGCTTATTTTCCCAATTAAAATTAATTTTATAGGTTCATCGTACACAAATTTCAATCTCAAATTAATAATATTTCAAATCTTACATAAACTCCAACATTAAAATTAATTTTATTTCACATCCTACATAAATTTCAAATTAAAAAACTGGTTTTATTTAACAACTTACACATGTCTCAAAATAAAATTAACTTAATTTCAAATCTTTCACAAATCTCAAAAAAAAAAAAATCACACCAACAAATGTTATATTTTACCCCAATTTAAAAATAATCCCATAAGCAAACAGTTCATAAAAGTTATAGCTATATGTTGTCTTTCACTTTCAGGGTTTAGACATTGGATGCATCCCTAATTAACTTTTGATCGCATGTTAATGTAAGCAGCTTGTGGAACTCTTCAAGTCTTGTGATTATAGAACCCTGGCTGTTGGGGATGGCGGAAATGATGTAAGAATGATACAACAAGCTGACATTGGTGTAGGCATTAGTGGCAGAGAAGGGCTGCAAGCTGCTCGGGCTGCTGATTACAGCATTGGGAGTAAGTTTATCCTGTCTACCATCACTGTTGTACTGTTTCTTTACCATTTTTTGGTCAACTATCTCATGACCGTGTCTTGCTTTGCTTTGATAAGAAGAAAATTGTTTGCACTGAAGTTATTATTATCAGATTATAAATACCATTTGCTGTTTATTTTTCAATTAATTTTTAACTGGAGATTTATCCTTTTCTTTAGTCTAGTTATATGGTATGTTGGATGCAATCAATTTTCTTAAAAATGAATGCTTATGGTTTTAATAATGATATCTCAGAAATTTTCCATTTATTAAGCTCTTACTACTAAGTAATGCATAGTTAAAAAATATACTTTTAAGCATTGTAGTCTAAATTTCTTTCTTGTGGTTTTTCATGTATTTGAATTTTCACATAAATATGAATATGAAGTCTTCTGAACTTTGATTACCTTTTATAGTGTGAAACAAAGCTGCTATATGCAACTTGGAGAAAGATCAGATTGGTTTTACTCTGATAATTTGTTATTTGGCTTATTTTGAAAGCCGCTTTCTAAGTATTGGAAGATCAGATTTGAATATAATGCTTCACTGAGTTAATATAGTTTGCCAAGTTCTAGGTGTAAAAATACATGCATGTAATACGTGTCAACTAAGTCGCCAAATGAGGTAGCAGAAAAATGAAATTTCAAGCCTTTAGGAGTTTATGGAACTTTGAGAAGTACACTCATTTCTTGTGACTTTTTGAAAATTGTCATGCTGTTATTTTAATGGTAATGAAATTACAATTTCAACCCTTGATAATTTGAACTGATGGATTTATGAAACCAATGTCTTTCGTTGCTTGTAGGAGACAAGGACTAATTCTGAGCTCTTTGTATGTAGACAGTAGTTAATTGTTAATAGTACTGTTGTAATTTTGTTTTTAATTTGTAAAATTTAGGCAGCATATATGGGAACAAGAATTCATTTAATATGTTCTTTTGTAAGAAAGTTTTACGTTTTGGCTCTGATCAAATGGAAAGTTTACTTATTTATAAATCATTTGCCAGAATTCAGGTTTCTTAAGAGGCTGATACTTGTACATGGTCGATATTCTTACAATCGTACAGCTTTTTTGTCACAGTATTCTTTTTACAAGTCCTTGCTAATATGCTTCATACAGATACTGTGAGTTCCTATTCCTCATGAACTGCCTCGTTTATTGTTATTTCATTTCTTTTTGAAGATGCAATAGGTTGCATTCCCTTTTACTGCCTTATTAGTGCTTTTCTACTCGCCTTTTTATCGTTCTTTCTTTTGTTGCACTTATAGTTGTCCCTCTCCAGTTTTTCTTTATTTTCAGGTGTTTCCGGAACTAGTTTATTCAATTCTGTCAGCTTGATGGCTTATAATGTCTTTTATACAAGCATTCCGGTCTTAACATGTGTTTTTGACAAGGATCTTAGTGAGAAAACAGTGATGCAAAATCCACAAATTTTAGTATATTGCCAAGCTGGAAGGTAAGGCGATTGCTCTATCGTTCTCTAAATTATGTTATTAACAGAGTGTTGATAACTTTTTCCTTCTTTTCGGAGGATTTTTGATATTTATGAGCTAAATGCTATATTATTTTGTATAAATTAATTAGCTTTATTTCTTTTGATGACAGGCTTTTGAACCCAAGCACATTTGCTGGATGGTTTGGGCGGTCTGTGTATCATGTGAGTTGCAATGTCTATTGAGGATTGCTTATTAGTGGCAGCTGAAAATTTTCATGATATAATCTTTTCCTTGGATTGCTTGGGGGAAATTGAAATCATTAATAACGCTTCTTGATTTATTCAGAAGCATTATATATAATTAATGGATTACCAATATAACATTACGGTTCAGAGCTTCGGTCATTAAAGAAATTACTAAATATGTAACACAGTTGCACATTTTTTTTTTATTGTGCAGATTTTGTATTATTGAGGCAGATTTGTGGTAAAACAGTAGGTCAAAAATGTTTAAATTTAGGACATTGTCAGAACAGCATAAGCAAGATGACTTTGTACAAAATGGAATTTAGGTTATTTGAGCATGTAGAGCAGAGAGTTGAACGTGCAATATTTAGTGTGGAGAGGAGACTATTATCAAACGAAGGTGAAACGAGTGCAGGCTTGAATTTAGAATGTAAAACAAAAGAATTTGTTTTAGTTAGCATTAACTTCATGCATATAGTGACCGGAGAAGAAGGATTTATGTAGCCGGCCTTTCATAGTTCTGATAACACTAGAAAGAACACTGTTTTCAAAAAAGAAAGTAGGATGTTTTTGTGGAATGTGAAGTATTTCTATGATTTAGAAATCGTATGAAAGTATGTTAGCAACATTGCATGGTAGATACTATTAAAAAAAAAAACATTGCATGGTAGATGCCTGATTATAGGCATTCTACAATATTTCCCCTCCGTTTTATTCTGGAAATAAAATGAATGCTTGAAATTGAAATTACCAAAATAATTCAGTTCTATTTTCTGGGACGGTCAGACCATGTCAGGCCTCCCATGCACTCATTCGTCATATTCAGCAAATTTCTCTTCAATTTACTGTTGTTTATGTCTCCTGGTACTAATGATCTCGTCATATCAGGCTATGGTCGTTTTCCTAATTACCGCCCATGCATATGCTGATGAAAAGAGTGAGATAGAACAGCTCTCAATGGTTGCACTTTCCGGATGCATATGGCTTCAGGCTTTCGTTGTCGCACTGGAAATGAAGTAAGATTTTCTCATTCTCACTATTTTCTTGATTTCATTTACCTAGTTTAGTAAACAATTTGTTAGCTCCTGTTTGAGCCTCAAATTTGAAGCTTATGTAATGTAAGTCTTTTGTGAGGTTTCAGGTGTAGTTAAGTCCAAAAAATGAGAAAAAAACTGATCCGAGATATTTCAAATAAGCTCTAATTAACCCTAAAGTTGAATGTATACTTGAGGCCGGTACCAAATCAGCGCTTAATCTAATAAAGCCACTCTTTCATATTTTTAGTTCCTTCACCGTCTTGCAACTTCTTGCCATCTGGGGGAACTTCGGAGCTTTCTACGTGATCAACAGCTTAGCAAGCGCCGTACCTTCATTCGGAATGTACACCATCATGTTTCGTCTTTTCAGGCAGCCATCTTATTGGATAACTGTGATTGTAACGCTTCCCAATTCTCTAAAATATGTTCAATTCTATTACCTATCGAATATTTAGCTAATTTGTGCCATTATTTTCAGCTAATTCTAGGCATAGGCATGGGCCCTGTCCTTGCAATCAAGTACTTCCGTTATACGTATAGATCAAGCACTATAAACATTCTTCAGCAGCAGGAGAGATCCGGCGGCCCAGTCTATGCCATGGGTTTAGGTAGCTTGGAGTCCCAGCTGAAGTCGAGCGAAACTGATATGACTCCACTGTCTATCACCCAATTGAAGAACAGAAATTCGGTCTTCGAGCCACTGTTGTCGGATTCCCCCACGGCTACGAGGCGGTCTGTGGGATCATCTGCATTTGATTACCTTCAGGCGGCACAAGGTAGGCTATCTTCTTCTCACTCGCGGAATTTAAAGAACAACTGAGCATTGACAATCCGCACTTAGGGTGGTAGAGTAATAAGTAAAATACGGGATGCAAATTTTAGATCATTTTAGTGTTTCATAGAGAGAGTACAGCTTTTATCTTGTCTGCTGCCATGGGCAGGGAATTTCAAGCTAGCTCAACTTTAACATACGAGCTGGATGAATTTTGAGTGGGATTTTTCTTTTACCTTATTTTTTTGAGTGGATTTGAGGTTGTCGGGGTCGATGATTGGCCGAGTTCTGACATTCTTGAGTGTTTATTATTTTTCTTTTTATAAGCAAAATTGAATCAATAACAAAGACCTAAAAATTTTAATATTGTTGGAAATGAAGTTTCAAAGCGTATTCTTTCTTCTTCACAATATTCAAAACTTTTCTTTTTTAAGTCTTTGAATTATCAGTTGAAATGATTAGCACACCAATTTTATGATATGAGAATTATGTTTGTCATTATACATAATCACGAGTAGCACTCTTTCGTATTAATAAATGATTTGATTTTTTTTCCTTTAAATAAAACAGCTAGTTATTTGACATTTAAAATTTGGGTGTTTTATATATAAATGTTTAATTTTAGGAGTTAAATTAGTAAACTGATTTAAGGGGCGTTTGATTTGTTGTTATCTTGGCGTTATATTATGTAATTTAAATGTCATGATATTTAGATGTTATTTTTTAATTAAAAGTTATTTAAATATATTATTAAATTAAATAATTATTTTTTTAAAATAATATAATTTTAAGATAATACTGAACTAAACGGTCCCTTAATATTTTTAATTTTTATATGTATTATTTATTGTAAGCATGATCATGTCATAACTAGCCAACCTATTAACTCAAAAAAAACTTGGTGTTTGCCATTCACAAGCGTAAGGTCCCTTTAGTATTTTCGACAAAATAACCTATCCTTTTATTTAATGTGGAGACATATCTTTATCCCCTTTTTGACCCAGTTTTGCAATTATATATCTGCTATCTAAACACCTAGCTGAGTTGTACTAAAAATAAAGATCAGAAAACACAGTTGTATATGCGTGTGTATATATATATATATATAAGTAATTGTTAAACTCTAAAGAAGTAATACATAAATACGGCATTCATGAAATTCAATCTCTTTTTTTTTTTTTTGATAGGAAATGAAATTCAAACTCACCACCGGGAGAACAAACCTTTACAAAATTCCCTGAGAAATTACCTTAAAATTCAAAACATTAAGGTGACATCACTGAAAATTTATCCTCTTGAAACAAATTATACATATATATATTGATAAAAACAATTATTTATCCTCAACATATTTAAGGTTAACCCGGGAGGATCCGGCCCGCAACCATTCAGCCTAGTGGGCTCTAACAGATGGGCCGTCTTGACTCGTTCAAGGCCCAAAGGCATCTTTTTTTATTTTAAAACAATGTGAAAAGCAAATAAATACAAAATGAAATTTATATAATTAAAATTCTATACTCACTGTATACTTGCATGAAGTCACGAAAGATGTTACAAATTTGAAATAAAAACCTTAAATTGTATTTAAAGTTTTGAGTTATTTATCAGGAATCATAACATTATTCTTGTAAGCAACCGTTACAAGGTCTAAAATTGAATATATATTATATAAAAATATATTAAACAATCTAATCATATATCTATATGAAATCATTTTTCCTCGTGTTTTGTTAGTGTGTAAAGCAAAATTTATTTACGAATATAAAATCATCTTTAGTAAGGTGGCTATTTAAGAAGTAAATCCCACTATCAATGGTGGCATCCATGTGATAGTTTGACTTAATGTTCCTTTTAGTAAGGACATTAAGCACAAAGTAGAAGAAATATTTGAGTGCGCAACATGCACCCCATCGTTCATTCACACGCGAATAGGGATAGACGCGTGGAAGCGTGGACCGCAGCGCCAGAGAGAGAGAGAGGCAGACTTTTTTTAAAAAAAAATTGCTGATTTTTTTTAATTTTAATTATGTATAAATAATAAAAAATTTAATATATATAATAAAATATGATACATATGTAAATAAAATTATTACATATGAGATATATCATCGTACATATGAGAATTAAAATACTACATATATTACATAATATTATATATATATATATATATATATGAGAATATTTATTACATCTAAAATATATTATGATACATATGCGAGTAAAATTATTACATATTAAATAAAATATTATACAGATATATATAAATTTATTACATATGAAATATATTAAGGTATATATATATATGAATGAAATTACTATATACAGGATAAAATATTATAATATATGAAAAAAATAAATATAAATTTTATAAAATTACTTGATTTATTTGAAATATATATACATAAATAAATTTAATAAAAAATTTAAAATAGATGATTATATCAATTGAAATAAAAATACGATACTTTTTTAGTTAGCAGTTGGCATACATCAAATATGTCCTAAAACAAAAAAAATGTATAATTTCCAAATTTTTATAATTACAGAGTATCATATTTTGTTTTAAAATTTTTATGATTTATATATAATTAAAATAAAAATATCAGCAAAAAAATAAAAAAAAAACGCAAGCCCCACTCTCTCTCTCCCTGGCGCTGCGGCCAATAAGAAAATTTTTATTATTTATATATAATTAAAATTCAGCAAAAAAAAAATGCTTTCTCCCGCTCCGTGGCGCTCCAGTCCATGCGTCCATCCCCTATTCGCTTGCGGATGAATGATGGGGCTCACGCTGCGCACTCAAAAATTTCTCCCAAAATAGCAGATATTTGATGAAATATTGATGACATTAAGGCTCTGTTTGGCAATGGGCTAAAAATCATGGCTATAACTAGCCATGACCAAAATCTTAAATTTATTTTAAAAAAATTTTAAAAAATATTTTATATCTGATCTCACACAAATGCCAACATTAAATAATCACTTTATTTTACATCAAATATAATTCTCAATAAATCAATCAATTTTATTTCATATCCTACACAATTTTTAATATAACCAACTTACTTTTTTTCACATCATACACATTTTTCAAAATAGCTAAAAATTTCAACCAAATCTTTTTTTTTTCTTATTACCAAACAGAGCCTAAAGTTCATTAAAACAAAGGGTAGCTCATTAGGTAAAGTGCTATACATTTATACCCGTGCATTATGATTTTGTAGAAGTTGAATTTATATTTTATAATTTATTATTGTGTCATTACTGCAGAAAAAGAAACTCGAAGGGCTAATATTTCTTTACGATCTTACCATAATTTACTTCTACGAAATTAGCTGCACACATAGCAAAATGAATCGATGAAATGATGATCGTATGCCTTCGCGAAAGCAATTTGCTGAAAATATGTTTTGCACGAACCAAAATATAATTTTGCACTGTCATGCAGTATAATCATAAACTTCTATGTATAATTTTATATTAATGCACTTCACGTATTTTATTTTTAACATAATGTATACATGAGAAACTCAAGTAACACTGATCGAAATCAAGATTTTATATAAAGACTTTATTTGGTTAGAACCCAATAATTTTCAAACTCTTTAAATAATATTTTTATCAATATTTTATATTTTTTATATAAATTTTATTTTACATTTAATATATATTTTAATAAAAAAAATTAAATCTAATCTATATTTAACACAATTTTTATAAAAAAAAAATTATATTATAATATTAAAATACTTTTTATTTATAGAATTTAATACATTTTAAAATTAAACTCAAATGAGGCCAATTGTTTTTTCTTTGATCTAAGGCTCTGTTTGGCAATGGGCTAAAAATCATGGCTAAAATTAGCCATGGCCAAAATCTTAAATTTATTTTTAAAAAAACTTAAAAAATTATTTTATATCTCATCTCACACAAATTCCAACATTAAACAATCACTTTATTTCACATCCAACACAATTCTCAATAAATCAATCAACTTTATTTCACATCATACATAATTTTTAATATAACCAACTTACTTTATTTCATATCATACACATTTTTCAAAAATCACTAAAAATTCTAACCAAATTTTTTTTTTTCTTATTACAGCGTAAAAAAAAGTTTTTTTTTTGCACGTCAGAAATCGTGGGTGCATCGTACAGGCTGCCCCGCATCACTTCCCATAAATGCAGTCTGAAATTTGGGCCCACATGTTTTTTTTAAAGAAAAAATTATATATATATATATATATTTTATTTATTTATTTATTTATTTATTTATTTATTTATTTATTATCACTAATCTACATGTTTACATACTCACATGCTACACAACGCTTACCTACCCCATTGTTTCTGTAGAGAATCTACCTACCTCCTATGTATTCGGAGAAATTATTACGTACAGACTGAGTAACCTTATTTGCTCGAAAAATTATTAGGTGGCTCGGCAGTCTATCAATACAGTTATACTCGCTGTATAAATGTGCGGAATCTGTGGTGTGTAAGATGTAATAAATAGCATTGATATGTTATAAATATTTTTGTTATTAATTATATGAGTGTTTTTTTTTAATTTAGTATTGATATTTTTATTGATTATTAAGGATATATAAAGAAAAAAATTCATATTAAACACAAAAATATTCATACTTAAAATCATAATAACGTATACTCGTACTGTTTACCATGTTCTGTTTGTTGCGGGCCATATATGCTTGTTGGGTAGATCTGGACATCCATCATCTCAAGGTGGGATTGGCTATCGGAATTATTGATGTTTCACAAAAAAAAATGATAAAGTAACCGAGAAACCTCCAAAGGCCTCATATTTAAAAGAAGACATTTAACCAGTATGTATGCTCGTCTCTCTCTCTCTCTTGCAAGACTCGAAGAAACTATCTGCAAAAGTAAATATAACAAATATAAGATGATAGTGAATTATAACAAATATTCTCTCGGTTTTTTCTCAAAGACCAAAGGTTCTTTCTCCAAACATTTTCTTTATGCTCAACTAAAAGATGAAAGTGAATTATAAGTCATCCATCGACAAAGGTACTATTATTTTCACTAATTCGAGAGGATTTCTATGTAAAGATGCATTAGAGATATTTTCTTTACTTTAATTTTCTCAATGCATGCAATAAAAATCAAATCAGATTAAGAACCGGATCATTATTTGATACATGGTCTGACTAATCAGATCAATCATTAAACTAACACTTGAACCAATAATTTTTAATAATTTAAAAAAAAATAAATGTTCAAAATAGCAACTACTTATCCATTATATTAATCCATTGTTATCATTAAACAGTAAATATCACGTGCATAAACATATTAATTTTTTATGATGTTATTAGATCTAATTTGCAATACGATTTTAGCATTAAATCAGACTGAATAATTAACGTGCTGTTTCACAATCAAATTAAGCAGTAGTTTTAACACAAATACAAATCTTAGAATCAATTTTATTTCACATATTATGTAATTTTTAATATTAAATAAATTTTTTTAATATTAAATTAAAAAAAATTAATTTTTTTCTCTTGGCTAAAAAAAAAGTTCGAACCAATTCTATTTCATGCCAAATTTGAAAATACCTCTTAATTAAGGCGAAGTGAATGAAGAAGAAAATTTCGCCTCAGCTTTCAGATTTAATGAACTTCAAATTAAATTCAAACATAATAAAAACCATCAACGTCGTCGCGTATACGCATGTAAGCAGCCCCGTGCGCTGTTCATCACCCACGTTATAAATTATAATTCATTCCCCCCTTTGAATCGAAGCATTAATAGAGAAAAAATCACGCATGGTGCGTACCGCATTAATTAAGGATTCTACTTATTTAAAGCAGATTATAATAATATAACTTGCAATATATTCATTGAGTTAAATAATTATTTTACTGTACTTGTGACTTGTGAGTATTATTTCTCGAAAAATTAATAATTTTATGAGGAGCAATCTTAGATCTGCGAATCCCGCGCCGCTACCACCAGTGCTTGCCGTAAAACATTTCCCACACATCCAATACGACAAATATCTGGCCTCTCTTGGCTGCAGTATGATTTGATGATATTTAAATTTTTTTAAGATAATAAAATTTATTTTAATATTATAATATAAAATAAAATTATTTATTATTAAAAATTATATTTAATGTAAAATAAAATTAAAATTTTTTATTAAAGCATGAGTAGGTTATAAAATAAAATTAATTTTAATATTTAAATTTTGTGGTTTTGTGATTTTTATTTTTATTTTATTTTTTTTGACAAAAAAAATTTGTGGTTATTTGCTTGCGAAGAATTTGATAGAAATCATTTGACAGAACCCCATCGAGTGAAACATTTAGCTTGACCCTCATCAGTGTGCCATGCTGTGATGCCGGCGTACGGCAATTTAAGGTTAATTTACCATTAAGTCCTCGGTGGTGTTCTCGAATAATTTAAAAGACTTGATCAAATGGGTCACAGAGTTGAATAATTACAGACTGACTGAATAGTATCATTCGAACAAAGTATTCAAACAAGTCTCTAGTTCTAACTAGATGCACCCATCAGTCAAATCATAGGTCATTCCTCTATTACACGATCTCTAAGCCATGAGCTAAGAAAAGTTGATCACTATTAATTAAGACACGATTGACTATGGGTACGAATTATTATTTACCATTTCTCTATTTTAAATAGTCATATTTATAATAATTAAGAGACTTTTTTAAGACTCGAGAAACTGTAATATAAGAGGACTGTTCAACATCTACTCTTCGACTCCATTCAACTTGCGTTATTTGACTCGCTCTGCTTAGTAATATTTGCTTTGCCTTCTGAATGACGTAGATTGAAACATTTAACCAAATACTCAAAACTCAAAAAAAGGGGTTTTTTAATAATAATAAGTCTTGTAATATATATTATGCTAAAATGTCAGACCTAGCTATAATTTACCAAAGTTATAAAAAAAAAACCTGGCTTGGATGAAGCCTGTTAACATTAACAGAGGGACCCAATTAAATCAACTTGAAACGTAGACCTACATGCAATTTCCCACAAAACTTAATAACTCTCATGTAATTTACACAAATTTCAGCCGCTCACATGTCAAGTTGGCTGAGAAATTATTGCTTTCAGATGTCATTAGCAGCATCAATAATTGTACGGTACTCAAATAATATAAAACACAGATTCAGATTCAAAATAAATAAAATTAAATTTAAAACTTTAAAATAATTTTAAATAATTAAAGTAGTTTCAAACTTAAATTTTATTTGAATAAAAATAACTTAAAATTAATTTTGAATCTACTTTGATTTATTTTTATTTAGATGAATATTAATTTAGAAACCACTTCATCTCACAATAAAATCTCAAAAAAAAATAAATATATATAAATTTATAATAAAAGTAAATAAAAATATTTATTCAAAATTTTATAATTTATTTGAATATTATTAATTTAAAATTCTCACGAGAATATATATCAAAATTTGAGATATTTAAGGGATATAGTTATTAGTCAAAAGATGATTTGTTATTATTCTTTAAATTTTGAATTTATCAGATTTAATTATTCCTTAATTATAGCCTTAAGAAAAATACCAAATTTATCTTCAGATATATTTTTCTAAAAATTTGAGAAAAAATAAGAAGCGGTTGCGAGTCTAAAATCACCTTTTCGATGTTTCGGCTTCCTGGCCTTGAAGCCGTTTCATGTTTCTAAAATGTGAGAAGTTATTGGGTTCGGACGGCGCATCGTCCGGAACCCAATCAGAGAGCACCACGTGTGCCACACAGGTAGGTCCGGGCACACGTGGCGTCCTCTGATTGGGCGTCCGAACGGTGCGCGCTGCACCCAATAATTTTTTTTAAAATGGATTCAAATTTATAGGATGAATTAAAATTATTTAACTAATTAATTTTATTAAATCGTCTTCGTCCCGCTTGAAACCATTTGAAGCGGCCTAATAGATCAGAAATAATATTAACTGCAAATTATATATATATATATATATATATTTAATGTACAGACATTTTTACTATATATTTATAAATATATAGTACTAATTAATATAAGCGTTATTAATACAGATTAACATAAAAAAAATGCAGATTAAATATTTTGTTTACTATAAATCTATAATATTAAGTCAAAGCATTATCTTATTTTTTTCATTTTTTTTACGACAAAATGCTATAATATAAAAATTACTATATTATAAAAAATATTTTTTGGCTACATGGCCATATAAATCTTATTTTACTTATTAATTCCATGTTTTGAAAACTCAATTTTTATTTCGATTGAAAGATGAAATTACTGATTTCATCAGTTTCAGTAGTTCAAGTGACGGTGTTTTTGTTATAAATTATTTAATTTTTATAAATTTAAAATTAAATTTATTAACAATAATTATGGAATATTAGTTTTTCAAATAATTAAAATATATACTATATTTGATATATGTATAAATGTTATGAGACATTATAATACATATTAATTAAAATAAAGAAAATATTTTTTGAGCTGGAATTTTAGTAGTTAAACTAAAATTTGGTAGGTTTGTTAGATCAATTTTCGCTAAAATCGATTCAAAATTAGTAAAATTTGGTTATTTCGACTGAGATTTAAAACATTGATTTAATCGTAACAAAATATTATAATTACTAAAAAAGTATTTATATGTAATACATATGTAGCATTTTTAACAATTATATATTTTCTTTTTGAGTAAATTATTACGATTTTTCTAGTTCAAATTTAAGTCGCATTGGTAACTCATTTGTATTAGTATACTCAATTAAAAATTAATTTAATATTCTTCTTACTCAAATTTAACTTATTCAATATAAATATAATATAATATTTTATAAAAATTATAATTAATATATTTTTATATATAAATATAATATTTTACATAAAAATAATATTAAAAATATATGCATAAAATTTAAAAATAAATTTATAATATTATATTTAAATTTATTTAATATAAATAATAGATAATTTTTTAAAGTTTAATTTATAATTAGATTTGATTTAATTTAAAATTAAAAAAATTAATAAACAAAAAATAAACTTGTATTAAAATTTTATTTTTGTGCTGAGCCTGCTTAGCCTGAAATTGGAGAAATTATTATGTCCGGATGAAGCACCGTCTAGACGCTCAATCAGAAGCCGCTACGTGTACTCGGACCCAATACAAGTGACGATTTTTGGTTGGCGTTCGGACGCAATAATTTCTTGTGAAATGGACTCGAAGCCCCTGCCACATTAGTCACAATTTTCCCGTTACTCGCGGCCGTCACCGTTAACGTTACGTAGTAGGTACGATAGAAAGGTCCTATAAAACGAACCACACATCTTCCTCCTCCCGTTATTCCGACGCCACGTCATCATCCCCGGTAATCTGCTGCACCGATGGCGCCCGAAGCCCCTCACCGCCAGGCCGCTGGCCACCACTTCCTGCTGGTGACCGTGGCTGCCCAGGGTCAGATCAACCCGACCCGCCACCTAGCCCGGCGCCTGGCCCGGGCCGCCTCCGCCCGAGTCACCATCGCCAACCCCGTCTGCTCCCACCGCCGCCTCTTCCCCTCCTCCTCTGTGGCCGCCGCGGAGCCGGACGACGACACCGACGAGCCTCCCCTCAACCCCGACGGATCCGGGATCGTGTCCTACGCCCCTTTTTCCGACGGCTTCGACGACGGCATATTCAACTTCTACGACCGCGACGCCGGTCTCTACGTGTCGGAGATCACCTCCGTCGGCTACCGCTCTCTCACCGCGCTCACTAAAGCCCTCGCAGCCGCCGGCCGCCCGGTGACCTGCATCGTCTACAGCATCCTCCTCGTCTGGGCCGCCGACGTCGCCCGCGACCTCGGCGTCCCCTCTTTTTTCCACTGGATCCAGCCCGCCTCTGTCTTCTACTTCTACTACCTTTACTTCCACAACCATCCCGCATTCGCCAACTTCGGTGAGTAAAATATCCCGCTGTTCTTAACCAGCCCTTATACTTTGTCTTAATTACACTTCTATCCATACTTTTTGAAACTTTCTTTGAGTTTAAGAATTTAATGGATGAATTTAAAAATATGAATATAAGATAATTATATGAACTTATTTCTAATTTGTTTTTTTTTTTTTTTTTGAAATCTGTTTACATTGATTTGGGGGTTTGGGATTTCAGATGCAACGACGGTTAAAAATTCATCATTCTCCGTTGACTTACCTGGATTGCCGGTGCTCAGGTCCAAGGACCTCCCCGGTATCATTACCGAGCCGAGTGCATTTCGAACCGCCCACCACGACATATTCATCGAGCTCGATAAGTCAACGAACGCGAAGGTACTGGTCAACACATTCTACGAGCTGGAAGCGTCAGTGATCGGCAGAATCCCCGGGATAGAGCTCCTCACGGTGGGCCCGGTTCTGGACGCGTCGTCGGCTGCGGCAGCGGCGGGGAGGGACCTTTTCGAGGACGCGGACGCCGGCGGGTACATGGACTGGCTGGAGGCGCAGGAGGAAGGCTCTGTGGTGTACGTGGCCTTCGGCAGCCTGACGCGGCTGACGGCGAAGCAGGTGACGGAGATCGCCGCAGGGCTGAAGGAGAGCGGCAGGCCGTACCTGTGGGTGATGAGGAAGGACGGCCGTCCCGAGGGGGTGGAGTTACCGACTGCGGAGGACGGGAACGGGATGGTGGTCGGGTGGTGCTCGCAGGTGAGAGTGTTGGGTCACCGGGCGGTGGGATGCTTCGTCACCCACTGCGGGTGGAACTCGACGTCGGAGGCGCTGGCCTCCGGAAAGCCGGTGGTGGCTATGCCGCAGTTGATCGAGCAGGCGACTAACGCGAGGCTGATGGAGGAGTGGGGGATAGGGGTGAGGGCGGACGATGGGCACGACGGGGTGGTGGTGTCGGCGGAGCTCCGGCGGAGCTTGGAGGTTGTTATGGGGGAGGGGGAGAGGGGGGCGGAGATAAGGAGGAAGGCACGGGAGTGGAAGAAGAAGGTCGAGGAGGCGCTGGCCGACGGCGGGTCGTCGGCGAGGAACCTGAAGGCTTTTGTTGACGGTCTTTGAGGCCTGTCCTCGCTGATCATCTACCACATGCTTGCTTGCAGTTTGTCGTTGATCATCTGCCACGTGTTATTTCTTTTTTTATTTTATTTTAATGAAAAGTCTTCTTCCACGTGTTTGCCTGCAGGGTGTGCCGGCTATGAATAATTATTTAATTTATAAAGATCTACTACTCAAAATCTTATTTATTTATATTTATTTTTTCTCTGACATATTTTTCTTTTTTTTATGTTACAAAGGAATATAGTACATTTAACAACTTTTTTTGGATAATATTTAACAAATAATTTAAAATTACAGCTCATGTGCACAATAATTTTACTATTTCAATAAATGGTACAATTTTTTGTTATTAAAATGTAATTTTATTTTATTTTTGTTACCACTTTTCACGTTCAAATTTAACTTAAAAAATCTTTAGTATTTGTTAAAAATTAATAGAGTTAAAATTAGTAGGAACTAAAATCGCTCAAAACTCTCAAAACTTGCATGCATATTGCTCGATGTGAAATAAGGTTCGAAATTAACTATTTTTCATGTATGTCACTTGAGAAGAAATTGATTTAACACATAATCAACTAGATATGAAAATCAACAAGCACATTTAAAATTTTTTTAAAAATATATAAAAAATTTATTTATATAAATATATTAAGATAATTGAGTCATAAAAATAAAATATTTTTATGCATCATATTTAATATATATATGTTTATATTATGTTTAATAAATATTTTAATTTAAAATAATTTATAATAAAATTCGATTTCAAGTAGCCGTAAAATAGGATTGGTTAGGTGATTAAGATCTTAACTTACGGAAAATTTTAAATATTAAAATGTTTTTTACTTATTACGTATCATTGTTTTTCCTTATAAATTCTATTTCATTTTTCTTTACCTCAACTAATTTTTGCACTTTCAAACTTATTTATTTTGATTTATACTTATATTATACATAAATTTAAATTTTAAAAATTAATTTTATTTCAATTAGTGCACAATCTAACTTTATCTTACATTTCATAATATTTATAAAAAAAATCAACTCTATTTTTCATCAAATTCAATATTTAATAGTAAAAAAGTTTTATTTCACGTAATAATATTAAAATAAATTTATTTATCTTAAAAAATTTTAATATTCTAATATATATTTCAATCAAATGGAATTAAATAAACAAAAAATAGCATTTTTACATCTTTTTGCGTGTACATGACAATGATAAACTATAGTGTATCACATAGAAAAACTATCAATCGAAATATCAGAAAAATAGTCTTATATTTTACAAATTCTATTTCATATAGCATACAGATATATATAGTGATGTCGGCCTTTATTGCGTATATATCTATTTTAATTACGTATAAAATAAAATATATGAAAGGGTGGGTTCAAACTTTTTTCAACTCAACTCACATTTTAGCTGTAAAATCAAATTTATTTCACATCCAATACAAATATGAATATTAGAATTAACTTTATTTTAAATTTTATATATTTTTTAATATTAAATTAATTTTTTTTACTATTAAATCTATAAAATAAAATATTTTTTTTCTTATCTAAAATTTAACCCGAGAATGAGGTCAAAATACGATAAAGAATGCTATTAAATGGTGCACAATCATGATGCCGTCATCATAAGTGGCGGACACCTATTGGGGGACAAATATCTCAATATGTGAAATATTCGCGCACAATAATTCATCCTCATTTGTCACTTCGAGCACCGATCGATCGGTCCTTTCCCACATTGCGGACCACTTCATTGTGGACCACTTCATTGGCCTGTTGAAAACAACATTTTCTTAAATAGGGTAAATAGCGATTAAGTCCTCCTAATTTAGGCCTACAAATACTTAATTTTTTTTAATTCTTTGATTTATCACGTAAGTCGTCTAATTTGAGATAATGTATCTATAAGTTCTTTAATGTTAATTAAGGCAGCTAGTAGAAATTATTATTTTTAATTAAAAAATTAATTTAGGTATTATTTTTATTTAAAATATTTATTCAATTTTTAAATTAGTTAATTTAGTTTACTAGATAGAAAAAAAATATTTTTATGGAGTCTTTTTATTTTTAAAATCAGAGAACCCAATAAAAAAAATTTCTTCTAACTATTAAATTGATTTAACTAATTTAAAAAATAAACAAATATTTTAAATAAAAATAATATCTAATTTAATCTGTTAATTTGGGAACATGTATATTAATTAATATTAAAAGATTTATATGCATATTAACAAAGAAAAATATAAAATTAATTTAATTAATTTAAAATTAATAGAATCTCATTTTATTTTATGAAAATTTAAATTAAAGGAACTTAAAAAAACGCTGATTTAACCAGAGGACAAAAAGGAATAATAAAAATCTAAAATTTGAATTAGAGATCATGAGAATTTACCCTATTTAAGAACAAAATAGTACTAGTTTAAAATTAATAATAATAATAATAATAAACTATTTTAATTATTTTACATAAATTTTAATATAAAATTAATATTTTACTTCACATACTCAATAATTTTTAATAAAAATATAAACTTTATATCACATCTTAGATCAAAATACTCGATTTAAATATTTTGGTCTAGAATGTGAAATAAAGTTGATATTTTTATTTTAAATTATTGATTATGTAAAGTAAAATAATTTTTTTTATATTTGAATTTTTGTAGAATGATTTAAAAAAAATTATTTATTATTATTATTGTTGTTTTTTAAATTAGTATTATTTTGGTCCTATTTTGATCGTCGCGCCAAACAGGGCATTAAGGGAAATTAAAAATTAAAGAATAAAGTAAACTCAAAATAAAAAATAAAAAATAAAAAAATACATCAAATAATTGGCCTGGTAGGTCCCTCTTAACTATACAATAACATTCAACCATTTGTTTCTCAATTTAAAGCATTGGTGGGGTCCTATGAGCTATGCCATATGCATAACTATCGTTATCTTATCATTTCATGTATTTTGTTATTGTATAAGAGTTTTTTTTTTACTTTATATAAATATTTAAATTTTATTTGAGTATTTTATTTAATTTATATGCATATATAAAATTTGAAAATATCATATCTATTAAAGTATAAAAATGATCACATTTAGACAATATTATATAAGTATCTTTTTTTACTTTATATGATCTTTTCTTTATCATTATAAATATATACAAATTTCAAAAAAATCCTATAAAATGAGAAGGTCCCAATAAAAAAAATATTATCGAAAATAATATGAAAGCCGCACAAAATAACATTTCTTATTTTTATGCACGTGGCACAACTCACCGACCCCATCGCGCCGCACGGCCAAGGGCTGGTTACCGGAGAGGACCGGACCGGACAAGTTCCGGTCCGGTTCTACCGGTTCCAGGTCAACCAGACCTAGAACCGGTCCGGTTCCATCCGGTTCTGGATCCTGTTCGGAACCGATTAGCCTACCTAAGATCCGGTCCAAGTCCGGTCCGGAACCGATTAGCCTACCTAAGATCCGGTCCAAGTCCGGTCCGGATCCATATATTTGGGTCGGGTCGGGTCAATCGGGTAAATTAATTTAAATATATATATATATATATATGTATATTTATGTATTTTATAAAAATAATTATATATTATATAATATTTCTGACAGAATTAATATAAAAAAGTTTAAGAAATTTTATTAATATTAATGTAATTATTTATAAAAAGTAATTACATGTTAGAGATACTTGATGATTGCGTTGATGGGTCAGTGCCAGTGCCAACATCTCCACTTGCTTCAGGATCATGTTCCTTATATAGATCGAGATCAGATTCTGAAATTTCGTCAAAATTCTCACCGAGTGCAGGAAGACGATTGAGTTGCGGAACATACTTCGGATTAACATTCTCTTGGCGACTTGAGGAAGAAACGCCAGAGAATCGATATTGGGAGCCATTAAAATGTGTTTACAGGTTTTTTTGACAGAGTAGAAGAACAGAATTAATTGATGAAAATTGTAAGAATTATCATAAAAAAATTGTACTATTTATAGAAAGTTCAATATATGTTAAAAAGTCTAAAATAACCTTAAAATGATCATTTAATCTAATCATTTGCAAATTACAACGGTTAAATAACCGTTTAATTTATAAAAAAAAATTTATAATATCTGCCTGCAGCTGGCAGCATGGAAGCAGTGCCCGCGCGGGGCTGCCCCCAAAAACATTTTTTTAAGGAAATTGAACCGCAACGGAACTGGTCCAGTTCTGAACCGAATAACCGGTTCTGCTTATGCAGAACCAGTCCGGACCGGTTTTGCGGCCCGGAACCGGTTAGAACCGGTCCGATTCGACCGGTTATGGACCGAATCGATTCTTGTTGGACCGGTTCCAATCCGGCTCCGGGTCGAACCGGTCTAATAAGCAGCCGAACAGCTGAACTATTACAACGTCCAAATTAAAAAACTTCCCGCCTAAACATCACACAAGAATTGTGTGGCGTAGAATAGTTGATCGAGATGTTGTAAATTATTCAAACTAATTAAAATCTAATCAAATTTTACATTTTTTATTAAAAAAAGTTAATAAAACTGGTAAGAATTTAAAAGAAGTATAAAAACTGTAGTGTTTTAACAATTTTAGGGACCTAAATTGAGATTTTTAAAATATTAAGATTAATTTATAGTACTCTTCTCATCTCAAGAGCCTAGATGCAATTTATCCTAAAATTTTTATATAATTAATTAAAGTTTTTTAAAAATAATTTATAAAGCAAAAATTTGCTCTCTTCCCCACTCTCTTTCTTTCTCTCTCCCCCTCTCTCTCTCCCTCTCTCCCTAACCTTTATTATACATATTTTCATTTTTTTTCATATACTTTTCTGTCAATAAAAATTAATTTAAAATTTAAAATTTAAATTTATAATGTTTGATTTTGAAACATTAATTTTTAAATAAAAAATATTATGTTAAAATTTAAATTATTTAACATGAAAGATTTAAAATTTAAATTATAAATCTTACAATTTAGCTCTATAATCTCGCTTTTATCTACCTTAATCCATCTATAATAGGTCTTTATAAATTTTAATTTCAAATAAAGAAAAATTGCACATTTAAAATTTCAGCTTCTTTTATAAATATTCAAATTTTAAAATTAGGACATATAAAATTTAAAAAAATCATTCTCTATCTAGCTAATGTAACATTGGAGAATAAAATTTCAACAAAATATAAAAACTAAAGTAAGAAATTAAATTTTCAATTTTTAATTTAAAATTACTAAATTTAATTTTTTTTTTAAATTTAACCTGGTGAATTTTATTCATTGATCCCCGGACTATAAAATTAAATCTAAGTAAAAAAATATCATATAAAATTGTTTTTAATATTGTTTGTTATTGATGTTCTACAAACCAATTAGGTGCATCTATTTGTTTGTTAAAATGAGGGATGCTAATCTCTCATATTCTTCTTTTAAATCAATGGACAAACATTAACATGCCATCCCTCGTGTGTTGTATGATAATAAGTCAATTAAAGTTTGCCTAAAATTGACATCGATGAATTCAATATAATTTCAGTTGAGTCTGATAATTAAAATTTAAACTTATTTGATGTTAAATCAATTATCAAAATTGAATCCGACTACTAATGTTGACATTTATATATATATATATATATGTGTGTGTGTGTGTGTGTTAACACGTAGTTTCAATGCTGTATTCCTGCCGTACATGTGGCGCCTACCTGGCGTTTGGCCTTTATTCATTTACTAAATTATTTATCTGTTCTTATAGGTTTCTGATCCCGGTCAAACTTCGGACACGAAAGTTCAGTCAAACCTCGGACACGAGGATCAACCAAGCCTCGTCCATGACGAACCAGGACATTCCTGGTAACATCGGTGATGATGTTACAAAGCAGTGTCTGTCACAATCAGCTTGGTCCGATCGCACTGATTCCCGTACAAGGCCTTCTTTCCAAGACATGTAAATCAAGAGTTCGAATGCCCCAGCTGTCACGGATCCTCAGGAGGAGTACCAATATTAAAAGTTAGCATCCTCCTTTTGCGGCTTTTGGTCCCTCTGGCGGCGCGAACCTAGAGCTTGTTCACCTCATTTCCTCCGGAAAACCAGGATAAAGCTGTCATCCGCTATCCAAAAATACCCCTGAACAGTTTTCAAGCAAAAGATCCAAAAATCGAGCCTCGGAAGAGCAGAATTCATTCTTTATCACCTCTTGTAGAGCAAGAGCTTGAGATCAAGAAAAGCTCTCTTTCTCATTCTTTCTCTCTCTTCCTCTTATAAGCTCTTTATATTAGCCTTCACGGCTACCTTTTTTCCTCGGTGGACGTAAGAGATTTTCTCTCTGAACCACCTTAAATCTTTGCGTGTTGTTCTGGATGCCCCGGAATTCTCTCTTTTTTGGTGTTTCTTGGGATCCCCTACCTCCTACGTCAACAATATATATATATATATATATATAATATTTGAAGTCAAAGTACATATATGCATTTAAATTGACTTCATTTATTATATCTAAGCTATGTTTTAGCAAAGTTAAATTAATTTTGATGACTTTATGTGCAGGCTCAAATTCGGCGAATTTGTTCGTGCTCCAGTGCAGTAATGGGCTCTGCCGAGTGGCAAAGTGGGCCGGCCAGTAGAAGCCCAACGAAGAGTTGGGCCGACTTTTTTTTTAATTAAATGAAAACATATTCTAATATTAGCTTTTGTTATATGAATAAAATTGTTTTCTTATAATATGTATTTTAGATTCTTTTTTAATACGAAAAGTAAATTTTTATGCACAGATTTTTCATATTCATGTGCACATTTTTTTTTCATAAATCCTTTTTTATATGTAAATAAAAAATAATTTCTATGCCCATAATCTATAATTTCTTTGGTTGACTATTTCATATCAAAACAGAAATCAAATAGAGCTAATATTCTGAGACATTTTTTTTATTATGTCAAACTATGTTGGCTAAATCATATTTTAATTTGTTAGATTATATTAAGTAATTGTCAAATTTTTTTCATTTAGTAGATAATAAAATTATGAAAATTATAACATATTAACCGATTATTTGAATACAATTTATATATCCAGAAAAATATAGCTAAAAATTATATTTGAGTATGATTAATGTTGTATCTGAATCTGCGCCGACGCATCCAGATCGTACACATGGCAAAGATGCAAAGGAAGTCAGTGGCAGGCGCGTACAATCAAGACCAACCATTAGTCACAACATCTTGTTTTCTATACCTTTGGCCACAACGTCTGGCCTCCTATATCTTAGGCCGCGATGGCTGGCATTTTGTATTATCGGCTATGATATTTTGGTCACAGCTCTCCTATGCTATTAACCATGATATTTGATTACCAACTTCCTAAGGACATCAGTCATGGTGTTTGGCCATCAACAATATCGGGCCACGATATTTGTCTGTTCATGTCATTGCCTCAGCCTAGTGAAGTCTAATACGTCAACACGATTTTCATTAAGTGTAGATTTCCACCGGTCATGCAGATCGAGAGCCCGCATGTCCTCGCCACTATAGAAGGTCTTCTCGAGGTCGGCAAATATGGGCTCGACGGCATGGAGCCAACAATTATAATAATCTAGCCCAAAAACTCACTGTACTCTACTATAGCTCATCTATAAATACTATTGAACAGAGCTCAAGAAAAAAGGAGAAAAACATACTGAGCCTGTATTCTCTTCTTATTTCTTCTTGTACTGATCTCTTGATCAAATTCCTTCTGAGCACTAGTAAAGCCTTCTTGCTTTCACTCTTCGGCGGACGTAGGGGAAGTTATTCCTAAACCACATCAAATTCTTATGTTTTTTTCACCTCTCTACTTCAGTATTCTGAACATCATGACCGTTGATTCTCGAGACTCTTTCTCTTCCTTCATTAACGTAATACCAGAAATCTAGTATCAATAATTTATATAGATAAAATTTACTCTAAATACAATTCCAATTAATAAAATCATAATTGAATATAAATTGAGGCGCATCAATTACACACAATCGTAAAATTATACTCAAATATATTTTTGATATTTATAACTGTGTGCATTATTAAAATTATATTTGAATATAACTTTAATAAAGAAATCATTTACAGGCCGTTACTGTTGCGCAGTTCTTTACGGGCCACGTGTCCGCCCAATCCTCTCCTTAAATTAAAAGAGCCCATCGGCCCATCCCTAATTTTTCCGACCATGGACCGCCGTCACCACTTTCTCTTATAGTGTGTCTCTCCGGCCGGACCCAGATCAACCCTACCCGTGAGCTCGCCCGCCGCCTTGCCCGCATCGCCGGAGCACGCGTCACCCTCGCCAGTCCCATCTTCTCCCACCGCCGCCTTTTCCCCACCTCCGCCGCCGTTGCCGGCCAACCCGACGACTCCACCGAGGAAGAACCCCTCAACCCCGACGGCACCGGCATCGTCTCATACGCCCCCTACTCCGACGGCTTCGACGAAGGGTTCAACCCCCTCGCCAACGACGGCGACCGATACATGTCCAACTTAAAGTCCTTGGGGTCCCGTACCATTGCCGCCCTGGTCCGCGCCCTCGCCGCCGGAGGACGGCCAGTGACCTGCTTACTCTGCACCGTCATCCTCGTGTGGGTCACCGACGTGGCCCATGACCACGGCATCCCCGCCTTTCTTTATTGGATCCAATCCGCCTCCGTTTTCTCCATCTACTACCACTACTTCAACGGCCACCGGAGCTTCAATTTGGCCGCCGGCGCAGGGAATCGGAACTCCTCCAAACCCGGTCTACCTAAACTCTGGCCGGCGAAATATCTCCCGTCCATTCTTGCTAAGCCAAACCCCTACCGCTCCACCGTCGAGGACATATTCACCGAGCTCAATAAATCAGAGAGATTGAGAGTGCTTGTTAACTCTTTTTCTGATCTTGAGGCTCAGGCGATTGAAGGGATTCCGAGGTCAAACATGCTCACCAAGCTCAATAAGTCGAAGAGATTGATAGGGCTGGTTAACTCATTTTATGATCTGAAGGCTCCGGCGATCGAAAGGATCCCGGCGTCGTATTAAATCTCTATTTAAGTTTTACAATATAAGTAATTTTTTAAAAATTTTAGGCTATAAACAAATAACAGGAGGTTATTAGAATTTAAATTTCTAATTAGCATTTTGTTATTGAAAATTCTAATTAGCAGATGCTATAAAAGCACAACCTTTAGGTTGCAATTCAAAAATAATTTTAAATTCTAACAGGTCGTGGGAAATCATCTTTGTGGGGCCGATGATGGAGAAAAAGTTGCTCTCGCCGGCGGCAGGGTTGGGTGGCGATTACATGGATTGGCTGCAGAAGCAGCCGGAGAGGTCGGTGGTTTACGTGGCCTTCGGCAGCTTAGCGCTTTTGACAGCGCGGCAGGAGGAGGAGGTGGCGAGGGGGCTGAAGAAGAGCGGCCGGCCGTACCTGTGGGTGATGAGGAAGGCAGGCCGGGCGGAGGAGGAGGAGGAGGACGGGAACGGGATGGTGGTGGAGTGGTGCTCGCAGGTGGGGGTGTTGGGTCACCGGGCGGTGGGGTGCTTCGTCACGCACTGCGGCTGGAACTCAATGTTGGAGGCGGTGGGCAGCGGGGTGCCGTTGGTGATGATGTCTCAGTGGATGGATCAAACGACGAACGCCGCGCTGGCGGAGGCGGTTTGGGGGGTTGGTGTTAGGGCGGAGGCCGCCGGAGATAGAGGGTTGGTGGAGGCGGAGGAAATCCAGCGATGCGTTGAGATGGTGATGGGGGACGGGGAGAGGGGGAGGGAGGTACGCGGAGGCGGCGGTGTGGAAGGAGAAGGCCGGAGAGGCGGCAGCCCGCGACGGGCCGGCGGAGAGGAATCTGAAGGGGTTTTTTGAGGAATTTTGATAATTTCCCCCTTTTGTTGATAAAGAATTCCCCAATTTGTTTAAATGTACAACTGCAGGCAGCAGGCTTATCCTTTCTTTTTTGGTACTTGTGATGTAAACTGCACGCTTATCTGGTGTTGGAATAGAACGTGATAGCTGTCAGTCATTTATCAGCACCAAATAAAAAAAGGGTCAATTGCATGCGGGCTCCAAAGGTCTGAGGGAGTTGTAAATTGATCCTAACTTTCAAAAAATCTCATAAAATTTTTCAGAGATTGTAAAAAGTGTTCTAATGTTGATAATCTCTCATTTCTTGCTGCGTTTTTTTGAAAAAAAAAATTGAAGTTTGATTAATTTTTTATTAATTTAAATCTTCACATATTTTAAACAATCATTATTTATCTCTTTCTTTGTCTTTCTTTAAAAGTTTTACTAAAATATAAAATTTAATTTCATTCATTTATTTTTTCTAAAAAATTAATATATTAAAAATAAGTTTTAGATATATTAATAAAAAGTTATTTTTTCTCTTAATTAGGACCAAATAATTATACTTTTACAAATTTAAAAAACTTCAATTAAATTTTTAAAAGTTTGGTATCAATTTACAATAGTTTTTGGACCTCTTGGGCTCAGATGCAATTTAACAAAATAATAATAATAAATAAATAAATAAAAATGAATTTTTAATTAATGATCATTATTTTTTAATTAATGAAGCCGGCAACCAACAGCAACTTCAATTTCATGCCCATTTTGCTAATATAATTAGTTGAAAAACTTTCTTTAATTAATAAATTATTTAATGAGGCATTTTTTCTTTTATATAAATGATATATGTTGAAATATCCTCAATATTGCTTGTCAAATTTTTATAATACGAATAAAATTTTAAAAAATTATCTATAAAAAAATTCCACTTAATTATTTTGATATTTTTTATAAACATTTCATATGTATTTTATATTAAAATAAATGTGATCTTTTCTTGAGTCTACAATATATCATGAAGATTATTAATAAAATTCTTTTTTCACGATAGAAATACAATTAAATTTTTCTACACTTCGTTAACGTATGACCCAAGTTGTCAAATATATGTACTCGGATAACCCAATATTCTCTTAAAATATTAAGATAATTGATATTAGATAATTTTTATAATATATAAAATATTTTTATAGCTATAATTGTTACATCCAGATCTACGCCGGCACATCTAGAGCATACACATAGAGACATACGTGGCATCAGCGTCAAAAGAGGTCAACGACGAATAGAGATCGAAAAGGGAACCCCCAGACGAAAGGTTGTTGGCACTGTCTCGATCCGTACAATCGAAGTCATGACATGCCAGTCTAGCAGTTATTATGGGCCTGACGTCAAAAATGAAGATCATGCCCTTGAAGTGTCCTTCCAGGGATCAGTTTAAACTATAAAATCTCATTGTAACAGTGCTCAACTCTCTCCTCACTTCTCCACTACCGTAATCCTGTAAGAAGCAATTAATTAAAAATCTTTGAAAGCCGTTCGAATGGTGCTGTGATTTTTTCGCCGAGTAGGTTTTTCATGTAAAAAATCTCTCTTTCGATCTTCTGGTTAATTTCTAGCCTCAATAATAATAAAAAATATTATTAGTTGATGTGTCAACAAGAGGAGTTTAGAGTTGAATATGTGATAAAAGATTTTAGTGACATATTGGTTAATTCTCTTTTTTTTTGTTGGTTTAAATGTTATATTTATATTACATTTTTAATTGCATAATAATTAAATAACGAGTCTAAATAAAATATTTCTGCACTTTAGGAATCCAATGGAAATGTGTCATGACGGTCTAACAAAGTTCCTAAATGTTATATTTATCAAAAAAAAAAAAAATGTTACACCTACAATGGCAGAACTTGTAAATTTCACATATAATATTGTACTTTTTTGGGGTTTAAAGAAATTTTTTTTATGTTATAATTTTTTTAAAAATATATTTAAAAAATTTGAAATAAAATTATTTTTACATTTCGATATTTGTAAAACCTGATATAAAATTAATTATTTATTTAATATTTATGTAGGAGGTAAATATTACAGTTTACGTAAAATTTCAAATATTTTAATTTAATATTTAAAATATATGTAGTATAATTTATGAAATTATTTTTCATGTAAAATAATGTTAAGGTCCTTTTATTTGTGAGATTATTTTAATAAAAAAATTACGTTTTTATTTTAAAGTTTACAAGAAATTTATAATAAATTTATTTTTATTTTAAAAATATATTTAAATTTTAAATAAAATTAGTTATTTATTTTTAAATTTTATATTTAGAATGTGTAATAAAATTAATATTAAAATTTATATAAAAGTTGTATTATAAAATTAAAAGGGATAATTACACTCGGGTCCTGATTTTAAAGCTAATTAATGCACAGGTCTAAATTTTTTAAATTATTACATGGGGCTCCTAATTTTTAAAAAATTATCTGGGTCTTTTTAATTATTAAAAATATTTTAAAATTACTATTATACCCCTCCCCCCTCTCTCTCCTTCCGATCCAGCTCACGCGCGCAGCCGCATGGACAGTCAAGTGGCTGCGCGACCCGTCGGCGGCCGCGCGCGTGCCCTAGATCGGGAGGAGAGAGAGAGGAGGCCTCTCTCTCCTTTAGATCCCAGTGTGGGCGGCCGTCGGTGGGTTAATATCGGTTGAGAGAGGAGGGGCTTCTCTCTCTCTGTCTCCTCTCTCTCCTCTTTCTCTCTCTCCGCCTTCGGCCTCCCCCTCTCTTTCTCCTCTCGATCTCGGCACATGCGCGCAGCTGCGCGACAGCTGGCGGCTCGGGCAGCGACTGTGCACGCACCGCGCGGCCACGCGCGTGCGCAGTCATTGAAAGGAGAGAGAGGGGAGGGGTATAATAGTAATTTTAAGATATTTTTAATAATAAAAAATAAAAAATACTCATTTGATAATTTTTAAAAAATTAGGAACCCTATAATTTAAAAAACATACACATGTGCATTAATTAGCTTTAAACTCAATGACCTGAGTGTAATTATCTCAAATTAAAATTAAAATTAATCTAACCAAAAAAGCACCAGTAGCACACAGAACTTTTAATTATCATCCCATCTAATAAAATTACGGTTAAAGTATGGTAACTAGGGGGTGGCAATATATAATAAGACTCGTGTATCCGATTCGAACTTGATTCGAAAATTTTAGATATGGATCATGAATTTTGACGTGTTTATTAAAAGTGTCAAGTTCGAGTTGGGCGTAATTGGATCGAGTCGGGTTCGGGTTGGGCATAATCTGGTCGGGTCGTGTCGGATTCGAGTTTAGGCTTTTATCAAAAAATACTCTATAAAAAGGTAGGGTCGACCCACCAACCCGATCTATTTATTAATATAGTCGGATTCGATTCATGAACTTTGACTTATTTAATAAATGAGTCAGGCTCGAGTTGAGATTATTCAGGTCGAATAAAATTTGAGTTCAACCAGAACCCGACCCACCGACTTATTTTGCCACCCATAGCGGTGGCAAACAGAATATTCAGTTAATCTTAAAAGTTAGACGTACTGCGTGCTAAGATTGAAGTTTTGTTATACATAAATTTATGAATTTTGAATGTAATTTCATAATTTGTTTTAAATAGCTAGAAAAACCTATATTTTTTATAAATTTTTTTTATTGTAATATTTTTTATAATCTTTTGTCCAACGATGCGCCATGGCTTGAGCATGTAGTATTGTAGATCATTGAACACGTTCAACATTTGGTGATGAATTCCTTTTTTTTTAAATGGAGTTTGGTGATAATTCTTTTGTTTTTTTTTTGATAGAGTTTGCTAATAATTCTTAATGATAGATTATTGGGACTTAAATGAAAAAAAAAATATATTGCAATAATCATTCTTGAATTACAATATATAAAAAATGGGAAAAAAAACTAAACAAGTTTTGGCAAGAATAAGTTGGGGATTTCAGAAGGAACGAGAAAAATTATGAGAAGATCCTTGTTATGTTCTTGATTCTTGGCGCTGTTAATTTTTTAAAAATTTAAGGTAATAAAAATGATAAAATTAATTCAATTATTATATTTATGCACACAATTTTTATAGGTTAAATACAATCTCTTTTAGATTATGGTACACTGACCCAAAATTACATCAAGTAGGGTGATGATATTAAGCCAGCGATACTCACACCACTTCATCCAATCATTACTTTTTCTAACAATCCCTGTTTCAACACACTGCCAAGATTTGAAGTTGACACTTCGATACCACTTGTTAGGATCCCTAGTACTATTAACTTTCTTAAAAGCTTAAGTTGTTAGGAACTTTGGCTCTATTAATTCTTCTAAAAGTTTAAGCTGATAGGAATGGCACATTAACTATTTATTATATTAAGCATCCAGCACCCATGGGTCTAATCTAACATTTCTTTTTGATAATATATACTCACTCAGATTTATGTCAAACAGGGCAATAGTATTAAGGCAATGAAAGCTACACTCAGGCCATCTAATTACTATTTTTCTCAACAATCCTCTCATTTAGTGCACTGTTTGGATTTTAAACCTAAGACTTGCTCAGATATAAGTTATTTGGATTCTTAACATTATTAACTCTCCTAAAAGCTTAAGTTGGTAGAAATGATACAATCAATTCATTGTTATATTATGCTCATAACACATACAGGTTGAACTCAATACCCACCCAAAGTTATATTAAATAGAGTGATGGTATTAAACTAGTGACCGCAACATCCAGGCCATCTAGTCATTATTTTTCTCAACACTCAGAAATAGACAGTGTTATTCACTTGAGCCCTACCAAGTGGAGCTACCAGATTACTTAGCTAAAAATAAGCTAAGCCGAGGCCCTATAGGACTTGTTTGGTTCGACGATATTTGGTCGAATAAACAATCTGGCATTTTTCACAAGACCACACCCATGCTATTCAACTAAATCTTCTTTTGAGGTATCCAATCTACTTGTCCATACTCCTCAAATATGGTCTATTTGAGATCTCTGCAAGATACTCTTAACTCATACTGTTGACGTGAGATGTAGAGGATCCCAAGAAATACCAAAAAAGAGAGAAAGTCCTGAGAGACGGTGGCGCGCAGAGGAATAAGTATGTTAGTCAAAGCTTAAGAGGGAGAGAGAGAGTTCGGGGCATTCAGAATAGCACACAGAGAGATTTAAGGTGGTTCAGAGAGAAAATCCTTATGTCCACCGGGCGATCAGCGAAGAAGTTTCACTAAGGGAAAAAAGTAGCCGTGAGGGCTCGTACAATGCTTACGAAAGGGAAAGAAGGAGAGAAAGAGAGCTCCTCAATTGAGACTCTAATACAATGAGAATGAGAGAATCCGGGAGGTTGCTTGCACTCTGGCCGCTCTTGCTGATCTTTTTCTCTGTGGATCTCTCTGATCTCTTCGATCTTTTTGATTTGTCTGCTTGAAGACTATTCAGAGGTATTTGTAAGCGATGGAGTGCATGGCTTTGTCCTGGTTTTTGGGAGGAAATGAGGTGAACAAGCTCTGAACTCGCACTGCTTGTCGGCCGTCGGAGGGACCAAAAGCAGCAAAAGGAGGATACTAACTTTTAATATTGGTACTGCTTCTGGGGATTCATAACAGCTGGAGCATGCGGACTCTTGATTTGCGTGTCTTGGGAAGAAGGCCTTGTACGGGGAATGGCGCGGTCGAGCCAAGCTGATTGTGACAGGCACCGCTTTGTAATATCGTCATCGATGTTATCAGGGATGGTCCTGGCTCGTCGTGGACGAGGCTTGGTTGAACCCACGTGTCCGAGGTTTGATCGGGGTCTGAAACCTGTGAGAACAGATAAATGAATTAGTAAATAAATAAAGGCTAAATGCCAGCTACTCAGCTAGGCGCCACCCACATGTACGGTAGGGATGCAACGCTGAAACCATGTGTTAACACATACTTTCCTTCAAGTCGACGGCCGAGTTGACGTGGAGACTTGATGGCATAACATTCAATAATTTAAAAAAAAAAACAGATTCATTTGAAAATGAGGAGATTCTTGATGGCATAACATTCAATAATTAAAAAAAAAAGATTTCATTTGAAAATGAGGAGATTCTCAAATGGGTGGTTTTGCCTTATAATACCAAATGTAAGATTTTAATAGAAGCCTACTGAAAAAGAAGAAACATTGATAAAGTATTTGATTTTAACAATCAAATTAAGAATTTCAAAATATTTGCATTACCAATATAGTTATACTTTATTTTTTTTAATTTTTTTTTCAATTGTATTATTAAACACCACAATTTCTCTCTCTTAAAAAATTATTATAATAATGTGATTTAAATTTAAATTTTTTTTGGTATTTATATGAGGTTCCTTCCCACTAAAATAGGATAACATCGTATTTTTAATGACCGGAATGAGGCATGTCATTTGTTCTATAATATTGTTAGTTAGTGCAAGCATTAATGTAGATATCATCATCTATTATAATATTTTGCATTGTGCCATAAAAAAAAACTTTTGTATTGGTTTAGGCTCAGGTGAATCATGCACATTACAGAAATAGATTGAAGAAAGGTGAGTGATGCCTTACATTATGGACTATTTGTTTACAAAATTTAATTTTAATAAAATTTAAATTAAATTTAAATTAAATTTAAATTAAATTTAAATAAAAATATTTTTTATTAAAAATTACAAATGAATTGAAATAAATTAGATAGTAGATAATTAATAGAGACCACAATATGAAATAAGTAATTTTAATGTGTTTAGAGTATATTTAAAATAATATTTATATTTTAGCTGTCTAATAAGTAGACATGATCTGTTTGTTAAAGAGATCAGTTTGATCTTGACGTAAAAATTGAAAACTTGTTTTGAGATATATGTAAATGTGAAATAAAGTTAATTAATTATATTAAAAATTATGTGAAATTTAAAATAAATTAATTGATATATTAAAATTAATGTAGGATGTGAAATAAAATAAAATTTTTATAAGATGTGATAAATTTAAATTAATATTATATTTTATAATAATTTTTTTTTTAGACTTTTATATATAATCAAAATAGCGTGGGCAGCACGGCCTTAAATTAACAGAGCCCGACCCCTTTCTTCCCACCACCGTATATCCCATCCTTCTCGCCGTCCCTAATTTTTCCGACCATGGACCGCCGTCACCACTTCCTCTTGGTGTCTCTCTCCGGCCAGGGCCAGATCAACCCTACCCGTCAGCTTGCCCGCCGCCTTGCCCGCCTCGCCGGAGCACGCGTCACCCTCGCCAATCCCCTCTTCTCCCACCGCCGCCTTTTCCCCACCTCCGCCGCCGTCGCCGGCCAACCCGATGACTCCACCGAGGAAGAACCCCTCAACCCCGACGGCACCGGCATCATCTCATATGCCCCCTACTCCGACGGCTACGACGAAGGGTTCAACCCCTTGGCCGGCGACGGTTATCGTTACATGTCTGACTTAAAGTCCTTCGGCTCCCGTACCATTGCCGCTCTAGTGCGCGCCTTCGCCGCCGGAGGACGGCCGGTGACCTGCTTGCTCTACAACATCATCCTCGTCTGGGTGACCGACGTGGCCCATGACCACGGCATCCCCGCCGTTCTTCACTGGATCCAATCCGCCTCCGTCTTCTCCATCTATTACCACTACTTCAATGACCACCGGAGCTTCAATTTGGCCGCCTGCGCGGCGAATCCCAACTCCTCCAATACAATAGAACTTCCCGGTTTACCTCCACTCCGGCCGGACAAGGATCTCCCATCCATTCTGGCTAAGCCAAGCCCCTATCGCTCCACCGTCAAGGACATATTCACCGAGCTCGATAAGTCGGAGAAATCGAGACTGCTGGTTAACTCTTTTTATGATCTTGATGCACAGGCAATCAAAGAGATTTCGAGGTCTTGTTAAATGTTTTATTATTAAACTACCTAAAAATTTAATTTCCATGAATATGCTCATCGAGCTTAATAAGTCGGAGATTCTCGGGTTTGAAAGAATATAAATTTGTTAATTATGATTCAAAAATAATTTTATATCTTGACAGATTGTGGGAGATCATCTTCGTGGGGCCGATGATGGAGAATAACTTTATCTCGCCGGCGACAGGGATGGGTGGTGGCGATTACATGGATTGGCTGCAGAAGCAGCAGGAGAGGTCGGTGGTTTACGTGGCCTTCGGCAGCTTAACGGTTTTGACAGCGCGGCAGACGGAGGAGGTGGCGAGGGGGCTGAAGAAGAGCGGCAGGCCGTACCTGTGGGTGATGAGGCAGGAAGGCCGGGCGGAGGAGGCAGAGGACGGGAACGGGATGGTGGTGGAGTGGTGCTCGCAGGTGGGGGTGTTGGGTCACCGGGCGGTGGGGTGCTTCGTCACGCACTGCGGGTGGAACTCAATGTTGGAGGCGGTGGGCAGCGGGGTGCCGATGGTGATGATGCCGCAGTGGATGGATCAAACGACGAACGCCGCGCTGGCGGAGGCGGTTTGGGGGGTTGGAGTTAGGGCGGAGGCCGCCGGAGATGGCGGGTTGGTGGAGGCGGAGGAGATCCAGCGATGCGTTGAGACGGTGATGGGGGACGGGGAGAGGGGGAGGGAGGTACGGCGGAGGGCGGCGGTGTGGAAGGAGAAGGCCGGAGAGGCGGCTGCCCGCGACGGGCCGGCGGAGAGGAATCTGAAGGGGTTTCTTGATGGATTTTGACAATTTCTACTGCTTCAAAAAAATAATAATAATAAATAAATAACTTTTTATTATTATTCTATACAAATTTTAATATAAAAAATAATATTCTATTTTAAATATTTAATAATTTTTAATAAAAATATAAATTTTATTTCACATCGTACATTAAAATACTCAAATACTCAATTTTAAAATTTTAGTCTAAAATATAAAATAAAGTTGATATTTTTATAAAAAATTATTGATAGTTCAAAATTTATCTTGTTTAATTTTAAACTGGTATATCACATCACACATAAAATTTAATATTAAAAATTGATTTTATTTCACATCTTACGCACATCATCAAAATAATAATTAATTTATATCACATCTCTCGTATATCTTAATATGATAACTAACTTTATATCAGATCCCTCATATATCCCAACATAATAATTAACTTTATTTCACATTATTCATAATTTTTAATAAAAAAATATTATTTAAATTTAATTTTAATTTTATTAAATTTAAACTTTACATATAAATAACCCCGAAAAGTTACTCTTAAAGGTGGTATAAGATTTCAATGACACGTAGGTTATATAAATGTGTAAATTATAATTGGGGGATTTACATACAGAACACTAAATTCATCACAAATTATGCATTTCACTATATTTTAGTAAATATTACATATCACATTCTTTTTAGTGTGATATGTGTAATATTTACTAAAAGATGGTGAAATGCGTAATTTGTGGTGAATTCAGTGTTCTGTATGTAAATCCCCCATTATAATTTTATTTTTAGTTGCACAATAATTTAATAATGTGTCTAACTAAAATTTTTTTGCACTTCACGAATCTAATGGCATTGTGCCATAATAAAGTTTTTAAGGTGTAATTCGATTTGTTTGAATCGATTTTAAGTAAAATTTAGACTCGAACTGCCTCGGTCAATTCCACCATTTTGGAAACCAAAATAGAAACGAATAAATTCAGTTCAAATTCGACTTTTACACTTATTTAACAACAAATAATGAGATAATTTTAGAATTCATATTATGTCAAAAGAAATTTAAATATTATGAATTACAATTATCATTATAATGCATATTCAATAGAATTTGCTTGAAATTTCTACTATGTATTTATTTTAAAAAATGAGTTCAATAACAATTAAATTGATAAATTAAAAAATGTGTATATTTATTAAATAACATTTATAAAATTTAACTAAATTATTACGTTATAATGTAGTTCATAAAAATTAAAATAATAATACTAATAAAAAACAATTTTTTAATTTAACATTAATGAATATAAATAAATAAAATATTTTTTTAATAATAATAAATTAAAAAATTCAATTATAGTTTTGATAAATTTAAATAAACTATATTTTTTAAAAAATAATTAAAATAAAATTATTTTTTTTAAATATTTGTAATATATAATATAAAATTAATTATTTTTAAAAAATTTATATTCATGATATAAATGTTCAGTACTTAAAACATTTTAATTTAATATTAAAATTTATATATAATGTGATTTATAAAATTAATTTTAATTTAAATCAAAGTTAATTAAAATGTTATTTTATTTGTGAAATTATTTTAATTTTATTGAAGTAAAATGTAATAATGATTTTATTTTGAGATAGAGGGATGATTTAATTTTTTTTTAATTTTAAATTGCATCTAGAATTAAATTAAGTAAGTTATTTATTTTTAAAATATGTAAAATCTGAAATAAATTTAGTATTAAAATTTATATCATATTTAAAATATTATTAAATGTTTTTACAAAAATCTATTATGAGGTTAATATTTAAATTGATGTATATTCTAGATTATACATTTAATTTTAATTAAGATTGAAGTTAACATGACCTAGCAAAGAGATAATTTTATAATATTATGGCTAATAATTAAGAATATTTTTTCTACCTTCTCATAAAACTTGCTGTTAGCAAGCTATAAGGCTCACGACACTGAGATAAAAGTACCGATATTGATAATTTTGACAGTTTCGATAATTTTAGTATCAATAGTTTTGATTTCTTCTATAAATTATTTAAAATTTTTAAATTTTAATTAAATTTATTAATAATAATTATTAAATATTAAACGAGTTTCGGCTACTTCGATAGTTTCAACCAAAGCTACCGGCCAAAATCGAAATTCAGTAGCCTTTTTGGATCGATTTCGACTGAAATCTATCTGAAATATCTAAAACTCGATAGTTTCAGTTGAATTTTAAAATCTTGTAGTAAAATTCAAGAGGTGTTAGGCAAAGAAAATATACAATTAATCTCTTAACTTTGTTACACTAGGTGTTGGCAAAGATTGAAGTTTTATTATTTTTTGATTTAATGCATCAATTTATGAATTTTGAATGTTTCGAAAGTAAGTCGATAAATTTTTTGCATAGTTGCTGAAAATATTTTTTTAAATAGTGAAGCTTCTGACTCTTTTATGTATGGTTCACTTGGCTCGGGAGAATATAGCTTAGTTGGTAGAGCTCCGCTACGTAGCTATATTTTGTCTTTTAATTTTACTCTTGGATACCGTAGTTTCTCTTATTTTATTAGAAAATTGTGACAGCAGTATGATTCGAGTCTGAGATTCCCTAATACTTAAGCAAGCTTCATCCCCAGTGCTCTAAAGAGAAATATGTTATGTTTTGAAACTCAATGAGTGGAGTGAGCCGATCACGTGTTCCATACGATAATGCAAATGTCTTCATCGATAACAATCTTTTTGTATTTGTTTTCTAAGGCTGGCAAATTAAGTGAAGCATGCACATTATGGATAGAGATGGAAGGAAAGTGAGTGGAGCCTTACAATGTTAAAATTTGATAGATTTGAGCCAATTCCTATCAAATTACATCAAAATTTAGAAAGTTGAGCATTACTATCTATCTCTACATATGGTTATCATATGTGACTTTTTATTTTATTTCTTCACATGCATGAAAATGATTTGATAATGCAGAAGGCCTCCTAATAATTTCTTACAAAATTTTAGGGTATTCTTTTGTTAGTCAAAATTTACGAATAATTACGTACGTAACTCTCAAAGAATTTTTTTTTATTCATTTAACTCCTAAACTAACTCTTTTCGTAATTTACTCCACCCACTTGCTTTTTAGAATGGGTCAGTTTGTAATTTTGCATTCAACGTAAAGATGACATGCGTAAATATCATACGGTTATAACCCAATAAAAAGAGATCGACTCGTAATTATTCATTTATGGTATAAGTAACATAAGAAAGCTAGGGTTGTTAACGATCCAATTTCGAGCCAATCCGACCTCAGTTGAAGATTGAATTAAAAATTTTCGATTCAATCCAGAGAATAAATGAGAAGAGTTAAATCTGATTTTAATTGGAGTTGAGTCTGGCTCATTTATTATTATTTTAAGCTTGATTTAAGCCAAAATCAATCCGATTTTCAATTAATTTTATGTATAAATATATTTTTTCATCCAATCAGCTTAAATTATGGTTATTTATTTTGATCTATTGTTTAAAGATAAAAATAAAAAAAATTAAATTATAATAAATATGATTTGAATAATTATAGAGAAAATTTTATTAAAAACTTTCATTAAACTACTGAAAAAACTATATAATAAATCTAGTTATATATATATATAAATATATATAAATAATATCTTTTATTTTTTTAATTGATTCGATTTCAAGCCTCCTTGATCTGATCAAATGTCGACACAAAATTGGATTAATAAAAATTTCAAGCCAAAAAAGGGCTCATTAGTCGGCTCATTTGGATCAAATTGAGTTCAATTTGATTTAACTTTTGAGCGATCTTCGATCTTAAAGCAAAATTAACGGTCTTTGAGAAAGAAGTAGTTGACAGAATTAATGAAAGAGAAATAGTTCGTAAAAAGCATTCAATATAAGGGACGATATAATCAAGGCTTCAAAAATCGGACCGGACCGAGTGGTTCAACCGGTCGAACAGTGAACTGGTCAGCCAACCGGTCCAGTTTAATTTTATAACCGGATCCGCTTAAAACCGGTCAGAACCGGTCTAAACCGCAGTTCAACCGGTCATCCGGTGAACCGATACGGTTGGATCGGTTGAGTTTAAAATTAAAAAAAAAAATTTATTAAACTCTGGGTCCCTAACTTAGCTTCCGTTCTGCAGCCTCTACTCGCGCGACAGTCACGAACTCGCGATTTCCCTTGCCTCGCACTCTCCTCTCCAACCCCCATCCTTTTGGAATGATTTAGTATGTTAGTAATATAAAATAATGAAATAATTTAGTATTTTAATATTAATAAAGCATATATTTGTTCAGATCTTTTAATGATGTACTAAATATTATACTCAATTTGTGATTTGCGAATATTTTGTTAGGTTATTGTTATTTCGATTTGCTTGGAATTATTTGGGTTATTGACATAAGATATTATTTGTTAAATTTAATTATTAAATATTTATTTTATGTCTAATTATTGTGTTGATGTGTGAATAATATATATCTTAACTATATTTATATTATATTTTATTAGTTTTTTTAATTTTTACTTCATCCCAGTTCGACCCCTGTTCGACCATTGAATCTTGAACCTTTCAGCCTACCGATTCTGAGGCCAGTCCGATTTTCAAAATCTTGGATATAATGATATAAAGGCCTATAAAATGTTCAAAAAATTAAAAGCCACAGAGAAAATTATAGCTTTTGATCAAGATTTTTCCTCATATGAAGCTTAACACGCTAACAAAATTCTAAGAACTTCTAAAATTATTATGGTGATTTTTCATCAATAGGTCGAATTAGATTGAAAAAGTTTGAAAAAAAAAAAAACAAGACGAGATGAAAATATCATGAGCAAGTTCTTATGTAAATACTTGAGAATTTATGAGAAAATTACGGCACGAGTGATCAAATGAGGTGATTTAAATGCACCAGTAAATGGAATAAATACGAAAACAAAATAAAACAACTTTGTAACTAGTAAAAATTAAAAAAAAACATTTCATACTATATTTTCTTTGATGTTTGAATTCCTACATATATATATATATATATATATATATATATATATTTATAAGAAATTCCTACATATATATGTATATATATACTTATAAGGTGAACACGTATTTTTAAAGATTTTTATTAATGTAGCTCTTTGGGTACCTTTTAGGATAAATCACACTTAGGATTTTAGGTTAAAATTTAATATTAGGTAAATTCATAATTTCAAAGAACTAACATCTAAGTCTCTGATTTTATAAAAATTATCAAATATATTCTTTATTATTATTTTTATTATTAAATTTTAAAAAATAATAAAATTCCCTTCCCTCTCTCCCCCCTCCTTACCTCTCACCGGTTCCTATCGGCGTTGGCGCTAGCTCCTCCGCCTCTGATCGATAGCGAAAGGGTGGTAGAGCTGCCATCGACTGGGGGGAACTACCCGCCCCATTCTCCCCCTCTTTCTAGATCAACAAAGTGCAGATCTAAAGGTTAGAGAGGAAGAAGGAGGGGGCAAGCAGCCCTTCTCCTCTCGCCAATAGCTCCTTTGCTGCTACTTTGCCGGCACTGGTGCTAGTGTAAACTGGTAAGAAGTAGATAATTTGGTCATTTTCTTAAAAAATTAATAATAAAAATGTCACATTTAAAGATTTTTTGTAAAATTAGGAACCCAAATGTTAATGTTTCGAACCATAAACCTGCGTGATATTAAGCTTGTTTAGCACTATTGATGAAAAGGGCATTGACCTTAAAAAATTAATAATAAAAAGTCACAATTAATTTGATATTAAGCTTGTTTGGGCAATTTTTTTTTTTAAAAAAAATAAAATAGCTTATACAATTCTCAATAGATTAACTAATTTTATTTAATATTTTTATAATTAATTAACTTTATTTCTCATCATATATATATATATATATATATCTAAAAAAAAATTATATTTTTTGTAAAAAAATTACAATGCTCATGAATCAAATATGAGTTAAGTTTTGAACTAGGTACTTGAATGTAATTTATCTTTCATTTTATACTTAATAATTAGGGTTTGTCAACTCAGGTTAAGTAATCTTAATTTACACCAATTAGGGTTAGAGAAATTATGTTTAAATGCTAATTTAAGCTATCAAAAATTTTGGTTGGCTCATAATTTATTATAAATGAAATAATTCTATTCATCCACAAACGTTAATCTAGGGTTAGTGACAGGCATAAAAGGAAAAGAAAGTGGATAAATTTTTTTAATAAATATTTTAAAATATAAAAATATTATTTTAATGTTAAAATTTATGTTAATGAGATATAAAGTATAATTTAATTATTAAAATTTATGTGAAATATAAAATAAATATAAAATATTAATAGCAGGTGATTTTAAAATGATTTTCGGATATTCAGCTTCGGGGCTGCCTCAGAGCTCCGGCGATTTCAGCCAAGCGGGGCCGCCCCATCCCCGGCTCCTCCATCGACAGGCGTCGGGAGTCTTCGAGGGGCTTCAGCTCCAGAAAAGGAGCATTCATCGCCTCTCTGTTCTGCTTCACATCCTCGTTCGCCACAGGATGCACCGCATCGCCAAAGAACTGCTTCGGAAGTTCATCTCGCCTTATTCCGGCATCAGCCCCGCCGCCGCCGTGGCTTCCCTAATCGATCCTTCCCGTAGGTGCGTTGCGGATTCTGACTCCTTCGATCACATTCTATCCTTCTATGTCGATGACGGGAGGCTCGGCGAGGCCGTGGAAGCTTTCGGCGAAATGGTTAAAAATGAGATTTTTCCGGGGATTGAGGCCAGAAATGATTTATTGGCTGCTTTAGCTTGGTCCAGTAGTTTCAATCGATCCCGTGATTTTTATCGACAGATGGTGGCTCTTGGAATGGAGCTCGATTGCCGCTCTTACAATATAATGATGGATGCTTGTTTGAAAGATGGGAAGCCGATGGAGGTTGATGCATTCTTCAGAGATATGGTTGGCATGGGTGTGAAGGCTGATGCAAGTGCTTATACTATGATACTTCAGGCAGTTTGCCAGCAGTCGGATTCAGAGAGGGCATGTGAGCTCTTGAATGAGATGAAGTCAGGTGGTTTTTCTTCTTCCGAGTTTGTCTACGGAATTGTGATTGGAGCTTGTGTGAAGGAGGGGAAGATGATGAATGCATTAAGATTAAAAGATGAAATGCTTAGTAATGGCTTTGGATTAAACTTAGCCATTGCCAATAGTCTGTTGAAGGGGTGTTGCGACCATGGAGATTTAGATTCTGCCATTAGCTTGTTTAGCACTGTTCGTGAAAAGGGCATTGACCTTGATGCTACCACTTTTGCGAATCTGATAAATGCCTGTTGTGAAAGAGGAAATATTGAGAAGGGACATGATCTTTACTACCAAATGAAGAAATTGGGTATGATTCCAGATGTTTTTATTACCAACTCAGTTTTACGTGGTTTTTTGAAGCTTTATAAGTGGAAGGAGGCGTATGAGTTATTCAATGAGGCCGTTAATGTTGGTATTGCAAATGTTTTCACATATAACAATCTTTTGTATGGGCTTTGTCAGGCTGGTAAATTAGGTGAAGCTTGTGCATTATGGATGAAAATGGAGAAAAGGGGAGTGGAGCCTAATGTAGTTTCTTATGATAATTTAATATATGGGTATTGTAAGCAGGGGGATATGCACTCAGCAATGAAATTGTTTTCCCAAATGTCTGAGATGGGTATTAAACCTGATGTTCGAATTTATACTACCTTGATAGATTCTTATCTTAAGAAAGATGAGTGTGATCTTGCTTTTGATCTTCGTGCCAAAATGCATGAGGCAGGCATTGCTTCTAATGATTACACATATAATGCTTTCATAAATGGCCTTTGCAAAGCTGGTAGAATGATGAAAGCATGCGAGTCACTTATAAACTTCAAATTGGAAGGTTTCATTCCTAGCTATAGGACTTATAATAGTCTTATTGATGGTTTTTGTAAGAAAGGCATGATGAATGTGGCTTCATCCTTTTATCAGAAAATGCGTTTAGACGGCATACTCCCTAACCTAGTCACCTATACCTCCCTAATACACGGGTATTGCAGAAATAACTGCACTGAACTTGCTCTGAAATTATGGAATGAAATCGGTAGGAAAGGTCTCCGGCATGATACTGTTGTGTACAATGCTCTCATCGATGGCTTGTGTAATGAGGGAAACATGGCAGGTGCATTTTCACTTCTTGATGAGATGCCCAAGTTTGGCCTATCACCAGATGCAGCCACATATAACTCCCTTATTTCCAGTTATAAGAATATGAACGATATGGATGCTGCATTTGCATTGCATAAGAGAATGAAGGAAGAGGGAATACCATGTGATACAGCCACATATACAACATTAATCGACGGGTCACTAAAGAATGGTAATCTGATTGCTGCTTCGAATCTATACTCCGAATTGCTGGCGAGCGGCAATGTTCCAGATGCCATCACTTTCACGGCGATGACGCACAGCCTTTGTGACGAGGAAGATTTGGAAAATGCTCGCAAAATGTTATGCCAGATGGGTGAGGATGGTGTTCGGCCCAATGTTATCGCCTATAACATGCTTATTGCTGGATACTTTAGAGTGGGTAATGTTGAGGAGGCCTATAGACTGCATGATGAAATGCTTGATAGAGGATTCGAGCCTGATGATCAAACTTATGATATTCTTGTAAGCCTTAAATCCGGTGGGGAGTTAATTACAAGAGCTGGTTCATCTTTATGATGGTCTGTTTGATGACATATTTGTGATGTGCTGTGGTAAACGTCATATGGATGAGCTTAAGCAAGAAAATTGGCCTCTTCTAATATCTTCAAGGGCGAGCATTTTAGTGAATTATCTTAATTATGAAGTTGTAGGTTTCATATCTTTACTCATAAATAGCTGCGTAGATAAACGAGTTAAATTTAAGTACTAGACTCTTATATATTGATTCTACTAAATAGTAGCTCATTTGTTAAGCATACCTAAATCAAAATTGATCTTTTTCCGTTCTTGTGTATCTTTTTCTTGTCCTTGTTCATTCGAATGTTAAATTGATAGACAAGTTTAATGTGGTTATTGTAAATTCTTCAGACCAATGAATAGTTAAATTCTTTGAAACCACAGTTTAAGTAACTCAAGATGAAAATAATGCAATATTTACATGTTTAGTCTTTTGAATCTGTATAATGAATCCTATGATATTGTAACTATTGTTAATATGTAGAGTCATTGCTGCTTGGCCTTTTGAATTTTACCTGCCATGGCACTGGAAAGCCTCGACTTGAGAGACAACATTCTCGCCGCTCGTTTTTTTTTTGCTAGATTCGAGAACGTGAGCATTGATGGCTGTAGTAATTGGAACAGACTCATGAAGACACAGGAAACTGGAAGAGAGATGGGCAATCAAGATCATGGTTTGTTGATGCTGCTAATTATGTTTTGCTGCATATTTTCTAAGTTATCTTGTAGCTGTTGCTCTCTATAGAGAATAACTTGAATTAGTGGCTGTGTAGTTATATGCTATGAAGCACCGATACTTCGTGGAGCCTAACGTATCCGTATCGTATTCGTATCGGATACCGATACTCCCCGATACTCCACCGATACGTATCCGATACGCCACGTGGCGTATCGATTTTTATTTTTAATTTTAAAAATCCGATACTCGCCTGATACTTGTCTGATACTTGTTCGATACTTGCTCAATACTTGCCCGATACTTTTCGATACTTCTAATTAAAGAAAAAATGTTGAAACAATTGATTTGGCCTACACGATAAAAAAATAAAAAATATATTATACATAAAACACAACTCATGCATAGACTCAAATAATAAGATTGAGAGATATACTGAACTCACATAATTGAGATTATAAAATGCTTAATGCACGCTAGTGTTTCGGCAATAAAAAAAAGAATTTGGTATTTGCAAGCAACTTTATTTATTTGTTTAGTTAACACTCAGAGAGAGGAGAGCATATATCTACTTTAACTAGATTAATATATATGAGTTTATGTCACATTATCTACGTTATTTTCAATTATATGTCGTTTGCATTGAGTTAATTAATTTAAATCAGATTTAAATTAAAACTGAAACTAATTTACTGAAATATATTTAAACTCTCATCTCACTTAAATGATTTGTAATAGGTTGAAAGTAATTAAATAAAATTAAAATATTATTTTAATTTAAAATTTTTTAAACTCAATAGTTGTTGAAGGATATTTTTATTTTTTGTAGTTCAATTGTCTAATATTTTTTTTAGTGATATTAATAATGTTTAAAAAAATATAATTAATTTAAAAAAAATTAAAAGATATTTTTGAAAATTATAACAATAAAATGTATAAGCTTGTATAATCTACCATAAATTCATATCTTAAATATGAGAATATGACGTATTATACACAAAATATAACAGCCGTATCCTGACGTATTCGTATCCTACTTTTTTTAAGTTTGGCGTATCGTCGTATCCGTATCGTATCGTATCCGTATCGCCGTATCGTACTCGTGCTTCATAGGTTATATGTTTTAAGAGATGATGAATTGCAATGAAGAAATTTATTTCGAAATCTGAGTTTTGATGGTGAAAGTGTGGTTCTATGTTCTTTTTTGTTTTGTTTTGATAGCACTGATTTGATGCTATGAATAAGTTATCTTAGATTTTTCTCCTAATCAAAATTTTCTCAAAACGTTATAAAAATTTAATAAAAATTAGAAAAATTAGAAAAATCACTTGAACTTTATCCAAAATTTAGAAGTATTAAAATTTGGATTCATAGTACTTATTTTACACTTAGATCAATCTAGCATAAAAAAAGTTAAGGATAACATAGACAATTTTGCCTCTTAAGTAGTGGATGCATGAATTAATTTGCAAAGTTCTTCAAAATATAAGAACTGGATTGAGTTTAGAACCGGTAGATGGTTTAAAATTTTAAAATTCAATTGTGGTTGAATCATGGCATGATTGTAATGATAAAATAATAATAATAATTAAATAAATAGATAGATAATATTTATAAAATAATACATAAATCTTTTATATACATAAAATTTATATGTCATTCATAAAATTGAATATTTTACTCATTTCATTTTCAAAATTAAATATTTACATTTGTCATTTTATATTTTGAATGTATAATTATAAAAATCATTTTCTCATAATGATAAATAGTTTGATTTTTATTTTCTTTAATAAAATAAATGGTTAGATTTCCTCTAATTTAATGAAGAGAATGATGCTTGTAATTATATATTCAAAGTATGGAGTGACAAATATAAATATCATCTTTGAGAGTTAATTAAGTAAAAATCTTAACTTTAGGAATGGCATACATAAATCCTTTATATATTTATAAAAAAAAATTAATTTTAATGACTTTTAATTCTTCTAATTGATATGTGTAAAAAAATTAAAATTTAGATATTTTTTATATATTTGTTAATAATAAAAAAATTAGATGATATTTTAAAAAAGTTAAAATAGAAAATCTTAAATTCATTTTAAAAAATTATTAATACTTAAAAAAAAAGATGATATTTATAAAAGAATAAAATTTAATTTTTTTAAAAGTAAATATTAAAAAAATAAGAATATCTCTATTTTAAACAATAACAGTACATTACTTTTAAAAAAAATTAATTAAAAAATTTAAAATAGAAAAAATAATTATTCAAGTAATGACCTATCAGAGTTATATGAACCTTTCATGTAAGATTATAATTTTATACTACCATTTAGAAATTTTAGAATATATTTATTTAGTTTTATAAAATTATTGAATTTAAACTCAATTCAACCCTTACGATTCAGGAGTCTGACAGTTTAATTGTGATTTTTTTCGGTTCAATTCGGTTTTGTAGTAAGTTCAGTTTTAAGTTCAAATCAAATCGATCAGATGATCAGTTCATAATTCAATCGGTTAAATTGGCAGGTCCTGTTCGATTTTTAAAACTATTATTAGATTACATCACAATAAACCACCAAATATTTTATTTAATCAGGCCGTTAATCATGAAAACTTGGAATGATGTGTTCGAATATTCTTGGGGATTACACTTTATGTTGCAAGTAGTATAAATCACAGGATAAATTACATCTAGGTCTTTAAATTTAATATTTAATAACACATAAATTTATATTTTTAAAATTATAACATTAAGGTCCCTGAGTTTTAATAAATTATCAAATGAATTTTTTTTCATTTTTTTATTTTTGTTATTAATTTTTTTAAAAAATTACCATTATACTCCTCTCCCTCTCTTCTCCTGATCTCTGCGCGAGGCCGCGTGCACGGGGATCGGGAGGAGAGAGAGGGCGCAGCCGCCGGTGGGTCATGTTGGTTCCTCCCTTGTGGTAATATTGTGATTTTGATGTTTAACAATATGTTTAAGTTAATTTGTACTAACATAATTGTTTAGTGTTCTTAATCTCAGGTTTATTAAAGTTGTATCTCAATTTTATACTAAAATTAAGATCTAATTAAGTTGGAGAGAAATGCTCAAGCATTGAAGATCAAGTGAAGCATATGTTATTATTGTTCTTTTTCATTTTACTTGAGAGTAGAATTATTATGAGGTTGATCTTGATTGTTAGAATAGTCTGGATATGAGTTTGAGCACTTAAAAATCTCTGTGAGTCAACTAGATAATTTTAAAAGTTTAAACTCTCTTAATTATGTGGCATAATAGTGGTGAGATTGCTCTAGATATGTTCTTTTGGTTGTGATAGCTCCAGGGCAGCTTTGGAATAGTTGTAGGGTGACTTTCAATAATGAGGTCGACCTCAGGTCGACATTCAGCAGCGACCCTCAACAGAAAGTTTAGTCATCTTTGGGGATTTTTCAAGGTCGACCTCGACAGAAACTTTGGTCTACTTGGAGGATTTTTCTAGGTTAACCTGGAGGCGACCTCAGTAATGAGGTCGACCTTGGAAGCGACCGTTGGCCTATATTTATTCTCCAACGGCTAGCTGGGGGTCGACCTCCAGGTCTTCTCCAGCCCATTTTTCTAGCCGTTGGAGCTCTTGTTATATAAGAAGATAGGGGTTGTTGGTGTATTTTTCTTGGCTCATAAAATTCTCTATGTACTCCTAACATTCACCTTCATTCTCCACCATCCTAAGAGTTGATAAAAATATTCAAGTGAAGTTTCAATCAAGATTCAAGGCGATCTAGGTGAACTTGGACTCAAGTGCTCAAACTCTTCATCCACTCTTCTTCTAGCTTTCAAGATTCAATCATAAGAAGGAAGAGTGAGTGATTTTCTTTCTTTGTAATATTTTAGTTGTTCTTTTTTGCCTTCACTGTGTGTGTGAAGAGGGCCTCCAAATAAGGGTTGGAATATGGGTGGCAATATATGACCTGACCCGTGAACCCGACCCGAATCTGACCCATAAATTTCGAGTATGGGTCATGAATTTTGACCCATTTATTAAACGAGTCGGGTTTGGGTTGGGCATTTATCAAAAAATACTCTATAAATGGGTCGGGTCGACCCGCCAACCCGACCCATTTATTAATCGGGTCGGATTCGGGTCATGGATTTTGACCCATTTAATAAATGGGTCGGGTTCGGGTTGAGGCTATTCGGGTCGGGTCGGATTCGGGTTCAACCCGAACCCAACCCGCCGACCCATTTTGCCACCCTAGGTTAGAGGAGGTGAGTGTGTGAGCCCTCACTTAAAAATGAGGAGGGCCTCTAGTGAGTAGATAGAGGAGGATTTGTATGGGTTTCTCCGCCTGAACCAAGGAGTGTGTTATAGTGTTATCTTTCCGATTGGGGTTGGGTGGATTAGGCTCTAATTTGAGCCGAACCACGTTATATCGTGTGTTCTTTGTGGATGTGATATTTTCTTTTTGTCTACACTTATATTTGCTTCCGCTTGTACTTTGTACTAACTGTTATATTTAGTAAATTAAATTAAATTAAATTTTAATTACGTCTATTCACCCCCCTCTAGACGTCATACTTGATCCTACAGGTCACACATGTCGCGCTGCCGTCAGACTTGCCGTGGCCGCCGGTGGGTCCCACAAGTCGTGCGGCTACGTCATACGTGCACGAGGATCGAGAGGAGAGAGTTCTTGAATTATATAAATAAATAATATAATTATAAATATTAGAAATGCTTTTGTGGTAAAGCCATGAGATTAATGATAATAAATTCTATTGTAAGCATGCACAAATTAGAGTAATACCGAGATGTATAAAATTTTCTAGTAAGTATTCAAATCATCTAATTTTTTAAAATCAAGGCTGACAATACTTTTGTTGCGTTTGAAAAAGCTTTTTGATTGAAAAAAGAACTTTTTATACTCCTAAAAGCTAAAAGCTATGCCAGCAAAATAGTTTTTGAGGATTTTTTAGTTTTTGAAAAGCTAAAAAATAGTTATAAAAAAAAACTAAAAATTAGTTTTTAGAAAAGTGATTTTGTTATAACTAACAACAAAAATACCTCAAAATCATTAAATTTTAATAATTATATTAAAATTATTCATAGTAAATAAATATATAATTTGAATAATATAATTATTATAATATATATATAATTACATTACATTATAAAATATAAATAAAATTTAATAATTATATATTATAATAATTATTTTAAAATAATTTGTATAAAACTTAAACTATTATATATTATAAAATATAATTTATTAATTCACAAAATATATTTATTTATATATTAATAATATAAAATTAATTTATAACTTATATAATTTAAATTATTATATAATACTACTACAATAAATATATTTTTTTAAAATTTATAAAATATAAATATAATTATTATATTTACTTATCTCGAACAATCTTTCTCCCAATACACTCCATGTCCCTTTAATGTCAAGGGCGATATTGGAGGCAACTGGAGGGATCCTCTCCTTTTCTTTAATTACTTCCTTCGTCTTATCTTCTGACCCTTCAATGCCAAAAGCGACTTCAGGAGTAACCTGGGAGGGCACCTCTTTCTTCCCCTTAGTCTTACTGCCCTCTTCCTTCCTTTCTTTTTTTTTTCTTTTTTCTCATCATTTTGGAGATTTGCTGAAAGAAAAGATGGGAAGAGGGGGCTGTTACATAATTTTTTTAGCATAAGTCATTTTAATAATGACAATCTTTCATTAAAAAAAAAAACTAATTGCAGTCTTGATTAAAGTTTTTCAAGGAGAGAAATAATCATTTCATTTTGCTCTAATACAATATCTTCATTGATTTTCACTAACATGAATGAAATTGCCATCCAAAATTGTTAACAAAAATTCATCATGTTGGTTTCTCATGACATCTAGCTTATCTTTCTACTCATATTAGGTTTGTTTGGCTAAAGCACAAAAATAAATAAAATTATATTTTAATAATATTTTAAATTTATTATAAATTTTATTAATATTATTTTACATTTAGCATAAATTTCAATCTTAAAAATTAATTTTATTTTACATCCTACACACTTCTTAATATTAAAATAAATTTTAGGGGTAATTCCACTAAGGCCCCTGAGGTGTACTCGGCTTGCCACGCAGGTCCACAATTTTGAAAACATGCCAAACAGGTCCCAAAAATTTACTATATAGGTCATTGTGGTCCTTAACATTTACCAAAAGTTTCCAATAAGGTCCAATTAAACAGTTTCAGTTAAACATTTAGTTAAATAAAAAATTTAATTAAAAAATTATATTTTTTTTAATGTGAAATTACCATCGTACCCCTCACCCTCACACGCGTGAACTCAGCGCCGGCGCCGGCACCGCTAACGCGCGGACCCGCGCGCGGCGGCGCCAGCTCGCGGACGCGGGACCCGCGCGCAGGGGCAGTTACCGAAAATTTGAAAGGATATAAAGGGTATTTTCGTAATTTTAACAGTGTTTAACGGAAACTGTCATAGAAGGACAACAATGACCTATATAATAAATTTCTGGGACCTGTTTGGCATGTTTTCAAAATTGTGAACCTACATGGCAAGCCGAGTACACCTCAGGGCTTTAGTGGAATTACCCCTAAATTTTATTTCACATCTCATACATTTTCCAACATTAACATAATTTTTTTTCAAATAATTTATAAAATAAATTTTTTTCTTTTTTCTTATCTAAATTTAACACCAATGAAAAAAGCCCATTATTATACCCATAATAGTAGCACCAGAAGGTAAGAATAATCAACGATAGTTTTTTTTTGCACTAAATTGCATTTTATTTTATTTTTTGAAATCAGAATTATTCTACTTTAAAATTTTTATATAAAAATTTTAAAGTAATAAATTATAGAGATTATTACCCGTATGACACAAAAAAATTTAATATTTACTTATTAGACACCCTAAAATTAAATATTACATGACACACTTATTTATTTTAATTTTACAACCAACACACCCTAGTTAAAAAATTCTTACATTTTATTTAAGTAAATCATACTTAAGTTATGTTTTAACTTAAATAAAGTTCATAGGAATAAAATCTAACTCTCGGTGCATCTTAGCTTAAATCTTACATGTTAAAAACTATTTAAATCTATTATTTATGTAGAATATTTTAAATTTAATCATTAGATACTCAACGATTAGATTTAATTTAAGATACAAAGGGGGTTAGATTTTATTCCTATGAAACTTATTTAAGTTAAAACATAACCTAAGTATGGTTTATTTAAATAAAATGTAAGGATTTTTTAAATAGGATGTGTTAGTTATAAAATTAAAATAAATAAGTGTGTGTCATGTAATATTTAACTTTAGGGTATTTAATAAATAAATATTGAAGTTTTTTGTATCATATCGGTAAAAACTCCTAAATTATAATAATATTTTTTTTGATAAATTTGTTTAAATAAATTAACTAATTTATAATAAAGTGATTGGGATGAGGATATTTTTACAAATAAATGCCGAAGAGGACGTACACCACGAAGCCGCGTTCTCTTCCTCCGCCGCACCGGAAGAGCTCCCTCCCTCGCTCTCATCTCTTTCTTCGTCGACATTCTCCCTTCAGATGAGGAAGAAAATGCAGAACCGGTGGTTATGTCTTCTGGCTCTTCTCGTGGTCCTCCACCTCCTCCTCGCCGGAGAAGGCCTAGCCTTGGCCGCCGGAAGCGGCGGAGGCGATGCTGCGGCGATGGCGGAGCTTGCGAAAAGCCTCGCGAACGCGCCGGTCGATTGGAGAGCCGGCTCGGACCCCTGCTCCCCAAAATGGACGGGCGTGTCGTGCTCCGGCGGGCGCGTGAGCGGCATTAATCTCCGCGGTCTCGGCCTCTCGGGGAACCTACCATCCGCCATTTCCTCCCTTGGTGGCCTGAAGTCCCTTTTCCTTCCCGGCAACCGCCTCACTGGCACGCTGCCATCCCTTGGCGGCCTCGAAGTCCTCCAGGAGATCTCCGTCGACGACAACCTTTTCTCCTCCATTCCCCCCGATTTCTTCTCCGGCCTCTCTGGCCTCCACAGTGTATCAATCGATGGCAACCCCCTCTCTCCCTGGCAACTCCCGGACTCCCTCGCTGACTGCCCGCTCACCTCCTTTTCTGCCTCCAATGCCTCCGTGTCCGGCTCCCTTCCCGATTTCTTCGACCGCCTCTCCTCACTCCAATCTCTCCGCCTCTCTTACAACAATCTAACAGGTCCCCTTCCTACCTCCCTCGCTCGATCCCCGATTCGCGACCTCATCCTCAACAACCAGCGGGGCCCCAAGCTCTCCGGCCGCATCGACGTTGTGGGCCAGATGAACCAGCTCTCCCTCCTTTGGATCCAGTCGAACTCTTTCTCCGGCCCCATTCCCGACCTCTCCAACCTCACCTCCCTCCAATCTTTCAATGCCCGTGACAATGCCCTAACCGGCATCGTCCCCAACTCCCTCACCGCTGCTACTACTCTCCAGAACGTCACATTATCCAACAACCTACTCCAGGGCCCCATGCCCGTGTTCGGTCGCAATGTCGCCGCCGATATCCAGGAAGGCAACAGCTTCTGCCTCCAAAAACCTGGGAATTGTGACTCGAAGGTGATGCAGCTTCTTGCGGTTGCTGCTGGTTTCGGCTACCCCATCATACTGGCTGATCCATGGAAAGGCGACGATCCCTGCACTGGCAGAGGATGGTTTGGTGTGATTTGTGATCAGCAGGGGAACATTGTGACTCTTAATTTCGCCAACCAGCATCTTCAAGGGTTTATTGCTCCAGAGATTGCCAATATCACCACGCTGACGAAGGTTATTTTAAACAACAACAGTCTCACCGGCATGATTCCGGATTCGTTGACGAACTTGCACCAGCTGCAGCTGCTAGATGTCTCCTACAACCAGCTCACTGGAGATATACCCAACTTTGCAACAACGGTGAAATTATTGAAAGCAGGCAACAATTTTGGGTCCGGGACTTCGGGATCTGATTCAAGATTTTCATCTCCATCTTCTGGAGCTCAGAATGGTAATCCCAAATCTTCTGTTGCTCTCACTGTCGGAATGGTTGTTCTTGCTGTTGTTTTACTTGCGTGTTCAGCTGGTATTGCATACTACATTCGCCGTCATCGCGGGATGAAGAGGGAGCAAATTATAAGTGTCTTAACTGAAACTAATCCTTTCCGGCCAGAGCTGGTTAAGCCTGAATTTGTGGGTATGAATGGAAATGGCATAGCTGGAGGTGAGAATAGTGATAATATCATTTCAATTCAGGACCTCAGAAGTGCCACAAGAAATTTTAGTGAAGATAATGTGTTGGGTAGAGGTGGATTCGGTGTTGTTTACAAAGGAGAGCTTAATGGCATGGAAGTTGCTGTTAAAAGATGTGTGCTTGATATGATGAGTCTGAAAGGGGTATCTGAGTTCAAGGCTGAAATCGGATTAATTGGGAAGGCAAGGCATAAGAATCTGGTATCCCTTGTAGGATATTGTGAGCATGAGAATGAGAGACTGTTGGTCTATGAGTACATGCCAGAGGGAACACTGGCGCAGCACTTGTTTGATAGAGAAAGGGGCAGGTATTCCCCTCTTAATTGGAAACAAAGATTGACTATAGCTCTAGATGTGGCCAAGGCTATGGAGTACCTGCATAGTTTTATGCAGGGAAGCTTCATTCATAGAGACCTGAAGCCCTCAAACATTCTGCTGGACAAGGATTTGAGGGGTAAAGTTTCAGACTTTGGACTTATTAAGCTTGCAGGAGACACTGAGAAGTCAATGGCAACCAGGTTAGCCGGTACATTTGGATATCTCGCCCCAGAGTATGCAAGTAAGTGGATTCAATCTGCGTAAATTTTTCATGGCAATATTTCATTTAGAATTATCTGTTGTCTTCACTTTTATTGCCTTTGAAGGGTAAACCAAATACAATTACAATCCATTTCACCTTTTCAACTTAAGGAACATTATTCTGCCCTGCCCAGTTGTTAACCCAAAATTCTCGGATATTGTTGTTCTCCACTGGTTTTAACTAGTTGGTGCTAGTCTTTAGTCTATTCCTCAGTTAGCCTCCCATTTTCATCTAACAAAAAGTTGAAATAGCCGCAATCTTATGCTTACTACAAAGCAGCCTGAGGCTTGCACATCTACTTTCTCAGGCAGTGGTTCCAGTTTTTATGAAATAATTCCTTGGTATGAAACCCTAGAAGTTATGAAAGGTTTTGAATTGTTCTAGAATCATGTACAGAATCAGTGTTTTTAAGCAGTCCCTTAACCACATTATTGAAGCATGCAGCTTGCACTTTTACATGCTACCATGAATTTGTTGCTGACGAACAACAGAACACCAATTGCTTTTTTTTTTTGTGATTTTAGTGAAATGTTATGCAATGTTAGAGTGATGGAATAATTACATACATAATACTTTAAGCTAAGTATTAATATTTGTGCGGAATTGTTATGCAATATTAGAATAATGGGGTAATTACGTACACAATATTTCAAACTATCAGTATACATCTCATACACACTAGTAATGCGACTGCAAATTATAGTTTGACCACCATGCATGCCCTTAAAGAAAGGTGAAAATAGCATGACAATATCCAAAATGTAAATATTGAGAATTGGCGTATATTAGTTTAGTGATATATATGTTAATGCACACAGAATGGTTTGACACACATTAATACGAATCTTGGAGAACTTTCTATTCCAAGTTGAGGAAAAAGTAGTTCATCGGAGCGACTGAAATGCAATAAGATTTTCGTTATGGTTCTGCTCCATTCTTTCATTGTTTCTCGATGCTAGGAATTACTATTAATAAAAGCTGTGTAGGCTTGGTAAAAGAAAGTGATGCGTTGATAATATTATTTTGTAAAAGCAAGCACAGTTCTTTACTACCAGATCAGATAGTGAATTATATAGTTGTATTGTAATTTGCTTCATATATGTTTATTGAAAATTTGGCTGATTAGCTTAGTAGGATTCTAGTAGATCATATCCATACGTGTATATGTACTTCTTGCTAGGCCTTTTTGATAGCTGGGGTGCTCAGATCCGGCATACTCACATATCTGTGTGCACATACTGCAGAAGAAAACCATCATTTTTCTTTCCTCATTGTTCTCTGCAGTATCTAGAAATCTAAGTGATGTATAAGATGGACACCATTGAGCTTGTCTTGAATAATCATCACTAAAGACATGTTCGCAGCACCAAAAGTACTAATTATTCGGCTTTTCTCTTGACATGTTGAATATGCACTAGTTGATTTTGATCTAAGGTCTTTATGATTTACGTTTTCCTTAAAAAATAGTCTTCACTGAAGTTGATTTTGTTGAGACTCTAGCTTTATCTAATTATTTCCAAGGCTAGTTTATCTTGCCAGTAACTCATATTTGGTTGTGGTACTATTATTTTTACAGATTATCAATGGTGAATATACAGATGATTTTTCAATGTATGTTTTTTTCTAAAAACAAATATCCCATGATGCCAAATTTCCAAAATGCCTTTATTTCTAATTAAAAAGTACTCATTGATTCAGTCGTAATTGTGAAATGCCTTCTTTTGGTGCTGATTAGACGTTCACATAAGCTATTTACGATAACTAGGAATAAATAGTAAATCGTTTGATCTACAAGACTTACAGAATAGAAAATTGCATGACCCTCACAACTTAATGTTTTGTAAGGTCATGACTTACGGATTGGATCATACGACTAATGCAAATCATGTACCCTCGTGAATTATATCTAGTCATTCAAAACAACTTACGTAGATTCTTAGTCAAAACTAAACTATCACATTCTGCAGTTATGGTTGAATCATACTCCTATTTTTTGTTAAAAGTAATGACTTTTTGAAAATTTTGCCTATCCCCGGAGGGATTTGCTCAGATTTTTATTACTCACAAATATGTATTTATTAACAAGCAATGGCAGTTAATTTAATGTCATATATTCTCCTTGACAACAATTGCCATTTGGCTCCAAACACTTTTGGTTCAACTTTGACTGATAAAAGTAATACTGCTTGGTTTTCCTTCAGTCACTGGAAAGATCACACGTAAGATTGATGTTTACGCGTTTGGTGTGATACTCCTTGAGCTAATGACAAGCAGAAAGGTACTTGATGACTCCGTCCCTGACGAGGACGCCAACTTAGTTGCTGCATTTCGCCGGATTTATCCCAGGAATGCCACCAATTTAGATAGATTCGTTGATTCTTCTCTATTTCCTGATGACGAATCTCGCAGCACCATGGCAGATGTAGCTGAGATTGCGTACCACTGCGCCGCTCGCGAACCCAACCGCAGGCCTGAAATGAGCAATGTCGTGGCAATGCTGTCTCCCGTGGGGGACCGGTGGTGCCCTTCCAGCACTTACGACGATCACGATGCTGATGGAGACTCGAGCCTGAAGCTTTCCAGTATGGTTAAGAAATGGCAGATGAGCAGCGAAGAGTCTTCTGTTAAGGATTCATTTAGTGCTTACAACGCCAGCAACAGTGCCTTACGCTGAAGATCTGCTGAGGTCTGCTGTCTGCAATGTTCCATCTCTCTCATAGTTCGAAGCTTTCAAGGGAGAAAGAGCTCGGCTTGAATGTGAGAAAAGATATACAATTCTCTCTATAGCAATCAAATTCCTGAGAGCTTTCTGGTTATTCTTTCTTCTGAACTGAAATTATTTGGATTGTAGTGTTCTAAGTTCTAACTTTATATGCAAATGATAGGAATTTTTTAATATGTTGCTTAAAATTTGAGAATGGAATTTCATCAGATATTCATGGCTTCCTTTTTCTGCAGAATGTTGTTAGATTGTTGAAGCAAATTTTGGTGACAGAAGATCGAGAGACAAAAAACTTACTGGAATGAAATTACAGTTAGATATCAAGATTTACATGAGGGCATGCAGTTAAAAGTTATTTAGAAAAAATAATTAATGTACGTCTCTTATTTTATGTAAGTCAAAAAAAAAAATATGTTATTTAAATTTTTTTCATCTAAAACTTTTTTTCACTAATGACTATTTTTAATTGAATTCTTTAAATTTGATAGCTAAGAGTAACAATTTTTTTAAATTTTAAATTTATATTTAATTATTAAAAATTACTATTGTAAAACTGTAGTAAGACCAGCGATG
>KZ452037.1:3041364-3070320 GCA_002786265.1 Apostasia shenzhenica
TTCATCAATAGAGTAATGTAATTGTTTGCGGATTCTTCATCGAAGGTGCTACTTCCTTGAAGATTTCCTCGGTACTTCATCTTCGAGTATGCATCCTAAAAAACGTCTTCTTCATCCTCAGCTTGTTCGTCTTCTCCATTGATGGATTCTTCGTCTTTGACTCTAGGGTGTTCTTCAATTTCAAGATTATCGTTTGAATCTTTTCGACTACCATTGCATCTAAAGCCGATTCATCCTCATCAAGGTCAGCTAAAGATGATTATACCTTCTCTCCCTTCTTGACATCATCAAAACCATGTCTCAACTTTGGATGATTTCCTTCTCCTTTGGGCCTTATATTCTATACACATAATCAGTCTCTATAGTAAGTATACACTGTCCTACCTTAGCATCCGATTTCGCATGATCATCTTTCGACACACGATCGAAGGCTTGAACCCAAATACTTGCAATTGTTTTAGAGACCTTTTGTGCCTCTCATACCATCTCTAGAAGCTGCCCTTCCAAACAAAAGTTAGGTCACCTGTTAATGAGGCATGCTGCTGTTACAAGTGATTCAGCTCAAAAGGTGTTCAACAACTTGGCTTGCAATCGAAGACTATAGGCCTTTTTCGACTTTCATCCTTTCTGTGATATCATGTGGCGAACTCTTCAACACAATCCTCTTATGTCAAATTCCACAAGCTCTATAGTTAAATTGGATACGCCCTCATCCAGCCACATCCGAATGCCAACAACTATTTTCTTGTCTAAGTCCTTCCAACCCTCCTGCTTCAACTGACTTGCTTTTTCTCAAAGCCTAACAAAGGTAGCTGCAGATACTTCCATCTCAAAAGGTCCCAAATCTTTTGCTTCCAACCCTCCTATAGTTTTTTTCAAGCCTACTAAATGTTGTTGAGTTTATCATCTTTAAGGAGTAATCTGATGCCACTCACTACTTTAAGAGAAGAAAAAATGTATGACTAGTCACAGAAAAAATAGATTTTCAATTATAAATAACAAAGAAAGGCAAATTAGGAAATAATTTTCTCTTACAAGACTTTGTACAAGTTTGAATATAGACACATTACAAGATTTTACATGAGAAGAGTATAATCACACGTAAAGTAGCAAGTCGGAACGGGGGATATGCTTGAGTTTCTTCTCTTGTGACTCACTAAAGGGATATTGATTTTCACTTAACTAGTCCTAAGTGGCTAATAAAGAACTTTTCTTTTTTAGTCCTTTCTTCTCGCGAAGGCTTCAAGAGGTTGTTTCTCTTGGATTGCTAGTTGTCATAGCTAGACTTCACTAAGGTTTGAGATGTGTATTATGCAGTATGGTAAATTTATAGCTTACGCATCCGACACTTAAAGTCTATGAGAAGAATTATCCAACTCATTGATTTGGAACTTGCAACAATCATATTTGCTCTTAAATATTGGAGACACTTATCTATTCAAAAAGAATTAAACTTACGTCAAAGAAGGTGGCTTGAATTGATAAAGGACTATGACATAGATATTCAGTATCATCCAGCAAAGTAAATGTAGTTGCGAATGCTTTAAGCCAAAAATCTATCACTAGTAAATTGCTTATTTTGAGAGGAGCAACTGCCACTTGGGTATGATTTACGCAAAAGCAATATCTAATAAAAGAAATAGAAAAGCTTCAACTTGAAGTAATAATATCAGTGCAAATTCAATTCTGTCTCAAATGAGTATTCAACCTTCTTTGTTAGATCGGATTAAGCTTGCTCAAGTCGAAGATGAGGAGATGACAAAGGATCATTCTTCTCTCTCAACCACCTTTGTCTCACTCCCCGCTAGGGAGTCAAAGGATCATTCTTCCTCTCTCAACCAATTCTGTCTCAAATGAGCCGGAAGAAGAAGAAAAGGGAAGACGAATGGAGGCTCTCTCTCTCTCTCTCTTCTTTCTGCATCTCTTCCGCCTCTTCCTTTTCTTTCCGTCAAGCCCACACCAAGGCCAAAATCATGTCGTCCGAGTTAAATTTTGCGATAGAAAACTCAAAGTAAATGTATATTTAAGATGAAAAATTTTCATGTTTTCACATATTTTAAAATGTTTTTCGCAAATCTTTAGTTTAAATAGATATTTCTAATTATTTTCTGAAATATTCTTAAATTTATAACTTTATTTAGGTTTAATTTGTATATACACGTAATTTTGTGTATATTATCTAGATTAATATGAGATATTCAAAAAGCGTATTATATTAAAATTTATTCAAGTATTTTGCGGTGAATAATTAAATACATATTTGACTTTAGGTTGACTGACGCCAAGGAGGCAAGAGATTCGAGGTGAACCTTAGATCGTTTTGGACTTATTCAAAGTATGTAGTTCTTACTTAATTAAGTGATATTCTTATATATTTATATTACCCCTCCTGGCATATAGTTTTTATCGTATTTGTATGGCATCTCGAAAGAGGTGACTATCGAAACACAAATGCTCTTAATATCCTTTGATATCTGATTATTTGATCTGTTTGTTACTATTGCAACTTCACATCTTATTTGTTTTATCATGTAATCACCTTATATCCATGTATGTTCGATAATTGTGTATATAAAATTTGTTATGTTTAGAGCACATAACCTGTTATACATGCTTAGGATATGATAGATCAGTACGTGCAACTGGATACTTTTTGTCTGATGTAGCTCATGAACAGGACTGACGAGTCCCCATAGGACAACGAGTTCACTTTATTAGGCTTTGGCTTAGTCCTCAGTGGATTGTTGTTACATCGATCAGTTATAGATATGAATATAATGTGAATGTCATGTGTGATTATCTATCATCTTTTAATATGCTTTGTATATGTCAGCTTCTATTCAATACTTAGTGCAATTGTAGTAAAATTCTTGATATCTTCTGTTGTAATTTATTGAAAAATTTTTTATTATTGCATGCTTAAAATATTATTTTTCATTTCGTTATCTTAATCTCTTCTATATACATCACAATTTATTATTTATTGATGTGTATATAATTTCTCTTCTACCATACGCTAGTCATTTAAATTCTGATCATATAGTACATGTTTGTTAGCCCTCGAGTTTACTTACCCATTTAAGTCTGGACTATCTATTGAGTAATTTATATCACACCCATTCTTATTATTTTTTTTCAGATTAATGTTGAGCAGAATGACATAATCTCAGAAGACTTTTAATTAATTTTATTATATGTTCTGAACAATGTACTTTTGTAACTACTGGGTTAATATATTGTAAATAGTGGTTCAATGTAAATAATTGAGGAGTTGATATGTTTATAAATATATGTCTTTTGTTGTGGCAAATTATATAGATATTGAAAAATTTGGTTTGTTTTTTTTGTTCCCATGGCCCCCGCTTAGTCGAGATGTTGCCGAAATTTTCATGAAAATCATGAGCGAGACAACAGCGGCATGACCAAGATGAAATTGGAAAATGGAGTAGTTATAGATTTCTAGTTATGTGTGTGGTTGGATTCTAATTCTCTTGTTTTAGTTTTATTTGCTTCCGGCTGTTTGATTCCATCATTGTAGCTTTAATTGCGAATACTAAAACTACAGTTTGTTTCATGCTCAATTGTTTTTTTTTTTTTTTTTTTGTAGTTTAAGCCATTATTTAGCTACTTAATCTCTTAGTATCATGGGAACAAAAATGGCTTTCAATGGCTTATATTATTGCTCAATCTTTTATAAATTCCAGACAGCAGGTTTTGGGGCTCATTGAGCTCTATAGTAAATGATAAAGCCTGACACGAGAGCATTCAAATTTCAAGGTTTTGCCGCTGCTCATTCTCCACAGTGCGAGAATAACGCAGATTTGGTTTTATTTGCATTATTTTCTGTTGCTTATTTGCTTGTTTGTCTTCTAATTACAAGTTGCTTGACTGCCTCTGATATGCAGACCAAAATTGTGCTACTACTTCCATCGAAAAAAAAAAATGTTGCTACTTAAAGTTTTTAGGTCCTGTTTAGGTTGAGGACTAAAAATTAGGATCAAAATAGTACTAATTTAAAAAATAATAATAATAATAATAAATAAATTTTTTAAATTATTTTACATAAATTTTAATATAAAAAAATATTATTTTACTTTATGTATTTAATAAATTTTATTTCACATTCTATATTAAAATATTTTTATTCAAATATTTTAGTCTAGGATGTGAAATAAAATTGATATTTTTATTGAAAATTATGAATATATTGAAGTAAAATAATATTTTTTTATATTAAAAATTGTTGTTAAAATAATTAAAAAAATTTATTTTTATTATTTTTTTTTTTAAACTAGTATTATTTTGTCTTGATTTTAGTTTTACGCCAAATAGGGTCTTAGGATTGATTTGAAATTTTATGTATCATCCTAGTCAACTATCACATTACAGAGATGGGTCGAATAAATAGTTTTTAGCGTCAAGCTGTCAGTTACATTGATGGTTTATATAATTGTTTGTGCTAACGATACGGCTTATTTTCAATGATGAGATACTCGGCTAAAAATTTTATTATTTTTGTACGCATAAATTTATGATTAAATTTGAGTCATATGTTTGTCCAGGTTATTTTAACCTAAATTTCAACATTTAATTTCTATGCATTTAATATTATTTTAAATATTATTAAATTTTGAAATAAAAATCTCACATTAAATTATTTAATTTGCATTAAAAATACCCTACCAATAATCAACTTCAAACATAAACCAGTTAACTTGTGGAAAATGACAAATTTTCAATTATTCTGGAAAGTTAGTCGTCATTAACCCCTTTGGTTTGTAAGCCTGTTAATCCAACTTAATAATTCATAGTATTTTTCACATAAAATTATGATTTAGTATTAATTATGTAATTTAGATGTTTTTTTAATTAATATATTTTATAGAATATTTTTGAAAAGATGTCCTTAAATCAAAATAATCTATTTTCTCCTAAATATAACTTGACGTAATACTAAGATTAACATTGAAGCCAAACCTCTCTATATATTGATATGGTGTAAACTTAATAGCCTCTGTTGCTTTGACAGGTTAAAATTAATTTAATTTAATTTTAAACAGTCATCACTCCATATCACCATAAAATTAAATTAAAAATTACTTTATTTTCATTTCTACATATTTACTAAAATAATAACTAACTTATATCACATTCTTATATATCCCAACATAATAATAAAATTTTATTTCACATCAAACACAATTTTTCAATAAAAAAATATTTCTATCGAAAATTTAATTTAATTTATTAAATTAAATTTTACAAACAAACAGATCGTCGAGCATATTACTTTTGAACTTGACCTAGGCAGTTACTGGCCGCGTAGAAATCCTCTTTAGGTGGGAAAAATTAACATGCCATGTGATCTGCTGTTTCCTATTGAAAAAAGACAGCTTCTTCATTTATCCATAAAAAGCTGCCGAATTTCTATTACGAAGCATTCTTAACAAAATGTAATGAAATATTTTTAAGCTCTTTAGATCAACTTAAATCAAAATCAATTTCAAGTTTACTGCTCAAGATTCATTTTGAAGTCATACAATTTCATCAGCTCATCTGTAGTTTAGCAAATCCTGAGTAACAAATATCCATTTCTTAGAGTTATACAGGAGAAAAATCTTCATGGAATATTTCCCTACAGCAACAGATTTTTTTCTTCTCCTAAACAACAGTTTATGGTCCATGAAGCACCCAGCCCACGGCCTTCCAATTGCTGGCAAGAGGTTTCCACTTTGTGAAAGCACTTCATCCCTTCAAGGGACCACTTCCCTTCGAAAATCAGCCCAGAGGACCGCATTTTTGCGTTTGGAGCCCTTCAGGAATTCGCGAACACGTCATTCGAGACCCACGCCACGTGTGCTCCACCATCTCCCAATCAAAAGTGCATAAAAACTACTCAACCAGGAGAGTGTGAGAGAAAACGAGCAGAAAGCAAAATAGACCATCTCCTTTCATTGTGGTTAACAAAGGGATGTGAGAGCTTACCAAACATCCGCTATGATATATATATATCCTGCTGCTAAAGAGCATGCCCTAACTTCCACTTCAGCATTCATCTCAAGTCCCAATGAACAAGCTTTTATACTGTTTATCAATCTGCACATTGGCCTCCACCCCACCTATGACAGCAACTACTATCAATCTGGTTACCCAAGATTCTCTACTCGGTTCGTTTATGACCAAATTTTATTTGCTTCGATATCCCGCGTCGTGCATAGGTGCGAAAAAAAAAAGCATTAAAAGCCATAATCTTTGGTATGGACCTATCATTTTTGTAAAACACTTTCAAAGTTTGTGAAATAATACGCAAGCTGCGAAAAATTCGGATCGCGGACGTGTAGTCTAGTCACAATAATCGTGCCAGATAGTATCTGAGAAATAATCGATAATAAAGAACGAAAGCAAACACAAGAAACACTATATTACATGGTTCGGAGGTATTCCTCCCTTACATCCACGGGGCGAGAGCAGAGAGAGAGACTTATTATTATGAGAAATCAGGATAGAAAGAAACCTTACACCAATCACCTGGTTCTCGATCTCAAGATGATACATAAATGGATCTTTTTCTTTCAGATTAGACATCCAATCGCTCCAATAAGCCTTCAGATTGCCTCCAGATTCTACAGAAATCACCTCGTAGGGGGCCGACGAAAGAAGAATCCAATCGAAAAATGAATCACCTATTCACGTTTCCCAAGAAGAAGCTTGAGTAACTTTGCAGCCTTCACCAGAAATCCCTGGATAATGCCATTATGATCTCTATTTCTCTCTCTCAATTTTTATTCAGCTTACTGATTCATCCCGTATTTATAATTTAGCTTATAACAATCCCTATTATCTTAATTCTTCATAAAAATCTCAACAGCTTAACAAATAATTCTGTATAATTAAGATTATAAATTATTATTCAAATCACATTTAACACAATTAGGTATGTTGTATCTCTATTAGGTTTTGTTGTAGAGGACCTTGTATCTTCATCCTTGCTCTATTCTTCTAATTAATAAGATCATCTCATCTTTTTACCTTCTTATTTGAATTCTATTGCTGCTTGTTTCTCTTTTTCTTTTTTTTTTGTGTTGATTATTGTATCTTTGCAAAAGACAGTTGGCTATACATATGAGGCTTATGTGAATTAACAAATTAATTGTTCTGTATTGCTTCTGATCTTAAAGCAATTTAGTGTGATAGAACATACCTCATTTTTTCTATGTACAATTTCAAAATGTTAAAATTGTCCATGAGCTTTCTCTAAATCTCTCAAAGAAAGCAGCTTCTATTCGAAGGCCGACTTCCTTTGATTCGGGCTCGAAGGTTTGCCTTCCATTCCTCTTTGAAACTTGAAAATTCGAAGCAATATCTGCTCAAGTTAGTACATCACTCTTCTTCTCTCCCGTGAGATGATCAGCTCGTTCTTTGATAGTTTCAAACATCTCAGAGCTGATCATGACAACCGTGACAGCTCCAAATCCTGTTCCTCTGCCTCTTTATTCAGCCAAGGAAGAATCCTTCTCCCTTGGTAAAATTTTGCAAAATTTGAGTCCTCTGTAGGATCTTTGATTCACACAAAGAGGAAAACCAAATAAACGATCCACATTTAAGAAACATTTAGGCGATCCATTGAAAGGAAGGAATTTGAAGAGGCGAGACTTACTTTAGACCTTTCTTCAGAATGAAGCTCTAGAACAGAAACAGGACTAGCTCCTGCTTCGGAGTCTTCTTCTGAGAAGCCAATCAAGATGCGTGACGGTTCTACCGATCATTACCATTCTTGTTACGGGCTTTGTGATCCACGGCCTTGGCCAGCATACTTGTGAGAAAGCCGGCTGCTGTCCGTGCTCCTTTGAGTACGCGACATGGGTGCCGAGCTTTCGCAGCTCTTACAAGCATTCAAAAGGCCAAGACAGAACGGCTGCGTTGGCATTATGATCCTGCCAGAGCATTCATGCTCCGAAAAGGTAGAATTCCAGATCGAAAGGGCTCCTGCTTGCCTCTCAAGAAGCCTCAGAAAGCCTCCTTCCTGCATGAATTGCAAGGATAGGAAGAGATAGAGAGTGCCATAATGCCTGCCAAGCCAAGAAAGACATGAGAATAGATGGAGGAGATGTTTTCAAAGGAGGAAAGCCTCTTCTTGGAGAGAGCATGAGCAATGAAGGAAGATTTAACAAGATTTCATATTTATTGCAGTTGGGACGGAGATTACCGGGACCCTCTGATTTTATATCTGTGTAAGTCGCCCATTTATGACGCAAGATGATAGAGAATTAATACATGGGAGGTTATACATATACAGACGTGCAATGAATAGTGCAGCAAAAATGAAAGGCTTAAGCAATGATCAGAAGAATCATTTGTATATATTAACATCATATTTATTTATTAAATAATCTTAATGGCGTCGATTGGTTGGTCGGTCGACCCGAATCCGACCCTGACCCAAATAAGCCTTTCAACCCCAATCTATCAAAAATTCATGACCCAAACCCGGACCCAATTAATAAATGTGTGTTGGCGGCGACCCGACGATCCCATTTTATAGAATATTTTTGTTTTAAAATGCGCCAAACTTGAACCTCCAGACCCGACCCGTTTATAAATGAGGTCAAAAATTCATGACCCATACCCTAAAATTTTACACGGATCGGGGTTCGGTCTTATTAGGGTCGGATCATATAATTGCCATCCCACATATAATTACATCTATTTTCATCAAATCTTTTAGTAAGATCATGTTAATATTTATCAGATTATACTACTAACCATGAGCCAACTAAACTACCTAAAAATATAGTGGAGTTCATATAAAACAATATACAAAAATGAATGAAAATTAATCCAATTTGAGAGCTGTTCACATTTCAATAAATACTTAATGGCTTGTTAGTTAGGCTTAATGTAGAAGCCCATGTTAAGGAAGCCCGAATAACTGGTATTATAACCATGTCCTGCTATATTTCATTGCTACGTTTAGGATCAGATGACTATTGTCCATTTATAATTTACCAAGGGTTCATGGGTATAGGTGCTCATGAGATGGCTATTGATTTCTCTGATTTTTTGTCAGCTGATGAGATGATTTTGATAGGTAATTAAGGACAATATTTGAGTTACAAAGAATAGTTAATTTAGAGTCGTCTAATCTAAAACTAAAATATGATCTATTTTCTGTATTCCATCTAATTACCAAGATTAATTGTTGGTTATAAATAGCTAACTCATTCTATGTGTTTTTCTATGCAGTAAAGTCTTTTTTTACTTTCCTCATGAAATATTATGAGCGATTCATTCTGAAGCCTATTAAATTTGATGTTTATTGGTATATCGTATATTTCTGCGTATATTTATTATCCGTAAAATATTGACTAACTACATGTCTGTGTTCAACTTCATAGTGCACAAATCTTCCACAACTAAAGCTATTAGCCAATTGGCTCGAACTAATTTGTTTATTGCATTAAATATCTTATAATGTTAGATAACATGTTTATTGTTATGTTAATTTTAAATTATGATATATACAGAGCTATCACATCTAAGAAAATGTTATTCTTTAGCAGATGATTAGTTAATGTTATTTTTGAACCTTAACTCACCTTTAAGAAAAAAAACAGTTTTATATTTTTACCATATCATAATTGAATAATACATTTTTGATAAGATCTTCTCCTTGCTAATTACCTCTCTAAAGATGGCAATAACTTACTCTTGACTAAGATTTAAGAAGGGATAAATGTACAATTTATTAATGGAAATATTTTCATAAGTGGGACAACAAAAGATTTAGTTAGATTATGAATTTTATCATAAATCTCAAAATATTATAGATATGTCATCTATAAAACAGCTATTTTTTTCGCTTTTCACATTTTGAGTAAATCTATATTAGACCTGCGAAATCGCTGCCGCCTCGCATAAATATGCTTGCCGCCTCTCGTTTGAATACCTGTTTTTTTTTTTACCGCCGAAACCAATACGCTCCGCGATGCTCTAACATGAAGGCGAGGTTAATGATCACATGATAGATTTTTGTTGAGATTAATTATGTTAAATCTTTCTAATAGAATTCATTGCAGGATGTAAAAATAAAAAAATAGCTATTTTTAGATTGGATAATGTAAAATTTTTGAGATTATGATGAAATTATAAATTATTCAATTATTTATCTATCATAATAAATGTCCCTTTATTATTTATTAATCATATTTTTAAAAACCACTTACTTCACAGTTTACACAACATGGAATATATATTATTTATAAATAATTATGACAAGTCAAATTTGAATTTGATTAGAATATCAAATAGGCTGTGCTTATCTACTGGAGCCTCTAGGCCCAATAGTGGGTGTCATAAGATCTGTTAAGCTGCAATTTCAATTAGGTCTCATTTGGTTCTGAAGCTTTTTTTTAGAAAAAAAAAATATTTATTTTTTTAATTTAATAAGAGAGAAATTTATTTTAATATTAAAAATATATAAAATAATGAAAATATTTTTTAATTTTAATATTCGTATTATATTGGTTGTGAAATAAAGTTGAAATTTTAAATTTAAATTAAATTTTTTTAAGGCTTCGATAAGGAGGGGAGTTATAGGCCTCTACTAGGCAAGTTGTGGGCCCTCTACTAAAAAGTTTTACCTGATAACATTAGAGATTTTAGATTGATGTCGTGGTTCAATGTTGTTATAAATGGAATTACTTGCTAAAAAACTTTAAAGGAAAAGATAAATACATTTTTTAAACATGGTTAAAATAATTTGCATGAGAGTGGTGTTGAATAGGCTTCAGATAAATACACAATAAATCAAATCATTTGATTAAAGATATATTAATTCTGCATAAGTTTTATATTTATTATTAAATCCCATAATCCAAATGCAAAGGTATTATCCATTTGATTTCTAGAAAATTGCGTTGATTTAAGAACTCCCGAGGTTACCCATCTCAGTGCTACTACCAGTCAAGCACGCTTAACACTTTAATTTTTCATCATTAGCCTCACAGTTTACTCAAGAAATATATTACTATTTAGATCATTTATACTATTTAACAATTTATGTCTCTCTTCCCCTTTCTAATGTGCGTTCAATTCATTTATGTTGGCCGCTCTCCACCACTTATTATTCGGTCTCAGAAGTCTGTCAAAAATTCACACTCTATATACTAGTGATTTCTTTTTCTTGGATTATCACGTTGCGCATATGCCTCGCCCTCATTCAGCCACGGCGCATTATGGGTCTACCAAACTTTCCGCCTAGTTATATCCATCGAACCACATCATACTTGGGAGGTTCGACTTTGATTCATAATGATAACATTCCATGATCCAAATGCACAAGATATTATTCGCTTTTTGCCTTTAGAAAAAACTATGTGACTTTGAGAACTTCCCAAAAGATCAACCTAATCTTAGGCCTATTTTTAGCCTAAGCACATTTAATTATAGAGTTTTTTTTATATAGCCTCACGATTTTTTCTCTAAAAAAGTTATTCTCTTACTATTTATAGATTATGTTATCTGCTTACTACAGCTCAGAATTTTCCTCCATTTCGATTGTTTAGGTTGATTCATTTCATATGCTCTCTTCTTACTCATTAATTCGGCCCTAAGAAGCCCATTTAGAGTCGCAACTTTACACCAGTGATTCCCTTCTCTTAGAATATCACCTGATGAATACTCTTTACCCTCATCAGCCACGGACGTCACAATTAATATTGTAACAACTTATATTTTTTCATATTATTGCAGGTCATTATAAATTATATGTATACATGTATTTTATTGTATACAATTTTTCTTTTTTATGTATGTAGTTCTAATGGCAATAATTGTGTTTATACATTGGACTTCTTTGTGAAAATTATTTTATATTCACTATCACACAAATCTTCCTACATTAAACAATCACTTTATTTTAACATCCAACACAATTCTCAATAATCAATAATTTTATTTCACATCCTATACAATTTTTAATATAATCAAACTTACTTTATTTCACTCATTAACATTTTTTAAAAAATGATTGAAAATTTCAACCAAATCTTCTTTTTTTTTATTACCAAACAGAGCTAGTTTTTATGAGTTATTCCATTATTTGACTCTTTTTAAGTCCAAATCCCATTTAGTATAGGCGGCTTTATAATGACCAGTAAAACTTTAGTTTCTGCTTATCTACTATGACATATTGCGAAAAACTATTGAAAAGTAAATTCTTTTATTAAATTCACCTTCTCCCATAGCCCTTAGATGTGCGAAGAAGTAGCAAATGTCCCTAAAAAAATCCATACCTTTAACTATTTGTCCTAAATAAAAGACCAAGTAGGGTCATGTGTGCTGAATGTTGGATGAGGCAAGATAAATCTTAAGGCTTACATATTATAAAATATAAAATCTTAAGCCCTCTGTTTGGTTGAAGATAAAAAAATAATTTGGTTTAATTTTAAATTTTTTAAAAATATATATAATGTGAAATAGAGTTAAGTTGGTTATATTAAAAATTGTGTTTTGATTATGGAATAAACTTTCATATGATTTATTGAGAATTGTATTAGTTGAAAAATAAATTGATTATTTAATGGTTGAAAGTATTGTATAAGATAAGATATAAATTTAAAATTTTTTTAAAATTTAAATTACAATTTTTTTGCTTATAATTATTTTAGAATTACTTTTTTTTCATGAATCAAATAAAGGCTTTAATTTTCAATTATTTAAATCTATATTCCAGGTTATGTTGAAGCATTTTTCCCTCATTAAGCAAAATGATGGGACTGTATGAGCTGAATTTAAAAATGCATGCTTCAAATGAAAGCTGATGAAAAGTGCCGAAATTGACTTCACGAGTAAATTTCTGACTTTTAAATATTGTTTTTATCAGTGATTATTTTTTGACTACTTTTTAATTATTTTAGCTTCTGATATTATTTTATTCTTCATATATTTGTAAAATTTTTGAAGTTAAGTAAATTGTTGAGAGAATAATAATTTTTTCTTTCGTATTCAATTATCGATTTAAATATTTAAAATTGTATTATTGCTTTAATTTTTAAGCCAAATGTTTTAGATTTATTTATGTTGTTTATTTCTTAGTTGTCTTCATTGACAAAAAAAGGTTTATTCTCAAATCAAATGATTATAATTTATTGAAAATTACTATTAATTCATTAAGTTGGTTAGGCAGTCCTAAGGCTAAGCTGAATGCGATATAATTAGTTTATTATTTTAATAATAATATGTAGGATGTGACAAAGTTAATTTTTTATATTAAATTTTATGTGTCGTGATGTGATATATCTGTTTTAAATTAAAGAGAATTAATTTTTAAACTCTAAATAAACAACAGGCTAAATTATAAAATTTGCAACGACTTACAATTCATTAGAACCGTATCGTCTTATGCATATTTGTTGGGGCCTTTGGCCGTAAGTATAATTTTCGGCAGCCATCATATTGAAATTTTTTTATGGGCTCGGTGTAATTGTACGTATTTTTACCTACTTCCGATATAAGCCATACAAAACCGAAGCTAGATGTTTTAGCATATTATTACAAAAGCCAAAAATTAGGGCTAACATAGCGGCGAACTAACCCACCATAACACACTCTTATTTGGTGCGAAAAATTTACTATTTTTTGTCCGAATTTTAATTAATTTTTCAACATTTAAACTTGTTTAATAAGATTAGCTCAAAAAAGAAGTGCAATAGTTTAGTGGCACATTAATGGTAAAATATAGCCAAAATATATGGACTTTCCTCCATGATATTAAGAAGATTAAGTGGCACATTAATGGTTAAACTAGTTTTATATACACTTGTAAAAAATTTTCAATTTATTCAAAACACAGCCAAAACTACCTTTTAATGTGTTCGCCACAAAAACGAGTCTAAGATTACTCGGATTCAATCAAATAATTTTCGCATATATAACTACAATGAAAAAAAAAAAGCCTATTAGTGATATTTTTAAAAGACTATTGGTTATTGGGCCTTAGCTTTGCCTTTGAGCTTGCGGGTTATGAACTTTTCTGTTCTTCAACCTTCGGGCTTTGAGTGTTTTTTGTGTTGAGCTTTCGGCAATAGTTAGCTGGTGTGCTTCTATTACAGTAAACTCTTTATGTGTAAACCAATTCGTCTCATCAGAGATACCTATCATGTAAAATAAAAGCACTCATTCTAGAATATTAATTCAAATAAATACGATTTTAGAGAAACTTTCTCAGCTCTATCAAACTCTATATGATGCCTTTTTGAACATATTTAATTCGGAGACTTTTAATTTCGACATATTTTGCGTGACGCATTGCCGTCCAGTTAAGACAACTTTTAAAGAGACTAATCCATAACACAAAATTAAAACATTAAATTATTTGGTTTCAGTTTTGATTTATCTTCTTTTCTTTCAATTTTGTTGACAATTCATTGAAAATTATAATATTAAAAGCTTTCATAATAGAGCTTGAACTTTCTGTAGTTTTCATTTTCTTTGATTCAACACCCTCTGCTCTGAGCGTACTAGAATGCACACTAAATCTAGGAGTCGTTCTGATTTGCTCCCTTGAATTAATTGAAGATGAAAGAGAAACCCTTTTAGGTTGATTGCTTCTATGTCTCTCTTCAACATCAGAAACTATCTTTTGTAACTCCGCTAATATTTGCGGAGTCATTTTAGCACACACTCTAATTTCATGTCGAGATAATTTAAATAAATGTGCTTTGACTCGATAATAAGTTCTTTTAAATTGCATGTTGCAGAAAGTACATTGAAATGTGACATTCTCTCCACCCTTGTCTCTAACCTTATCTATTTTGATAACATACTTCCACAATGGGGTAGTGTCATCAAAAGAACATTGTGACTCTTGTGATGATGTTTCTGTATTCATCTACGCATAGATTAATAAAAATAAATAATTATAAGTTCAAAAAAATTAGTTATATATTAAATTAATAATGATATGACAAAAAAATTTAAAAATATGGAAGAGAAGAAAAAGAAGAAGAAGAAGGAGGAGGAGAAGGCGAAGAAGGTGAAGGAGAAGAAGGACGAGACAAAAACAATGAATGAAGGAAAAAAAACAGAGAACAAGAAGAAAAATTAGAGAAGAAGAGGAGGAGAAGAAGAAGGAGGAGGAGGACAAAAAAGCAGTGAATGAAGAAAAAATAGAGAAGAAGGAAAAAAAAACAGAGAAGTAGAAGAGAAGGAGTCGGTGATCCTCACAATAATAACAACATTTCACACGTGTTGCTCTTCTCAAATCATTACATAAGTGAAGAATAAAGCAAAAATTTCCAATATAGATTGAAGACAATGCCCTATACATCCTTGTCTTGATGTGACCCCTCCACATAATGGCAAGGTAGGCGGCTGACCTGGTAAGTCCTTCATAACCGTCTAAGATTTGCTAGACCTTTTGGAAACACACATTTAATTATTTGAGAAAGTCTCATAAAAGGGTGAATGAATAAGTAGCCTTAGGATCAAAGATGCTCCCTCGAAGATCACATCCTTCAAGGCCTTCCTTGCACATAGACCACCTATCCTAGGCCTTCCTTGCACATAAACCACCTATCCTAGGCCATGGGATTCTTTCATTGAAGACTATCCTCAATTAGCAAACCTTGTTGAGAACACCTTTTTCTGACAATAGCTTTTCGCCAATGATAGATGACCTCTTTAAAAAAGTTTTTTTGAGGAAGATCTTCATAGAGCATATTCGCAAAAAAAAAAAGTGTTAGCATTCCAAATGATCACAGCCACTAAAGGAAGACACGAGCAGTATGTAGTAGCATGATATACCATCTACAACATGAATAACATAAAATAAAAGCCATAGATTACCTAACATCAGACAGTTCGGGTTTGCTTGCTGTAAGCTTTTGCTCTTGTGCTGAAGTGCAGTTAATGAGCCTATAAGATGAATCACTGCAAACAGCTACTGCTGATTGGGAAGAAAACATGGTAGGAATAGCTGCTTTTGTAGCTTGGTCATTTTGGCCTTCCACATACTTTCTTGAACGACCCCATTCATGTGCTTCTTACAGCATTTCCAATCAGCAACTACATTCCTTGAGCACTGCCATTTCTTGCCAGCAGTTTGACAGCATCTGCTTGGCTATGGATCAGCATTTCCTGAATCATCCAGATGGAAAGATCCCCCACTCTACTGTAAATATCATGCATTATGAGCAAAAACAATAGAACAAGTACATTGCTAACTTATAAGACAATTTCTACTCCAACCAATCTATCCCTTCATCATGTTCTGTAGTGCCAGAGGATTACAAGTTCCAGATCCATAAAATCCAGAAATGAATGCTCCAAATTTTTTGAAGCCCCTTTTGATTGGAATGACTAAATTTGATGGTATAGGCAGTTTTGCATCAATATACTTGTAGATCATAACCTGTTACTCCAGTTCCATCCATTGTGATGGGAGAAGGGTCCTGTTGTCCATGCCACAATAATATTATTAACTCATAATTGAATTTTTAGGGCCAAAGTCCTCTATAAGAAGATGAATGAAAATGGGAGAATAACTACAGGGGAAAACTAGAATTCAAAGCCTCATACGATTTGCAATCAGAGAACTCAAATACTAATTAAAGCAAGAAGAGGAGCCATTGACAGAAATAATAAAGGAAATCCTAATAGCGTAAAAGAAATAGTAGCAAAACCAGAGATTAGAGACTTGCACAGGCACAAAACCCTAATAACGATGTCTGCATAAACTCCGTCCTCCATCAAAAAAATAAGAAATTTCAATAATCCTAGCAAAACTCTACGTCATTACCCTAATAACGATGAGGCCGGAAGGGGATGAAGAAACTGACACATATAATGATAGAAAGACAAGGCTCCTTCACCGTTGAGTATCAGGGCTTTTGGTTTAGATGAAGAAAAGCTCAACATTCGCTCGGACCCAGGGAAGGAAGCAAGGTGCCGCCTTGCATGTTCCTGTATCCTTCTCATAACTCTGGCCAATTGAGACGACATCGATCATATTCTTGGCCGCATTGGATCTCCCATGCTTTTGGAGAAGACGCATGCACAGAGCCCTTTGTTTGTCGGTTTGACAGCGGAAGAGGCCACGAAGAACGAACAATTAAACTTTAAATAAAAATTTCTTTTGGGCAATTACATCCAGGTCCCTGAGTATAAAGCTTAATATTGTGTAGATCCATATTTTTAAAATTATAACATCGGGGTCCCTGAATTTTAATAAATTATCAAATGGGTTCTTTTTTTATTTTTTATTATTAATTTTTTTTGAAATTACCATTTTACCCCTGTCATTCTCTCTCTCCTCCTGATCCTATTCACGCGGTGGCTGCCAACGGGTCCGGCTCCCGCGCCGTGCGGCCCAGGGGCGTGTGCCGAATCGGGAGGGGAGAGAGAGATGTCGCCTCTCTCTCTTTCCTCCCGATCCGGCACACTCGAGCGTGCGCAGGATTGGGAGGAGAGAGAATGGCAAAGGTAAAATGGTAATTTTAAAAATTTTAATAATAAAAAAGTACACATTTGATAATTTATTAAAACTCAGGGACCCCGATATTATAAATTTAAAAATGTAGACCTGCGTGATATTAAGCGTTAAACTCAGGGACCTGAATGTAATTTACTCATTTCTTTTTTAACTCATTTATTATATTATAATATATGAGAAATATAATATAAACTATACAACTATTATTAGTGTATCAGTTAATTTGGGCTAAAAATACACATTTAGAAGCCAATTCAGTGCATATTAAGTTATCTTAACTAATTTCTGAATAAAATTAGTCTCAATTAGTGGTATAATTATGGGTAATTAGTTAAAATAACTTGACATATATCAAATAAATTACTAAGCATATATTTTCGAATAAAACACATCGATATAACAATTATAAGTGAAGTATTTAGTAGCAATGAATGCTGGATGGATTCGAATTGAATAATAGCGTCTATACATTATTCACTACTCTAGCAATGAATTTAATCTGAATATATGCTTTTAGAGTCTCACTCATAGCATATCACTATGTTTTAACAAAATTCTAGTGATTAAATGTCAATTCGATATTTTTTCAATGCATTTCAATAAAATACTAGGTTCATACATGAATTTACTATGTATTACAACATTTCCACATTGTTGTCGTAATTACACATCCTTATACTAGTTGAATAGATGTATTTAATCTGAATAAATTTGTATAGAGATTGATTTCATTTATGTCAAGTTATTTTATTTTAATATAAATATTTATATAATTATTTAAAAATATATCAATATATTTTCATTAGTATATGTTTTAGAGACTAATTTATTATGCATTAATGCATTTAAACTGAAAAGCAAATTATGTATTAACGCATTTGAACTGAACAGTTACTATTACACAACTATTCATTAGTGAACCGATTAATTTAGGCTAAGGACATGTATTTAGAGGCTGATTCAGTGCATATCAAGTTATTTTAACTAAATTCTATTAATTATGTAGCTACTCAATGACTTACTAATATATTTAAATATAATTATTGCATTAATGTATTGATATATTACATATTAAGGTTTTATATATTAGTACTCGGAATTTCACAATGGATATCTATTATATCAAATAATTAAAACTGAATCCACATGTTTCGAGACTTATTCAACTCATATCAGAATATTTTGACTTAACATCAACAATTATACAACTCTTTAGTAGAATATCAAATTATTTTAACTTAATAGATGCTTATAGAAATTTATTTATTTCATATCAATTTTTTTAAACTGAAGAGTGAAAATTATATAATTATTTAATACTATATTAAGAAATTTAAACTGAATCCATATATTTCGAGATCATTTCTTTAGATATTAAGTTATTTAAATTAAATTCTAGCAATCAAGCAATGATTCAATTGTTTTTCATTTTAGTTTAAAATAATATTAATTTTTACCTACTATTCTATTACATGTCAAGGAGTTTCAACCAAATTCTCATAGTTACACAATATAAATTTATTATATCACTGTAATTTAATAAAATAACTATATTTAACAATTGATTCGATGCATATTGAGGCATTTTAATTTAATAATAGCCTTTATACTTATAGTTGGCAGTTTATCAATGCATCTGGTATTAATAAATGCTTTTAAGGACTAATTTACTTGATATCATTGAATTTGAACTAAAAAGAATAATTTTGCAATTATTTAATATTATATCAAAGATTGTAAGTTGAATGTAAGCATTTTAGAGATTAATTCATTACAAATAAAATTATTTTGTCAAACTACTAGTAATTATATAATTTTTCGATAATTTGTGAATTTATTTACATAGAATATTAGCATTTAATATCAATTTATTCTGAATCGATGTATGTTAGCTTAGTATTGTTAAATACATCACTTATAATTATTATATCAATATATTTTATCAAAAAAATATGCTTAGTAATATATTTGATATATATTAAATTATTTTAAATAATTACTTGTAATTATAGCACTAATTGATGGTATATCGATCTATTTAATCTAATAAACATCTTTAGAAACTAATATATTACATAACAATGAATTTGAATTGAATAATAGTATCTATACTATTATTAGCTACTCTACTAATGAATTTAGTCTGAATATATTAAAAATAATCGATGTATTTTAATTAGTATATACTTTTAGAGATTAATTTATTATATATTAATGCATTTGAACTCAACAGTTGCTATTATACAATAATTCACTAGTGCATCAATTAATTTAGGCTAAAGACACGCATTTAGAGGCCGATTCAGTGCATATCAAGTTGTTTCAACTGAATTCCACTAACTACATCGCTATTCGATGATTTACTAATGTATTAAAATATAATCATTGCATTAAGGCATCGATATGTTAACCAAGGTATTATAAGTTAGTACCAGAAATTACACAATGTATATCTATTATATCAAATTATTAAAGCTGAATACACATATTTTGAAATATATTCAATGCATATTAAGATATTTTGATTTAATATCAGTAATAATATAACTCTTTAGAAGTATATCAAAGTATTTCAACTTAATAAATACCTATAAAGATTTATTTATTTCATATCAATGTTTTCAAATAGAAAAGTAAAACTTATATAATTATTTAATACTATATCAACAAACGTAAGCTAAATACACATATTTAGTGATCGTTTCATTACACATCAAGTTATTTTGAACTAAATTCCTGCAATCATGCGGTAATTCGGTGGTATTTCATTTTATTTTAAAATAATGTTAGTATTTAGATAATGGTTTGTCACGTGTCAACGCGTTTCAATCAAATTCTCGCAGTTACACAACTTACAATTTATCATCGTAATTTAACAGAATACTCTTATATAGCAATTGATTTAGTGCATATTCGGACATTCTAACTTAATAACACCCTTTATACCTATACTTGGTGGTATATCGATTTATTTAATCTGCTTTGAAGAACTAATTTGCTTGATATCATTTTATTGGAACTGAGAAAGAACAATTAAGCAACTGTACATTGTTATATCATCGACTGCAAGTCGAATGTAAGGCTTTAGAGATTGATTCATTTGCAAATAAAGTTAGTTTATCAAATTGCTCGCAATTATGTGATTTTTCAATGATTGGTGAATGTATTTGAATAGAATTTCAGGATTTAATATCAATGTAATGCAAATGTTAGATACATCACTTACAATTGTTATATCGATGTATTTTGTTTGGAAACATATGCTTACTGATCTATTTGATGCATATCAAGTTGGTTTGACTAATTACCTATAACTATACATCTGGTTGATGATATATCGATCTATTTAAACTTAATAGACATCTTTAGAGACCAATTTATTGCATAACAATAAATTTGAATTAAATAATAGCTTTATTCCATTATTCGCAGCTCTGCCAAAGAATTTAATCTAAGTTATGATTTCAGAGTCTCTCTTGTTTTGTATTAACTAAATAATAGCAATTATATGCCAATACGATATTTTTTCATCAGATTTGAACTAAATACTAGCATTCAGACATTAATTCACTGCTTATAATAGTATTTCAACATAGGTCTCGTAATTACGCAACTTATATTAGTCAAACAGATATATTCTAGCTGAATATACATGTATAGAGATCAACTCCTTTCATGTAAAGGTAGTTTGTGTTAATACAACTATTTGAAAGTATATCGACCTATTTCTATTAATACACGCTTTTAGAGACTAATTTGTTACGTATTAATGTGTTAGCAGTGAACAATTATTATTATACAATTATTCATTAATGTATCGATAAATTTAGGCTAAAGACACGCATTTAGATGTCGATTCAGTGCATATTAGGTTATGTTTATTGAATTCTATTAATTATGTAGCTACTCGATCACTTACCATTGTATTTGAATATAATCATTCCATTAACGTATCGATGTGTTACATATTAAGATATTATAAGCTAGTACTCGGAATATCGCAATGTATATCTGTTATATAGAACTATTAAAATTGAATACACATTTTTCGAGACTTATTTGACAAGTATCAAGATATTTTGACATAATATAAGTAATTATACATTTATTTAGTGGTTATCAAAGTATTTTAACTTATTAGATGCCTATATAAATTTCTTTCTTTCTGATTGATGTTTTTTTTTTCTTTCCAATTGATGTTTTTAAACACACGCGTGAAAATTACAAAATAATTGAATGCTGTATTGATAATGTTTGGCTAAATACACGTATTTAGTGACCGTTTGGATTCATATCAAATTATTTAAACTAAATTCTAGGAATCACGCGATAATCCGAGGTTTTTCATTTTATTTTAAAATAATATTAACTTTTAGACACTGTTCTATTTCTTGTTAAGGCATTTCAACTAAATTCTCACAGTTGCACCAAATACATTCGTTATATCACCGTAATTTAACAGAATACTCTTATTTTGCGATTGATTCGAAGCATATTGAGGCATCTTAACTAAATGACAGCCTTTATACCTATAGTTGATACTATATGGATCTATTTATTGTTAATCGATGCTTTTAGTTACTAATTTACTTGATATCTTTATATTTGAATTGAAAAAGATTGCAAGTAATTGATATTACAAGATTTTAGTTATTATTTATCATTGTTATATAGAAGATTGTAAGTCGAATGCGAGCATTTAATGATTGATTCATTACAAATAATGTTATTTTATCAATCTACTAGCAATTTTTGACATTTCCATAATTGGTGAATGTATTTGAATAGAAAACTAGCATTTAATATCAATTTATTCTGAATTGGGATATTTTAGCTTAATATTGCTAAATACATCACTTGAATCGACGTATTTTATTTGAAAACATATACTTAATGATCTATTTGATGTATATATAGTTGTTTTGACTAATTACCCACAATTATGTAAGTAGATGATGGCATATCTATCTATTCCAATTTAATAAACATCTTTAGTGACAAATTTATTACATATCAATAGATTTTGATTGAATAATGATATTTATACCATTATTTTGCTGCTCTGCCAATGAAGCTGATCTGAATATATACTTTTAGAGTCTTGCTTATTGCATATCACTGTGTTTTAATAGAATTCTAGCGGTTAAATGCCAAGTCTATTTTTTTTAATACATTTGAATAAAATACTAGTGTTAAGACAAGAATTCACTATGTGTTACATCATTTTCACATTGTAATCATAATTACACAACTTTATTTAGTTGAATAGATGTATTTAAACCTGAATAAACATGTTTAGAGAATGTTTTCATTTATCTCAAGTTATTTTCATCTTAATACAAGCATTCATGTAACTATTTGATGGTATATCGATGTATTTCCAATAGTATATACTTTTAAAGACTAATTTATTACGTATTAATGCAATTGAACTCAACAGTTGCTATTATACAACTATTCATTAGTGTATCGATTAAGTTAGGCTAAAGATACGCATTTATTGGCCGATTCGGTGCATATCAGGTTATCTTAATTGATTTTTGTTAATTACGTAGCTACACGACGACTTACTAATGCATTTAAATATAATTAGTGCATTAAAGCATCGATATATTACTTTTTTTATTTTTTACTTTTTTCATCGATGTATTACATATTCATTAGAGTATCAATTAATTTAGGCTAAAGACACATGTATTTAGAGGCTAATTTTGTGAATATCAAGTTATTTTAACTAACTTTTATTAATTATGTAGCTACTCAATGAATTAGCAATGTATTTGAATATAATCATTGCATTAAGGTATTGATGTGTTACATATTAAGCTATTATATGTTAGTACTCGGAATTTCACAATGAATTTCTGTTATCTCAAAGTATTAAAACTTAATACGCATATTTCAAGAATTATTTGATGCATATTAGGATATTTTAACTAAATATCAATAATTATACAATTTTTTAGTAGAGTATCAAAGTATTTTAACTTAATGGATGGTTATAGAGATTTATTTATTTCATATCAATTTTTTTGAACAGAAGAGTGAAATTATATAATTATTCAATACTATATTGATAAACTTAAGTTGAATTCATGAATTTCAAGACCATTCCTTTACATATCAAGTTATTTAAATTAAATTCTAGCAATCACGAGATAATCTGATGGTTTTTCATTTTATTTAAAATAATATTAATATTTAGATATTATTCTATTAAATATCAAGGCGTTTTAACAACATTCTCACAGTTACACAACTTACAATTGATATATCATCATAATTTAACTGAATAATCTTATATTAAAATTGATTTAATGCATATTGGGATATTGTAACTTAATAACAGCCTTTATACCTATAGTTGGTAGTATATTGATGTGTTTGGTATGAATAGATGCTTTAAAAAACTAAATTGCTTGATATCATTAAATTGGAATCGAAAAAGTACAATTATGCAACAATTCGTTGTGAGATCATCGATTACAAGTCGAATGTAAGCATTTAGAGATTGATTTAAATCAAATAAAGTTAGTTTTTCAAACTGCTTGCAAATTATGTGACTTTTCGATAATTGGCGGATGTATTTGAATAAAATATCAGTGTTTAACATCAATTTATTCCAAATCATAGTATTATAGCTTAGTAATGCTAGAGACATCACTTAAAATTATTATATTAATATATTTTATCCGAAAAACATTAGTTTTTTGATTTATTGGATGTATATCAAGTTGTTTTGACTAATTACTCATAATTATACCACTGGTTGATTATATACCGATCTATTTCAACTTAATAGACATCTTTAGAGACTACTTTATTACATAACAACGCATTTGAATTCAATAACGACGTCTAGTTTATTATTTACTGTTCTACCAATGAATTTAATCTAAATATATGCTTCTACAATCCCTTTTGTTGCAAATTATAATGCTTTAACTAAATACTAGCAATTTTATGCTCATTCTAAGTTTTTTTCAATGCGTTTGAACTAAATACTAGCGTTTAGACATCGATTCACTGCTTATAATAGTATTTTGATATAGTTCCCGTAATTACAAAGGTTATATTTGTCAAACAGACGTATTCGTGTTGAATACACATGTATAGAGATCGATTCCATTTATTCAAGCTATTGTATCGTAATACAAGCATTTATGCAATTATTTCAAAGTATAATGATGTATTTTGATTAGTAAATGCTTTTAAAAGCTAATTTGTTACGTATGAACGCATTGGAACAGAACAATTGTTATTATACAACAATTTCATTGGTGTGTCAAAACTTTTATGCTAAAGACAAGCTTTTAGAGGCTGATTCGATACATATCAAGTTATTTTTATGCAATTCTGTTAATTATGTAGCTATTCGATGACATACTAATGTATTTGAAAATAATCATTGCATTAAGATGTCGATGTGTTACATATTTAGTTATTATAAGTTATTACTCGAAATTTTGCAATGTATATCTGTTATGTCGAATTATTAAAATTAAACACACGTGTTTCGAGATTTATTTGACACATCAAGATATTTTGTAACAATATTAGCAATTATATAACTCATTAGTAGTACATCAAAGTATTTCAACTTAATAGATGTTTATATAAACTTATTTGTTTCATATCAATGCTTTTAAACAGAAAAGTGAAAATTATATAATTATTCAATATTATATCAACAAATATAAGATAAATACACGTATTTAGCAACTATTTCAATACATATCAAGTTATTTAAACTAAATCTAGCAATCACATGATAATCCGATGCTTTTTCATTCTATTTTAAAATAATATTAACTTTTAGACACTGTTCTATTATATGTCAAGACGTTTCAACTAAATTCTCGTAGTTACACAAGATACATTTGTTATATCCTCGTAATTTAACAGAAAACTCTTATTTAGTGATTGATTCAATGCATATTGAGGTATTTTAACTTAATAATAGCCTTTATACCTATAGTTGATAGTATATGGATCTATTTGGTGTTAATAGGCTTTTAGTGACGAATTTACTTAATATTATTGTATTCCAATGGAAAAAGTACAGTTTTGCAACTATTGTTGTTATATCAAAGATTGCAAGTCGAACTCAAGCATTTAAAGATTGATTTATTGTAAATAAAGTTATTTTATCGTATTACTAGCCACATACAACTTTTCGATAATTGGTGAATATATTTGAATAGAATATCAATGTTTAATATCAATTTATTTCAAATCGAGGTATTTTAGCTTTGTACTGCTAAATACATCCCTTATCATTGATATATTGATGCGTTGTATCCGAAAATATATGCTTAGTAATCTATTTGACGTATATTAAGTTATTTTGATAGATTACCAGCAATTATATCACTAGTTGATGGCATATCGATCTATTTTAACTTAATTGATATCTTTAGAGACTAGTTTATTACATATTAATGAATTTGAATTGAATAATGACATTTATACCATTATTCGCTGCTCTACAAATGAAGTTAGTCTGAATATATGCTTTTAGAGTCTCGCTCGTCACATATCACTGTGTTTTAACAAAAATCTAGCAATTAAATGTTAATTCAATATTTTTTCATCATATTTGAGTAAAATATTACTGTTCAGATATCAAATCCACTATGTATCATACCACATTGTTGTCGCAATTACACAAATTTATATTAGTCGAATAGAAGTATTTAACCAAAATACACTTGTGTAGAGGCTGATTCCACTATGTCAAGCTAGCTTATCTTAATACAAGCATTTATGTTACTATTTGAAGGTATATCAATATATTTCCATTAGTATATACTTTTAGAGATTAATTTGTTACGTATAAACTGAACAATTGCTATTACGCAATTATTCATTAGTGTATCGATTAATCTAGGCTAAAGACACGTATTTAAAGACTGATTTGGTGTATATCAAGTTATTTTATCTAAATTCTTTTAATTATGTAGCTACTCGATGACTTACCAATGTATTTAAATATAATTATTGCATTAAGGTATCGATGTTTTACATATTAGGATATTATATGTTAGTACTTGGAATTTCATAATGAATATCTATTATATCGAATTATTAAAATCGAATGCACATGTTTCAAGACTTATTCGATGCATAACAGGATATTTTGATTTAATATTTGCAATTATACAAATCTTTAGTAGAATATGAAAGTATTTCAACTTAATAGATGCTTATAGAGATTTATTTGTTTCATATCAATTTTTTTGAACTGAAGAGTGAAAATTATATAATTATTCAATGCTATGTTAATAAATTTAAGTTGAATCATTGTATTTAGAGACCATTTTTTCACATATCTAGTTATTTAAACTAATTTCTAGCAATCAAGCAATGATTTGATTGTTTTTCATTTTAGTTTAAACTCTATCAGCAAATTAAATCTAAATATATGCTTCGAGAGTCTCTCTTATTGCGTATCACAAAGTTTTAATAAAATACTAGCAATTATATGCCCATTCGATGTTTTTTATCGCATTTGAACTAAATACTAGCGTTCCAACAACGATTCACTACCTACAATTTTATTTCGACATAGTTCTCATGATTACATAACTTATATTAGTCAAACAAAAATGTATTCAAACTGAATACATATGTATAGAGTTCAATTCTATTTATGTCAAACTATTTTATCTTAATACAAGTATTTATACAATTATTTGAAAGTATATCAATGTATTTCCATTATACGCCTCAAGAGACTAATTTGTTACGTATTAACGCATTTGAACTGAACAATTGTTATTAAACAACTAATGTATCGATGAATTTAGGCTAAAGACAAGCATTTAGAGGCTAATTTGGTACATATTAAGTTATTTTTTTTTTTGAATTCTGATAATTATATAAGCTTCTCGATGACTTACTAATATATTTGAATATAATTATTACACTAAGCTATCAATGTGTTACATATTAAAGTATTGTAAGTTTGTAATCAGAATTTCGCATTGTACATCTATTATATCGAACTATTAAAATTGAATATATATGTTTCGAGACTTATTCGACACATATCAAGATATTTTGACTTGATATCAATAATTATACAACTCTTTAGTTGTATATCAAAGTGTTTCAATTTAATAGATGTCTATATAGATTTATTTATTTCATATCAATGCTTTTAAATAGGAGTAAAAATTATATAATTAATCAATATTATATAGATGAATTTAAACTAAATACACTTATTTAATAACTATTTCAATACATATCATGTTATTTAAACAAACATATAGCAATCACGCGATAATTCAATACTTTTTCATTTTATTTTAAAAAAATATTAGCTTTTAGATACTATTCTATTACATGTCAACGCAGTTCAACTAAATTCTCATAGTTACACAACTTATAATTGATATATCATCGTAACTTAGTAGAATAATTTTTTTTTTGCATTTTGAAGAGAATACGATATCAATAATTTGCAATTACGCCACTTTCTAATCAAAGTTAAATAGCATATATTCTATTCAAATACTAACAGAAATGCTCGTATTCTCTTCAAATTCACTCAAAAATGATTGAATACTGGTATAATTGCTAGTATTTAATCAAAATAATTTATTATGCAATAAATTATTTTCTAAATACTCATATTCTGCTTGAATTCAACCTTAATGCATCGTATAATTATTAAAATATAACTATTCAATTCAATCACATTGATATATCCTAAGTCGGTCTTTAAAAGTGCCTAACAACTTATAAAAAAATCAAAATACTAATAGCAAGAAGCGTAATAGCCTGAATTACATAAAAACACAATTATATCTCACTAAAAGATTGCTAAATATCTGCTTTCGGCTAAACTATATCAATATAGGCAAGATCACAACTCTATCTTCCCTAGTAGATCCGCCAAATAACTGCTTTCGGCTAAAACATAAAGACATAATAAATATTAGTTGTTTAATCAGAGTATTATGTTAAAATACCTTGATATAGATAAGATCAAAGTCGAATTGCTTGTATTATTTTCAAATACTAACGAAAATGATTGAATGCTCGTATAATTGCTAGTATTCAATTAAAATAACTTATTATGCAACCAATTATTCTCTGAATGCTTGTATTCGGCTTCAATTCAACGTTAACACAACAAATATTTATAAAAACATTACTATTCAACTCAAATACAAAGATTTGTCATAAATTAGTCTCAATAAATGCCAAATAACTTAAAATAGATCGATATACTATGAGAAATGATAGAATACTCGTATAGATGTTAGTGTTTAGTTAAAATAACTTATTATACAGTGAATCGTTCTACAAAAGCTTGTATTCTGCTTTAATTTAACGTTATTGCAATGAATTGCTGTAAAAACATCGCTATTCAAAATAAATATATTGATATGTTCTCTAAAAGTGCCTAACAACCTCAAATTTATTGATATACTATCAAAAATATATGTAATTAC
>KZ452037.1:3080952-3094192 GCA_002786265.1 Apostasia shenzhenica
TCTCAAATACAAAAGCTTTGGCATAAATTAGTTGCTCAATAAACGCCAAATAACTTAAAATAGGACGATAAATACCATGAGAAAATGATAGAATTACTCGAATAATTGTTAGTGTTTAGGTTAAATAATTTTATTATACAGTGAAATCTGTTCTCCAAAAGCTTTGTATTTCTGCTCTTTAATTCAACGTTAACCGCAATGAATGTTGTAAAACATCGCTATTTCAAAATAATATATTGATATGTGTTCTCTAAAAGTTGCCAACCAACCCTCAAATTTTATTGATATAACTATACAAAAAATAATGTAATTACAAATATTTATTTTTTTAATCAATAGTATTATTCTTAAATGCCTAGATATACTAAATCAAAGATATATTCTCTTCAAATCCAATTAAAATGGATAGAATACTTCGGTTTATAATTGCGAATATTGAATTAAAATAACATATTATGCATTGGAATCGTACTCTTAATGCCTATATTCAGCTTAAATTCGAACCTTTAATGCAATTGAGTATTGTGGAAAAATGCCGTTGTTCTACCCAAATACATTGATATTGTCATAATCCAGTTCTCTAAAAGTCGCCTTATTGCTTAAAATAGATTCGATATCCTATCAATAAAGAGTGTAATTGCTGATATTTTATTAAAACTCAATCATATTGTCTCTAATATATCGTCAAATTCTACTTTCGGCTAAAATGGATTGATATAGTTAAATATTAGTTGTTTAACCAATGTGTTAAGTTAAAATGCCCTCGTTAAAGTAAGGATCAAAGTCAAATTACACATATTCTCTTCAAATACTAACAGAAATGCTCTTTTTCTGTTCAAAAATTCACTCAAAAATAATTGAATACTGTTACAGATCTCTTGTATTTAATCAAAATAACTGTTGTTATGTAATGAATTATTTTCTAAATGCTCGTATTCTGTTTGAATTCAAACCTTAATGCGTCGTACAATTGTTAAAATATAACTATTCAATTCAAACACATTGAAATATCCTAAGTCGGTTTTTAAAAGGCCTAATAACTTATAAAAATCGATATACTATTACAAGAGTCGTAATTGCCTTATTATATAAAAACACAAATCAATATTTTGCTAAAAAGATTGTCAATATCTTTCTTTCGGCTAAACTATATCAATATAATAAATATTAGTTGTTTAATTAGAGTATTATATTAAAATGTTTTGATATAAACAAGATCAAAGCCTCATTCCTAATAGATCGTCAAATAATTGTTTCGCTAAAATACAAAGACATAACAAATATTAGTTTGTTAATCAGAGTTATAATGTTAAAATTACCCCTGATATTACATAAGTTCCCAAAGTCAAATTACCATGTTTATCTTTAAAATATATAAATGAAATGATTGAATGCTCGTATAATTGTAAGTATTCAAATAAAATAATTTTATGCTCAGCAATGAATTATTCTCTGAATACTTGTATTCGGCTTCAATTCAACGTTAATGCAACAATATTTTGTAAAAACATTACTAATTCCAACTCAAGTACCAAAAGCTAGTTGGCAAAAAATTAGTCTCAATAAGAACGCCACAAATTTAACTAAGAATTAAGATCGTATACTATGAGAAATGAATAGAATACTCATTCATTAATATGTTAGATGTTTAGTTAAAAATAACTTATATACAGTGAATCGTTCTCCAAAACCTGTATTCTGCCTTTAATTCAACATAATGTCAATGAAATGTTGTAAAAACATGTATTACAAAATAAAATATATTGATATGTTCTCTAAAAGCTGCCTACGGACGACTCTAAGTTTTTATTGATATACTATCCAAAATAATGTAATTAATCAATATTTAATTTTTTAAATCATAGTATTACTGCTAAAATGCCTAGATATATACTAAATCAAAGATATATTCTCTTCTCAAATACCCCAATAAAAAATGATAGAATACTTACCCAACTTGTGTAATTGCCAATATTCAATTAAAATACATATTATGCATTGAATCGTTACTCTTAAATGCCTTATATTTCAGCTTGAATTCGACGTTAATTGCAACGAGTAAGTTGTTGAGAAAATGCCGTTTATTCTACTCAAATAATTGATAATGTCATTAACCAGTTCTCTAAAAAGCGCCTAATTGCTTAAAATAGATCCGATATATCCTATCAAAAAGATGTGTAATTTGCCGGTATCTTATTATAAACCTCAAATCATATGTCCCTAATAGATCGTCAAATACTACTTTCAGCATAAAATACATGATATAAGTTAAAATTAGTTGTTTAACCAGTGTGTTAATTAAAAATGCCCTCATATAGGCTAAGAGGCAAGTCAAATTACACATAATTCCTCTTCCAATGCTAACAGAAAGCTCGTATTCTCTACCAATTCACTCACAAAATGAATTGGTATATACTGTGTGTATAATCCTCTTAGTATTTAATCAAAACTAATTTAATTACATGCAACCGATATCCCATTCTTTAAATGCTTGTATTCCCGGATTTAGGAATTCCAACCCTTAATGCATTCGTGGTATAATTGCTTGAAATCCAATTCAAAACTCTTTGATTACCCATCCTTAATCGGTCTTTACAACACTGCTAATAAAGTTATAAAAAAATGATATAACTATTCAGAAAAGAGCGTAATTGCTTGTATTATATAAAAACCACAAATTATATTCTCGCCTAACGACATTATCAAATATCTGCCTTTCCGCTAATTGCATCAACATAGCCAAAGTTTTAGCTGTTTTTAATCAGAGTATATATTAAAATGCCTTAATATAAACCACATCAAAAGCTCTATTTCCCTAATAGATCGTCAAATAACGGCTTCGGTTGAAATACAAAGACATTAACAATATTGTTGTTTTAATCAGAATATTTGTTAAATACCTGAATATAGATAAGTTCAAAGTCAAGATTAACCATGTATTATCTTAAATATTAACAAAAAATGATTAAATGGCTCGCTATAATTATAAGTATTCAATTAAAAATATCTTATTAATGGCAATGAATTCATTTCTCTGAATGCTTTTATTCGGCTTCAAATTCAATGTTAATGCAACCAAATATTTGATAAAAACATCATTCAACCTCAATACAATGCAGTTGTCAGTAAATTAGTCTCAATAATGATAAATAACTTAAAATAGAGTTTGATAATACTAAGAGAAATGATAGAATACTCGTATTTAATTATTAGTATTTTTAATTAAAATAAACTTTATTTATACAGTAAATCGTCCCCAAAGCCTTGTATTCTGCCTTCATTCAACGTTAACGCGCAATAATTATTATAAAAAACATCGTATTCAAATAAAACTATATTGATATGTTCTTTAGAAGTGCTTTAGCAACCTCAAATTGATTGATATACTATCAAAATATATGTTATTAACAAGTTTTTTTTTTTAATCATGATTATATGCTAAAATACCGCATATATACTAGCATCAATGATATATTTCTTCATAATACTCTTAAAAATGATAGAATACTTGTGTAATGCCAATATTAAGTTAAAATAACATATTATAACATTGAAATCATACTCTAAATGGCTATATTCAGCTTGAATTCAACCTTAATGGCAATGAGTCAGTTGTGAAAACATCGTTTTTCTATTCAATATATTTGATATATCATAAACCAGTCTCTAAAAGTTTTTAAAAGGAATAAATCGTACTTCTTCGTTCCGGCTGGGGGCCTTTCTCAGTTTTTTCAGCATATGAGCTTTCCTCCTATGTGCGGCTTGGTTTATGAAGGTGGAATTTAAACTGGGCTTTTGTCATATGATATGGCCAAATTTTTTTTGACTGGCTGAATAGCCCATTGACTGTTTAATGGGCTTTTTTTGGCTGTTGCGGCCTGCTATGCCTCATATTGGGCTCCTATGCACACTTTGGGAATATCTGGCCTGCAACTGGGTTTTGTACAATGCATTGATGGGCCAACACAATTCCTACCTTCTACTTGGTGGCCTTGGGCCTCCTTTATCTCTCTGCTGGGGCTTTTATTGGCTCAGAAATTTGGGCTGTATTAAAACTCTCGTGGGCTTCAAATTCCTCACTCTGATTTGGGCTCTGTGCCCAGTATGGGGGCCCTATGTCTGGGCCTTTTATTTTCTGTGCATCCAGGTTGGGCCTGCTGGGATTATTTTCAGAAACTGCGCGCCACTGCGGTACACTGCCATAATAATCTGGGATTTTTTCAGGTTGGGGCCTCCCCTTTTGTTAGGCCTGTTTATTTCTTAACCTACATGGGCCTTTTAAAACATCAATATCTTGGTAGGCCCTCTCTTATGTATTGGCCTTTGGCTAATACATATTTTGCTAATTACTTTGCTTTAATGTAATCCTCAATGTATTGGGCCATGGGCACTTACTTTCTAAAGCATATGTAATTGGCCCAAAGAGCCCAAGTTGTTGCCTTCTTTGGCGGGTTGGAGCGCATTTATTTATATTTCTAACTAAAAATTTGTAAGTTAGTGAGCATTTGTTTATATGACCATCCGCATAAATTAAAAAAATTTATGAATCTTGTTTGGCCATCCATCCAAAAAATAAAAAATATTAAATTTATTAATAGCCTTTAATAATTTTATTTACATCAAATATAAAATTAATATTAAAATTAATTTTATTTTTACTTTTAAATATAAATTTTAATTTTTAAAATTAGTTTTATTTTATCTTTTAGCATATTTTTAATATTAAAAAAAAATTCATGTAATTTAATTTTATTTTTTTTTCATTTGAGATGATACGAAGCAAGGCGTCTGACGCCCGGGCCCCGCAGTCAGGGCTAATTATTTATGAAAAAAATATATTATTTTTTTAAGAATTACATTGGCCATTTAATTTTTTTTTTAAATATAATATAATATATGTTAAAATCTATAATGTATAAAATATTTAATTTTTTAAATAAGATTTTAACTCAGTAAAAAGGATGCATTTTTAATAATGTATTTAAATTATAAAATAATATACCAAAAATATTTAGAGCTTAAAAATTATAAAAATTCTTTTTATAAAATGAAATAGCTGATTTTTTCTTAATTTTTAAAAAGATTCTGGTCAAATCAGCTCCAAGCCAAATTTCCTTATCGCTACCTACACCACCCACCCTCCACCGCGATGTCCAGCCAGGCCAATCCTGAGCACCGAGAATATTTTCCCGATTTGCTCAAGAAAAAGCGGCCTTTTACTTTTTCAAAAAAAAAAAAAGAAAAAAGCGTTGATACCGCTATCTTTGTTTTTTTTAAATTATAAAATAATATATTTATAATTATGTTAATATTTATATTACGAACCGATTCGAGCGAGTCAAAAGATAACTCGAAATCAAAAATTTTGAGTTCGGCTCGGCTCGAAATAGTCAGAAATCCCGAAAATGGGATATAAATTTGAACCTTAGCCTCGAAATTATGATTCCGAATCGGCTTTATAATTGTTAAAAAAAAAAATATATATAAAACTGCGTATATACAACAGTTTTCGCAAACGAATTTACAAACGAGTTTTCGAAACGAGTTCAAACGAGTTTCGAACGCAGTTTTGAGACTTTCGAATATTTTAACACCTATAATCAAATCTGTTTAAACCAAGATCAAACTTGAGCTGTACTGCTCATCGACTCGTTTATTCGAGTTCCATCAGAGTACGGCTGGTACTCTCCGATCTTCCCTCCTCTCTACTTGCCGCAAAGCCATGTCTACCGGCAAACCGGAGCGCTCTCCCGGAGCTACTACCCTGATCCTTCTTTAGCGTTTGCGCCTTGCTCCCTCTCTTTTGCACGGTTTTAAATGTCACTCCATGTCCCCGGCTTCGACGGAGATCTACCCTTCAGGGCTGGAACAGGGTGAGTGAGATTTGTTGTTGGTCCACTTTTCATGGCGGGCGTTCATATTCGCGAAGTCGATTCATGCCTAGATTGCTCTTTTGTGTGTGAACAGCTATGTGACAGTAAATGAGGAGGACTGGTGCGGAGTTTACTACTTCTCTTTGTGGAGTCGGAAAGGAACCCCAGTGAGGATCCCCTCATCCTCTGGCTCAGGGCGCCCTGGCTGCCTCCATTCCATCGTGGCCTTGGCCATCCGACAATGGTCTGCTCTCTTCTCTCTCTGTTCTCTCAATTAGCGACTAGCCCCGATCTAATACTTTATAGTTTGAATAGACCCTCCGACTGCAGGGTTTATTGAAACCATGGCTGTAGCATTTGTTTGGATCCAAGTTGAAATTGACTTGGTCTATATTTTTTTAAAATATACAATAAATTATTTGTTAATTTAAAATATAATTATTTTTATACACACTACAATTGATCTTTCTCGGTCGGAAAGGTATATAATTATTTTTATTATCTTGTTACATAAATTTTGGTGTTGACTGTGTTTAAAATATATATATTTGTTAAAATTGACAAACTTCAAACCCTAGATGAGTAAATTATTTTTTTTTTTTTTTTTTTAAATTTAATTCCTTTTGAGGGCTTGAGTTTAGCTTGATTAAAGCCTTGAGTTATAGCCTCCAAAATCCGACACCAAAAGCACCGCTCAAACTTGAATAAAATTATTAAGACAAAGCCGGAGCTTGCATCCGTGTATGGCTTGTCTCGAACTCCATTATCTGTTCTCACTCTTACTCTCTCAATATGCCTTCGTTTGCGCATGATATTAAAAAAAATTCAAACCTCTTAAATAATTATAATTTTAAATTAATTAAAATAAGTTTTATTTTATATTTTACACAAAATTTCAAATTCATGCAAAAAAATTGAAGCATCATACACATACTTCAATACGATCATTAATTTCATTGCACTTCTTACATAAATTTTGATATATATCAAATAATTTTATTTCAAATTTATCACCCATCTCCATGCATAATCAATATAAGCCACAGTTTATTAGCCATTTTATTAGTTTTGTAAATGAACCAATTTTTTCCAATGAGCAACTTCATCCAACTCATTTGATCAAAAAAAAAAAAAAAATCCTCTATTACTCAGCTTCCTAAGGGCTTCATTTATATTCATTCACCAAGCTTAACGGACAGGTTTAGCATATTTTTATAAGCTCGACTCTAACATGTATGTTTGGCTTTTTTAATATTGTGAATAATATTTCATAAGATTATGAACGTACTCTGTTTATAAAGCCTCGAATTAGACTGGATGTTAACATCACTTGATTATCAGTGTTCCATTTTTAATATTAAGATACATTTTGTATGATATTGTTGTCGCAATGTTATTCATGTCTAACAATAATAACAATTTATTTAAGTTATTTTTTAAATAAAGTTATAATCAATGTAATAGTTGATAAATTATTCATAAAAAAATTTCATTGTAGCGAAATGAGCTCATATCATTTAGATAGCTCGCATTACCATGCATTGACAGTGCTTGAATAAAGAAATTGTGTTTTGGTTACTGAACATTGGCTTGACTTGAATCAGTTGATATAAATATTTTAATTTGAATAGCCAGATAGTGCACAATATCATTCTTTTTGTACTTATATGCATTATAATAGTTCCAAATCTATTATATAACTCCAAATCAATTTAGAAACCTTAGATGCCTGACTTCATACTTTATTAGGAAATCTTTCAATGTGAAATATTTCATGAACCTTGATTATTCGTTTATGTCATAGTTGGGCTTATACTTTTTAGGTCCTTTGAAAATTCAATGTTGAGGAAGTTTGATGGCAAACTGCCACATGTCTGCCAATTCCTTATGCTTGGACAAAAGTAAGCAACTTAGCACAACCATTTAACATTTTGCCGAAAATTCTTAATATCTTTTATTTTAAATGTTTCGGCCACTTTCGTCTTTCCAGATTGCAAACATGACTTTTTTGTCGATTGGCCTATTGGGTCTGGATTCTCTTACTCGAAAAATGCTAAGCGATTATTTAACAGATGATATTGCTGCTACCGAAGACATGCTTGAATTTCTCAAAAAAAAGGTGAGGTACACAATTTGGCTCATCCGCCCTGCATAATAATCAAGAGGAGATTTATAAGAAGAACACTTTAACTACAAAAATTATGTATTTATATTAATGATGAAATGCTATGTGAATAACATAAATCTTATAAAATTAATATTCACGTAATATTTTGAAAAAAATTATAAAATTAAATTATTGAATGTATTTTCATAAATCTTATTTTAATTGTATATGATTCACAAGTCCCATAATAGAGATTTTCTTTCAGCTAAGTTAAGATTAAGTAATATTTTATACTAGTTTAATCAAACGAAACAAACTTTATTTTGGAATATATGTGTTTAAGGTGTAAGGTTTAGGATTTAAGAGTTTAATTTTTGTGTTAAAGTAATTTGAAGCATATATACATATTTGATTATAAGTTGTGGTTTTAAGAACTCTAGATTTCACGTATAATGTTATTTTTAATATAAAAATGATGTAAAATCTATAATTTTGGTAAAAGATTTTATTAATGATATATAATATTTGCATCTTTAATAGTGAAACATGTAAATTTTTGTAATTAAAGTAATTTTTATGTAAATGGCGTCCAATATCAATTATGTATAATTTCTTTTGGTTAATAATTGAATTCCAGGATGTAAAGGCCTAGAATAATATATATTTTTAGAATTTCCTTTGATGTAAAAAAAATTATTGTCGTAGTATGCATTCAATTTGTCAATAGTTCCTTTTTTATGTTTAACTTTATATTAGAGATATTGAGGGAGGTCACCAAAAATAGTTGGAAGATATAATACTATGTTAAGTCTCTATTTACTAAGGACCTAAAACCCTTAAACTTATAAGCTATGTCCTACAAATATTATTATATTCTTACTACTGCTAATTGCTTACAGTAATGCCTTTTTAAATAAGAGAAATTTGGAATTTTAGTCACATCAGTTTTCCTTGGTAGTAATGCTAATTGGCTAGGCCTACATTAATAAAGTTTGGCTGCCTACAATCTTGGCATCAGACATGCGGCAAAAAATATTTTTGAATATGGTTGTATCTTTCTTCTAGACTCCTAATAAGTGGTATATTGCCTTGTAAAGTTAGTGGTTTTCTTGAATCATCCAAATTCCTCTTAAACACTTTCTATATGGGTGGCGATTCATATGGAGGGAATGATGTCGGTGAATTGTTTGCACAAGAAATAGTTTGAAGGTGAATTCTTAGCAAATTATGTATACTTGGTCATATCATTGTAATTTTGTTGGATGGTTATTAAGTCCTTTATGCTGGACAGCAGCGAACAAACGAGGTCAGTTGCCACTGATAAACATCAAGTATAACTCTTAATATTGAACTATGAAATTTTTGGCTTTTTCTCTAAAGATGAAGTTTTAAATCTATCCTTGGTTTCTCCAAGCTTATGAAATTTGGAGTGGGTGTCCTTAAATCTAATACGATAAATATTTCAGGTTAGTTAATTTTAATTTGTTTTTGGAAATGGATACTAGGGTTTATTTGCTGCAACCCATCAACAGGTGAAGATGTCGATAGGCAACAACCGAAGTTGGGCGTGCTTATGAATTAGCAGTTTGGCCAGAAAGAACTGTATCAGGTGTTTTGCTTCTAGCTTTTCTTCTTTGGGTGCTTATTGTGTAATTTGTTTTTGGGATGTATTGTTCTTTTAACTAAATTGGTGAATGTTAATTCATTTCTTGTATATTCAGCAAGTATTGAAATAAATTGTGAGGGCGAGGACTAACTGGTCTCCTACAAAAAGTTCAATGTTCTAAACATCTTGCAACCTTTCATGAGTTAGCAATGTGCTGTCGTTTTAGCAAATTCACAAAAAGATAGTCTGCATATGTTCTTGTTTTAGATGAAACTAATGATATATAAACCTAATCTGTTCAGTTTCTTGACGAACATTAATCAGATAATGTATTAGATCCCCACTGTAGCGAGATCCTCCAAACTTAAATGAGAATTCAATGGCTAGGTTCTCTAAAAGGATAGTCTATGGAGCAGTTCAAGTTCATCATCAGACACCTTTTTACTTGTATAGTTAAGGTCCTTTGCACAACTTCGTGTCCACTGCATTAGCTAAATTTCTTAGAAAGATTTTTTCTAACAAATTCGAATGAGTATTGTAATGCAACTGGTGAACTTCTTTTCCAATTATTGTTGGTGAAAAATTGATCTTGTTAGAGAAAGCCCTTCATGTCAAAGAGGGTAAAAATCACTAGCTTTTCAAGCTCCTTTTGCTGTTTTAGTGGATTATAGATTTATATGTACTTGAAGTCAGCTTAAAGTTTTGGCAGTTTTGAGGTTAGAATCATTATCGGGCCTTATCAAACTATATGGGATCAACCTTGAAAGTACTTTTGTGTTAATCAAGTCCTCCATACCTTGTATTGTACGCTTTTGAAAAAATTCTTTTATGACTTACACTATTTTTATTTTGGCAACCTTTTTCTCTTTCTTATCAAAATAATATCATTTCCTAACTTAATATACTCTTTTGTAAGTAGTTGTGCATGCCTAGGAACTTGATCAATTTCCTAATTAATTATTTTTGATGAAAATTACACAGTTCTTTTAATATAATTATATTTACTCGTATCATTTTGGCCTATTAATTATTTATCTTAACATCTCAGCTTTTTTAAAAATGGTGCAAGATTGTTTATGCCTTTTGTATGTAGATTAAATATCCAAAGTTTAATGGTAAAATTTGCAAATGAGTATCATCAGGGAACGTAGGGAAGGTTTCGACCGTTGCAATTTTAACATCGCTATTTATATACACAAGGACATACCAAGCTCAAGGTACCTTATTCACCACTCTCTATTGAGCAAAGGATACGAGCTATGATTTACAAAGTAATTTTTTCCACTCTCTATTTTCTTTTCAGGAAGCTATTATTTGCTAAACAATTAGAATGTTATTTCTTCATTCAGGCAAATGGTAAAAATGTTTCATTATTTGTGGTTCTAATAGTGGTGATCATGATTTAAAGTTTCATTATGGGGCACAGTTAAACGGTGGATAAGGTCTCTCAACTTATACTGAGTTAGAATCTTGGCATTCATGGAAGGAGGAGGTTCAAGTTGGCAGGGGTAAGTTGGTTAATAATCTAGTTATCAATGTAAATAAAAACTTTACATATGTTGATGTTGATTGAGCGCCTACATTTGAGTGTTACAAGTGCATTATTACTTTAATGAAGATCTTGATCTGAAATCTAAGAGATGGGCTTCGTTGGAACGTCCCTACTGGTTGTCTGTTCATTCTATCACAATTGCAATTTACTGACTTCTTGGGGTTCGTTGAAACATTCCTTGATCAAGGGATATGTTGATTCCATTCCCTTTTGAGTTGTGATTAGTTTTAATCAAATGTTTGAATCATTTGACAATTATTCTTTCAAAAAAACAACATTGACAATATATATTTAAGCTGATCAATAATTGCAAGATTGAAAATATCTTGGAATTCCTATCTACATAAATTGAAAAATGAAAGTCAGAGGATGGGTGGGCCTCAAAAAGTACTTGAGCATCTAAGATGAATAGAAAGTCAATGGGAGCTACAAAGAAGTTTATAGAAAATATCTGTCAATATATTTTTCAGGTTTATTTTATCAAATTATCTTATGGGTTAAGTTGCAAAGTAAGGAATTGAATTTGAACACAGCTCGGTCGTGGTTTATCTAAGGGATGAGAGTGAGGGTTTATTTTTCTGATAGGAATTGTAATATTATACCTTCTTTCCATCTCTTTTTCTTTTTTGGTCAGTAGGAAGTGAAGTGTGGCCTTTAAGTGCTCATCCATTTAAGTGAAGAGGATATCAAGTAGTATCTTATGAAGGAGCGCCACTTAGGGGAATTAGAGACTTTCCTATCTCATGCATTTTGGGATTTCTCCATCAACTTGTGCAAAATGGGTGGTCGACTAGTTGGTATAAACACTAAAAGGTGGTCAAATTAAATAAATTTTACAAATATATACATGGAAACCTTTTATGCCTTCTTCATTATGATGTACATCTAAACTTGTATAACCTTTTTTGAAACAAAGTAATAAATAATCGATTTTCTATTCGCCGTACACACCCTTTGACTTCTGTGATCCAAGCTTTTTACAAAAAGAATCTTGTGAAACTTTCTCTAATATTTTTATTCTTACACAATTCTTAAATGGAGTAATATGGGTGGTTCAATGCTAGTTAGGCCATCTATAGTTTTACATCAACAATACATGAAGGCGAACTGAAGTTAGTTATTTTGTCAAATATATGACACTTCTCATGAATGGCTCCTCAGGTATGGCGATTTGTTCTCAAACAACTTGACGTTCGCGGGTGCCTAATTGCTTAAAATAGATCGATATCCTATCAAAAAGATGTGTAATTGCTGGTATTTTATTAAAACTCAATCATATGTCTCTAATATATCGTCAAATATCTACTTTCGGCTAAAATGGATTGATATAGTTAATATTAGTTGTTTAACCAATGTGTTAAGTTAAAATGCCTCGATACAAGTAAGATCAAAGTCAAATTGCACATATTCTCTTCAAATACTAACAGAAATGCTCTTTTTCTGTTCAAATTCACTCAAAAATAATTGAATACTGTTACAATCTCTTGTATTTAATCAAAATAATTTGTTATGTAATGAATTATTTTCTAAATGCTCGTATTCTGTTTGAATTCAACCTTAATGCGTCGTATAATTGTTAAAATATAACTATTTAATTCAAACACATTGAAATATCCCAAGTCGGTCTTTAAAAAGGCCTAATAACTTATAAAAAATCGATATACTATTACAAAGAGTCGTAATTGCCTGAATTATATAAAAACACAATCATATTTTGCTAAAAGTTTGTCAAATATCTTCTTTCGGCTAAACTATATCAATATAATAAATATTAGTTGTTTAATTAGAGTATTATATTAAAATGCTTTGATATAAACAAGATCAAAGCTCTCCTTCTTAATAGATCGTCAAATAACTGCTTTCGGCTAAAATACAAAGACATAACAAATATTAGTTGTTTAATCAGAGTATTATTTTAAAATACCTTGATATAGATAAGTTCAAAGTCAAATTACATGTATTATCTTAAAATATTAAATGAAATGATTGAATGCTCGTATAATTGTAAGTATTCAATTAAAATAACTTATTATGCAACGAATTATTCTCTGAATGCTTGTATTCGGCTTCAATTCAACGTTAATGCAACGAATATTTGTAAA